>JAJHZJ010000111.1:1027500-1347500 GCA_023548195.1 Bettongia penicillata ogilbyi | reverse complement strand
AGATAGTGAGGGCTTCAATGGGAAGTTGGATAGCCACTTTTGTTAATGAGGTGACTTTTACTTCTGAAAGAGGTTGTACTACATCACTCTTGAGGCCCCCCTATATTATTCTAGAATTCTGTGAATTATATCGTGATCTTTAAAGTTTCAGCTCTAAAAATTCTGATTGTTCATCCTCAGTTTAGAGATAATTCTAGCAGGATGATGTTTACGTAAAGTTTTCCAGAGGCCAGATTTGGCCATATTTTAATTAACAAGCCAGTGGATTTAAAAAAAAAATTCACTTCTAGGCAATAAGAGGGGTAAAAATAAAACAGTATTTACTTTCAAGGGAGATTAGACATACACCTATAAAAATGGAAGGCAGCTTATGCTACATGCCAAATGAGTGAAGTGCCTGCTAAAGCAGCCGAGAGGGGGATGTGGTCACTGTCTGGGCTCAGACAGCAACGCAATGGCTGATAAAGATAAGGTCCCATTTCAGTAAATTGTATGGAGGAGGGAGGGTATTCTGGACAAAGGTGTGAGCAACAGCACGGAGACTGGAATGCTCAGGGCATGTCCAGGAGACAACAGCCCCATCTGATCTCAAATGGAAGTTTCATGTGATACCAATATTTTCAGAGACATGTGATCTCATTGTTGTTGGAACGTTCTCCATTTGAGGAAATTTCAACTCATAAAAATAATAGTCACTGACATTTATATGATGCTTTAAAGTTTGCAAAATACTTTGCAAATCTTATCGCATGTATGCCTTTTTATCCTGCACAATTCTTGTCAATGGCCTTCCATAAATCTACCAATGAGGATCTACCCAGTGTGTCAGAAGCTTTCCTCTGGGTTTTTTAGGAAGCAATAGAGAATAGTTCAGGCCTCAAGCTATCCACCTATTGGTAGTATCTCCACTTTTGGCTACATAAACACCTGCTTTCTTCTTCATTTATGAATGTTCTTTTATGCACACATACGTAAATGGAAGGCAGGGATTGTTTCATTCTTTGTACTTGTATCCTCAGCGCTCAGAGAGTGCCTGGAATGTAACGTTGAGTAATTGATAAGCTACATTTACCTGGCCTGTGCCTTTCTTTTCAAAATGTAACTTTCATGATGAACTTACCCATCATGAGTACAAAAATTCCAATATATAAAGAAAAACAGATTGCATAGAAAACTGTGAACTTGTTACTTATCATTTAAAATGTATGCTAAATTTAATGACAGTTCCAAATTTGCCATTTATTCTGAAATTTTTGTTTTTTGTGTTTTAAAAATGTTTTATTGATTTGCTCTTTTCTTTCTTCTTTCTCTTTTTTTTGTTTCTTTCTTTAGTCCTCATTTCCCCCCTTTGCTCTCTTTCCCTTTGCCTTCCTTCCTTCCTTCCTTCCTTCCTTCCTTCCTTCCTTCCTTCCTTCCTTCCTCTCCCTCACTCCCTCCTTCCTTCCTTGCTTCCCATTACAAGTTCCTTATTTTATGCTTCAGCTGATATCCATAATGAGAGGGTCACTGAACAAATTTCAGGGTATATATGCATAGCAGACACCTTGTTGGGGAAGAGCCTGTGAGGCTCCATTTTATTCTATCAAGTCAAATAATTTTTATGATCAACATTTAAATAATTAACACTCTGGGATCTTATATTCTGTCTAGCTTTCGATCATCTATATGAGTGTGAACATATAGTCTGCTATAGAAAATAATCTGTGACAATCTATTTTAAAATATGTTTTCATCAACAATAACTTCACTTCATGCATACATAGAGTATTCTCATTCAGATTTTATGGAATTGAGAAACTATGAGTTGTTGATGTCTTCTTGGGTTTTAGTACTGTCCATGATGTTTTCTATTTTATTCCAGTCTTCCCTTCTTTGAGATATCTCAAAAATTAATTGCTGAGTCTATTTCTAGTTTTATCCTTTAGTACAGATTTCTCTTGTATTTATTTGGTCAGATCTGACCACTCAACTGACTTCATCTCCTTGAGCAACATTTCCACTTCACATATATAGCAACTTAACATTGAGTGTTAAGGCTGAGACTCCCAGGGAAAAGCAAGTAGCTATGTGGGGAGAAAACCAACATATCATTTGAACAGCTGTTTGAAATCTGTAATCATTGCATTAGACCATAAAGTCAAGATATTCTCTTTCTATAGGTCATCTTGGGTGGATGATATGATAATAAGATCTGACCTTGAGTATGTTTGATATTAAGTGTGAAACAGTTGTTGAGTAAGAAAAAGTAGGAGGAGAAAGATGAAGAAAAAGAGTGGAACATGGGTTACTGGTGATGTCAAATACTGGGGAGTATAAGGAAGGGTTTCCAAGTATGGGCCCTTGAATCCATTTCTTCATTTAGAGTGGGGGATTTATTTTTTGGACCTTCTTATCTGTCTTTGGAAGCCTATGGATTCATTCTCAGAATGATGATTTTTTTAGGCATTAAACCATAAGATTGCAAAGGAAACAAGTTATATTGAAACAAGTTATCAAATCATGTAAAAAAATTCACAGACATCCAATTAAGAACTCTTAATTTAGACAAAGAATGACTGATATAACATGAATATTACACTATATCATAACAATATGTATACTATTGGACTTGATTCTCTCAGGCGATGAGGGGACTGGATTCTTGAATCGGTCATTGGTAGACAGATCCTACCTGTGTAGCTAGCCAAAAAGGTTTTTAAGCGGTCTTGTACCACTTTGAGTTTTGAGATTCCTTGGTAAAATGCAAAAAAAGACTGATTAGGACATGAAAATCAATGTCAAAAAACTTTTAAATGTTAACTATTACATACAAGGGGAAAAAATAAAAAAGGAATTAGCTTTAAGAACAAAGTTATGTTATGTTATATTACAAGTTATGTTCAAGTTTTGTTATTGTTATGTTACAAGTTAAAGTTGGAGAGCTTGTAGTATAATCTATCACACTTTTGTTGGTGTTGTATGATGGTTTATCTGCTGTTTAAAAAATACAATATAATTTACTTAAAATTTCTGCCAAAGCAAAAGCAATCCAGCACTATAACCCAGCAGGGTCAAAGTAGGCTTAGTACCTCCTTTTTGTTTTAATTGCATGAGTGCTCTAGATGGTAAAACTTTTAGAGTTCATTTTTTGCAGAGCCAGTCTCCATCCTAATGTACTCCTACTAATCTTTCTCACGGCCTTCCTGAACATGCTGTAATAAAACCCTTTGTTGACTCTTAATGTGTCTGTTCTTAAGTTTTATGCTTTCTGTCTTGAAGTGAATCCAGGGATATATCTCTCTCCACGCAACTGGACAGAACCCTACTCATATTCATTAGATCTTAGTTTTTCTCAAATATGATGCACTAATTATTCTTTTTGAGGTAGAAAAAGGAGACGGAAACACCTCAATCTAAGGCATGCCGTACTGTTGAATCTCCTCCATTTTCTGTTTCAATTGAGCATAAAATTTGTATTCAGAGTGAAGACTCTGCATGTGCTTTGTATAATGATTAGTCTTCAGCTATTGAACATTTTTTAAAAATCAGTGACTTGGATTAAAGCAAAGCTTTATACACACATATATTTATGCATTTTTATAGATGGGGCTTAGATGAATAGCTAACACAGCCAAACGACTGAGTTGAAATGAATATTGATAGCGGCAGATTAGAACAAAGATCTGGAGCTAAGAAAATGAAATTTAATAGGAATACAGTGTCCCAAAAGTCTTAGAAAAGTTGGAAGCTTAAATAGCTTATACATTTCCTAAAACCTTTGGGATAGCCTATAAGTTGAGTTCTATAGTTGGGTATAAAAAAATCAATTGTATAGTAAGTATGTCATCAGTTATAGCTCTAACATCCAAAGTCTACACAGCTCTTTGTATTACCTAATAAAGACCTTTCTCTAAGTTGCCACCAGCCCATTAAGAACAACGACTGAATCTAGTTATTCAACCAGACCTAAATCTACCTAGCTATGAGGTGATGCACTTCACATACTATCATCTTGTCCCAAGGGTAACATTAGAAACTTGATATATGAAATGATATCTCTGTCTTTCTCTATGTCTATCTGCCCACCTAGCTACACAAATAATGTATGTATGTGTGTGTGTGCGTGTGTGTATGTGTGTGTGAAATTGGTTCACCAATCCAGTGAACTTGGTGAAAAGGGAAGGAAGGGAGCATTTAATAAGTACATATTATATCAAGTACTGTTCTAAGTGTTTTACCAATATTATCTCATCTGATCTGCATAACAACCTTGGGAAGTAGGTGCTATTACCACCTTTATTTTACAGTTAACAAAACTGAGGCACATAGAAGTTAAGTGACTTGGTCAGGATTGCCAAGTGTCAATAAGTGTCCGAAGTCAGATTTGAACCCCAGGTCTCTCTAACTTCAGGCTCAATGTTGTATTCACTGTGGTATCTATGAAGATGAAGAAGGAGGAGGAGGAAAAAGAAAGAAAAAAACAGAAGAAAGAAAAAGAAAAGAGGAGTAGGAGGAAATGAATGTCATTTGGCATGATCTGTTCTTGATCAAGCCATGTTGGATTCTAGTAATAACTGTTTCCTTTTCTAAATGATCATAGACTCTCTAGATTTTTTTTGCAGGAAATCTCACTCAGCCTCTTCATGGGCCATAGTTTTAGATGATTCTTTTTTTTAAAAAAATCTTTTTTAAATTAGAAGCATATTTATCCTACTCCAATCTGGTGATACTTCTCCTGTTCTTTATACTTAAAAAGTTTGAAGCAGCTTGGTAGCTCTGTGGATAGAGTGCTATCTATACCAAGAGTCAAGAAGACATGAGTTTGAATCCAGTTTCAGACATTTACTAGATACCTGGTCCTGAGAAAGTCACTTTATCTTTGTCTGCCTTAACTTACTCATCTATAAAATGGAGATAAGAATAGCACCTCCTGCCTCCCCTCCAAGGTTGCTCTGAGGACAAAATAAGATTCTGCCTGCCTGTCTATCCATCCATCCATCCACCCATCCATCCATCCATCCATCCATCCATCCATCCATCCATCTATCCATCCATCTGCTGGCACTTGGAATTAAGTGTCTTGCCCAGTCATGTAGCTATTAAATGTCTGAGGCAGGATTTGAACTCAGGTCCTCCTGACTCCAGGGCTAGTGCTCTCTCCCTGGCACCACCTAGCTGCCCAAGGTTATATTTATAAAGCAGTTTGTCAGCCTTGAATAGTTATATAAATGGTAGCCTTATTATTGTATAAACAGCAACAGCAACTCATCAGTGATGACATGCAGTTCTTTTAGTATCTTGAGTTGTAGATCTAGTCCTGGCAATCTGAATTCATGGAAGGGAGCTAGGTAGCCACTAATTAATCCCTTAACTTATCTTGGGTTTCAACTCCCTGTTAATCAGTTTTATTCTATCTTCCATAGTCTAATGATCATCCTTATTGGAAAAGAAAACGGAAGTAAAACAACTACAGAGTAGTTCTGCCTTGTTTTCAGTATTCCTTGTCATCATCCCTTAGTCTGAGGAGCAGAGCTCTCTTCTCCTCAAGACTGAATATAGTGAAAAGGGCCCTTGGGGTCACCGCTAATGTTTATCACCAGCTGGGGTGCTGTCCCAAAGGATTACATAGCATCCTTGATCACTTGCTCTTGTTTTCACCTTCTAAAAAATACTAGATTAGTTGAATTCCTTGTTCATACAGAATGTTATTTTTATACAGTTCCACCTTTTATTCTATATCAGAATAATTTACTTTGGTATCACCATTGTCATCATCCCAGCTAGCATTTATATACTACTTTAAGGTTTGCAAAACACGTTACATATATTATTTCATTTGATCTCTACAATAAGCCTATGAGGTAAGCCCTATTACCATCTCCATTTTGTAATAAAAAAATAGGCTTAAAGGGATTAAGTTCACACAGATAGTAAGTACCTGAAGCAAGATCTGAACTCAGGTCTTCCTGACTCCAAGTCTAGCACTCTTCTCAGTCTGGAACTCAATTACCCAAAGAAAACTTATTGATACCACTCTTGAGAGATTCTTCTCAATTTTGGACTGACTTTTCTTATTGAATTTTATGCCATGGGGTCCTACTTAGCTATTCTCCCTACCATATGAAGTCTGCTTTTCCTCAGATCTAGGGTCCCTGCCAATCCCTGGGAGACGTTTGCCTCCGGTATGGTGAATTTGAACCCCGAGTCACCAAGCTCCCAGGGGTCACATCATTTCTGCTTCAGCAGCCAGCCCTTACTTTCTGGTCAGACACAATCAGGTGCTAAATAGATTTTCTTCTTGCTTCCTTAATCTTTTGAAGGTTGATGCTTTTGTTAAGGCAAGGAAAAAAAAGTAATAGTTACTTTGCATTTGGCACAGAGAACTCCAGCAAATGTCCTGCTAGCCAAAGTTCTCAAAAGTTCACTCCTCTACCAACTCTTTGTGCCATGTTTGTGAGCAGTTTCCCTACTTCCTCCTCTATTTCCTGCTTCTGTCTAAATATTACCTTAGGCCTCCAAACCTTTCCTAAGTTTGATACGATTCTCAGAACAATGATGCCTTAGACATTTAGCTCTTAAATGTTTCAGACAGACTTTATTGCCATAGACTTTGCCTAAAACTGATACCAGCATAGGGTCGTAAGAATATAGATTTAGAACTGAAAGGGATCTTAAAATCCCATTTAAAAGACTCATTTATGGACCATTCATGGGAAAACTGAGGCACAGAATGCTTAAGTAATTTGCCTAGGGTTATACAACTAGGATTTATCTGATGAGATATATGAATTAATATCTTCCTAGCTTTAATTCCAATTTCCAATCCACTACCCCAAAGTGATTTTCTATTATCACCTATAATGATCCAACAGAAGATACCCCCAGGTTGGGTATTTAAAGCCACACAGTTCTCTGTGCCACCTTCCCAGCAACTGATATTCCAAGGGAGACACATGTAACAAATATATTAGGAAAGTCTCCAGGAAAGTTCTACAGTGTGACCACGTTCTTCCCCACATTCCTGAGTCTCATTTGGACTGAGCAGTCTTCCAAGTATAATCAAAGCCAAAAACCAAAGCAACAGTATGACTCAATGATTGTAGAAATTCAGTTTACCTGTAGGGAAATTCTGCTTCCTCCCCCAAATATCTCCACTCACATGGCCTCCATTCTAATTCAAAGCCTTCATCACTTTCCATATGGATTACATCAATAACTTCCTAAATGATCTTCTACCTCCAGTCTTTCCCCTCTCCAATCCACCCTCCACACAACTGGCAAAATAGTTTTCTTAAAGTAAATTCAGACTATGTTATTTTCCTGCTCACAACCTTCAATGACTCCCTATTACCTCTAGAACATAGAAATATATCAATCAGACTATTCCCTTTCACGTATTCTGTATTCTAGCCCAGCTTACTAACCATTTCCTGAACTTGACGTTTCATCACTTCATTCTGTGTCTTTGCATACACTGTTTTGCATACTTGTAATGCACTCTCACCTACTGCCTCTCAAAATTCTTAGAGTTCTTTGAGGTTCATTTCAGAGGCTGTACCCCTCTGGGAAGCTTTCCTCAGTTCTCCTACTGGTCAAGAGTCTCTGTCTCTGTGTCTCTCTCTCTGTCTCTCTCTGTCTCTCTTTCTGTGTACATGCCATATCCCCTAAGAGAATATAAATTCCTCAAGAGTTGGCACTTTTTCTCCTTTGTTCTCGTGTCTCCAGCATTTGGTAAAATATATAGAAGACACAATAAATGATCGCTGAATCAAACTAGTCTGTAACTAGGGATGGGAAAAAGGAAGCAGAAAGAGGAAAAGAGAGTTGTCAAAGTGGTTAGCTGAAAGACAGAGAAGAACAGAACCTTGATGGCCACGGAGTCAAGAAAATACAATTAAAGGAAGATAGGCTCAGTGGTGTCAGGGGTTGCACAAAGATACATGGCACTAAGTACTAGAGGAAGATCAGGGAAAATGCCATGCAAGACTAGTGACTTTCACTAGGACAGTTTTAGTATATTGGGAGAGGCAGCAGGCAGATTGTAGAGGGTTGAAAAGAGAATGGACAGTGGGAAAATTGGGGAAGAAATTGTGGCTCACAGTGCCTTGCACATGATGGACACTTAATAAATATGTGTCAAATTGAATTACATCTTCCAGAATATTATCAGTGAATAGGAAGAAAGAAATAGCTCAGAAGCTAGAAAAGTCAGTGGTGATAACTAAAATATAATAATAAAATAATTGTATTATTTTAATAACAATATTTAATAAAAAATAATAAGATTAAAATGTAGTGTCTAGAGAAGAAAAAGATCAAAAGAAATCTTGTATATTTGGGTTAACGGATATCATTTTACATCCTGGCTTTGCCTCTTATTCTCTGTGTGACTTTGGGTAAGTCAACTTATCTAGGTTTTGATTTCCTCCTTTGTTAAATGAGGTTGGGATAAATGAATTTTAATGGCTCTTGCAGTTCTACATCTATGATCTTAGAAAAACAATGTGTGTGTGTGTGTGTGTGTGTGTGTGTGTGTGTGTGTGTGGAGGTGGGGTCTGGGACTTCAGATAGGCCTTAAAGGATGGAGTGGAAGATTTAGACAGAGAAGATCTGATAACTTTTTTATATGTGGGACAGTGATAATGCATGGACATAATGACTGAGAAAGGAGATGGAAAGATATTGCTCCTTTATTTTTTAACCTATTAAATCCTGGTTTTTATAGCTTAAATGGGAGAAGTATTATGAAAAATGCCCTATTTTGCAATTCTCCCAAGTAGGACACAGTGCATAAATTTTAGGAATTTAATCCGTTAACAGCTAATACTGAAGTCACTTTTTCCCCCCTAATGTCCCCAAACAACAGTGTTGACACTGTTTTGTAACAACTTACAAACAGATGGCATAGCACAGCTTGAAAAACAAACTCTTCTCAGATATTTTTGTAAGGTTTGCTAAGATAATGTGATGAGTACTAAAATGGAAGGATCTTGGCATATGCATGTGTAAAACAATTACACCTAGCAGAGATTTGCTTGATTTGCTTGATAATTTCATAGCCAATAGGTTTACTCTCTAATGCATTCATGCTGATAGCTTGGGAATTTTAAGGCTCCGGGTGTACTCACAAAGGCAGTAGTGAAAATGGGGTAGGATGTTATACTTAAAAATCCAAATAAATATAAATGAAAGTAGGAGCCACTAATACGGACAGAGTGCCAGGCCTGGAGTCAAGAAGCCTTATCTCCCTGAGTTCAAATCTGGCCTCAGATACATACTCGCTATGCGACCCTGGGAAAGTCATTTAATCCTATTTTCCTCACTTTCCTCATCTGTCAATTGAGCTGGAGAAGGAAACGGCAAACCTATCTTTGCCAAGCAAACCCCAAATGGGGTCACGGAGAGGCAGACACAATTGAAAACAACTCAAGACTATGATAACAGAAGCCACTGATATCTCTGTGGTTCAATTCAATTTTTTAGAAGTCTATTTAAGACTTCATGTATGTGTGTATACCAAGTCAAATGACAGTATAGTATAATGGATAGAGTGCTAAGCTCAGAGTCATGGAAATCTGTATTCGAATCCTGTTTCTCACAGTCATTGGCTGTGTGACCATGGCCATAAAATTGGGATGCCTGGTATTACTCAGTTGTTTCGGTCTTGTCTAACTGTTCATGACCCCATTTGAGGTTTGCTTGGCAAAGATACTACAGTGGTGTTGCCATTTCCTTCTCTAGGTCATTTGACAGATGAGGAAACTGAGGCAAACAGGTTATGTGACTTGGCCAGAATCACACAGCTAACAAGCGTCTAAGGATGGATTTGAACTCAGGTTTTCATGACTGTAGGCCTGGCACTCTCTTGCACCACCTGAACTCCTGTAGTAGCTCCCTAACAGAATTGGTATAATTTTTGAATGAGATAATGTTTGGAAAGCACTTTGCAAGGTGCTATATATAGTTAAATTATTATAAATAACTTGAAACATAGAACAGTTAAGTGATATATATATATATGTGTATGTATATATATGTGTGTGTATATGCATACACACACATATGCGCATATATATTTATATGCATTGTAGTTTAGAGGAAAAAGCAGCAGACTGAGTTTGTGGTCTGACCCTACCATTTATTAACTGTGGGACTCCAGGAGAGGGCATTCTACTCAGTTTAGCTTCAGTTTTCTCATTTGTAAAGTGGTTGCAATAATGCACACTGTATCTATCAGTATTATCTTTAGGCAAAAATGAATTCTTATGTATGAAAAGAAAGCTATAAAGTTTTACACACAAAAGTAAGGGATCATTATCTAACTGGGTGGTTTGACCATTGCCCATCCACTCAATCTACATATAATTGTTTCTAATATTATACGCTTATTCTGGACTGCTGGTTAAGACAATTGAACTGGTAATTATCCTGTAATTTTTGTAGCCATGAAAATATTTGTCTTTTGAGACATGCTAGTCTCTTCTCTTTCATGAAGGACTATGACACAGCCATATGAAGAATGTGATGAAATATCTGATAGACCTTTAAAGAAAAAGTTTCCACATCTTCTCCCAGGAATTCATTTTCATGTCTAATAATAATTTTCAACAAGTTATTTTTTTATTTAGCTCATATTCCTTTATTGGAGCTTGAGTTAAAAAGTTCGATTTTCTTCATACTGATTCTCAATGAAAAATGAGAACAGTTGGCCAGAACTCCATGTGAAACCCTATCATGGAAATTCAATGCAATTTTCAATTCGCCAAGCATTTTGAAGGTGTTCTCTGTGTACAGATCACTGTATCTGGTGCTCAGGGAGATACAAAGAGAGATGAATTGTCCCACAGTTTTTTTTTTCTATGATAAGCAAAAATTCCTATAACTTGTCTTTGTATTCATGTACAGGATATTGTGCTAGATTCAAGTGGAGATACAAAGATAAATAAAATACAAACTTTATTGTCTGGGACTGAGGCAATTCTGAGGCAACAGAGAGAGGATGAGATGAGGCTAAAAAGCCTCCTAAAGGGCAATAGTCTTGTTTCTTTCTTGTAGCATGTAAACACTGGCTAATCATCTATCTTTTTCATGCTATATGGATTTTTTAGCCTTTATTACCTGCATTATGTTTCTTCTATTGTACTTATACTGAAAAGCTCCTAAACATCTCTAGTTTTCTATGAAAGTACGATTAAAGCTATCTCATCATGTTGAAGGTCCATCTTTTCTTCATGGAGGAGTACGCCCAGCTTTTTAGATGAACATTCTGGAGTGGAAGCCATTTTCCGTATGTCTAAGATATTCTTATTTCATCTTTCTTTCCCTGTTGTTGAGTAATTCTGTATTATTTAATCTATAATTCTGTATGCTCAGTCCCTGATATATTGTCTCCTCCTGGTTAGTTGTAACACCCAAAGTTGGCGATCCCATCCTGAGTGAAGATTTGGTATGAGATAAACCATCATCCCTCCAATATTTAATACTCCCCCTCATAGAGTCATTTACTTTATACTGAACATCCTATATTTTTTTGCTTTGCAATAAACTGCTTTTTTCAGTGTCTGCTGGCCTTTTGATTTGATGGTTCCATAAACTTCATTGTGACTAGGCACAGCATCCTTTTTAATCTCCGGGAAGTGACTTGGATTATGCCCTTTTCCCAGAGGAGAATTCTTTCCCTTGGGCCATATTAGTTGCCCCATAATCAACAGCACAAAGAGGCCCCTTCCTCTGCTTAGAGGGTCTGAATTCAACTCATTTCCCCTTTGAAGTTTACAGTCTATTATCTATTGCAATCTCTTTTCTAGCCCTTTAATCATTTTTAAGGACATCTTAAGGACATTTTAAAATCATTGGCCTTAGGGTCTAAGATGAAGAATTCTGGTTGAAAACTTTCATCATTTTCAATTAGGAAAGCAAATAATGAAAAGAATATAACTGTATAATAAAAGCAAAAACACAAGTACACCCACATGTACCTCCAAATCTTGAACAATAAGCATGGTTTCTGTTATTATTGTGCATGTATTCACTTGTAGATGAAATGCCATTTCTTGATAGTGGCTGTGTTTTGTAGGTTTAGGCCTTCATTCTGTGATTACAAAAACTAAATGAAATATTTAACCAATTATTGGCAAATGTGAAGCCAAAAACATGTTTTTCCTCAATTATCTGGAAATTTCATAAGAAAAGACAACTTTGGAATGAATTACTTCATCTTCAGTATTTCACTATCTGCAGAAAGAAACAAATGAGATGCTACGTACCACTTTCCAAAAACGAAAAGCTCGAAACACGAATTGTTTTTTTAAAGGAGTACAAATGACTCTCATGTAACAGAATGTTGGATCAACCACATACTGGCAATTATACATTGGCTTTGTTACCATATGCACAGTGTCTAACTTGAAATCCCACATGAAGTAATAAAGCAGAAAATTCAAAATTTATCCCTAAAAATTACATATGATGGCTCATGTTCTCTAAACAATATTATTCTTAGGAAGTGTGTACATTTGGCCAGGGGCAAGTCATTTACTCTACCAGGAGCTCAGTTTTCTTCCCTGTGAAATATGTATATTGTGCAAGGATTCAAACATTTAGAGTTGACAGGGACCTTAGAGATGACATTGTCCAAACCCTTCATTTTACATATGAAGAAACTGAGGTTCAGAGAAACTAGGTGACTTGGCTAGGGTTACACAGACAGTACTGAGCAAGTAAAAGAAATGAGATTCAAAGCCTGTTCTTCTGATTTCAAGAATCTATATTCTTCCCAAGGCAAGACACTAAAATAAAGATCTCTAAGGTCTTTTTTTTTGTTGTTCTAATTTCAGTTTAGAAAATCTTAATTTATCTTTGATGAGAATAAATAGGGGAAAAGTTAATAAAATGGAAATAAAGACTAATTTCAATAAGAACTGCATTAGTTAACTTTTAAAAAATATAGTTTTATTTAGGGTAAATGATTGCTGAATTAGTGTGTTTTAAATAGAAAAAGAAAAATAATAGTATTTTATATCTTTATCTATGTATTCTAACCAAACTGGGCTATTAACTGCTTTCCATGTCCAACTTATTCTTCTTCCTTTAAGTCTACTCATGTCATTCCCTACATGAGAAATACCTTCTTTACTTTTCCACCCCTCAAAGAAAATCCTGACCATCTTTACATGACCAGTTCAAATGATGCCTGCTTCATGAAGCCCTCACTATGCAACTAATTTTTGTCTCACAGAATCACAGAACTTGAGGCACCTCAGAAGTCATCTCATCTAGACTATTGTTTGAGTGGTAGAACTCTTTGTAATGGATTTGACAAGTGGTCATATAGCCTATTCTTGAAGACATCCAGGGCTAGGGAGCTCATTCCACTTTGGGACAGTTATAATTATTAGAAAGTTTTTCAATAAATCTGGTTATTGGCTTCTATAGCTTCTACTTGTTACTCATAATTCCATACTCTGGGGACAAGCTGAATGAGTCTAATTCATCTGTCATGTGACAGTTCCTCATATGCTTGAAGACATTTGTGATTCTCTCTTCCCACTGGGTCTTATCTCTTCCTGACTAATCATGCCTAGTTCTTAAGACCTAGTCTCATATGCCTTCATCTTCAGTCCTCATTGTTCTGATCACCTCTCTTTGAGTATATAGTATAGTTTGTTTTACAGTATAGTTTGTCCAGAAAATGTCTTTCTGGAAAAAAGAAGTGTGAATTACTTTGCATAAGCTCAGTTCTCCTTAATCATCTTAAAATAAAAAAGGAAATATGCTGAATAAAGTAAAGAAATGCAAAAAAGGTAGTGAAAGGAAAAGATATAATCATGGAGGAAACCTCACAGAAAAACCAGCAGAGAAACTTAAAATAAGACAAAAGAAAAAAAAAAGACCCTCTTAAAATGAGTTAATGATTAAATAAAATAAAATAAGAAACTCTAGAAAAAAATGATGCTAAAGTAACAATTAGACCTCCCCATGCTATATATGGGAATGTATTTATGACAAGAACCTCTAGAGTAGTGGAGGAAATCAATAATAGATTTAAATAAAGTTATAAGAAGGGACAGAGACAGTGTGGTATAGTGGACAGAAGATTCTCCATGAAGTCAGCCCAATACCAGGGCTCAAGTATTGTATATGAAACATGCTAAAAACCAACAAAACCAAATTACCAAGATAAAAAAATGAGAAATATGGAACTAATGATTAATAGAGAGGAAATAATAAAATTATCAGAAATTGATAGTACAAAAGGTGAAAAGGTAAGTAAAGCAATTAGATATTTACAAAATTATGAAATACTCAGATTAACAGAGCAGGAAATTGAAAATCTAAATGATCCAATCTCAGAAAAATAAATTTAGCAATTCACAAAGTATCTTCCAAAAGGGAGAAAAATCAGGGTCTGTATGGATTTAAAGTAAATTCTCCCAAGCATTTCAAGACCAGATAATATCTATGCTATTCTCAAGAGAGAAAAAAAGAAGACAGAAACCCTATCAAACCTTTGTGAAATAAATATGGTTCAGATACCCAAACCTGGTAGGGACAAAATGGAGAAAGAGAACCATATAACTCAAAATCACTAGCAGAATCTGAATAAAAAATATCAACAAAGAGGCTACAGAAATATGTCCAAAAATTATTCATTATGACCTAGTTGGATTTATACCAGGAATGCATGGATGATTCAACACTGGGAAGACTATTAACATAATAAATCATATTAATAAGAAAAACAAGAAATTCTCATGATTATATCAATAGATATAGAAACTCCGAAGAGATATAGCATTTATGCTAAAAACATGTCAAAATTTTAACAAATTGGAAGGGCTATTCTTTAATATCATAAAAACCTTTTATCCAAAAGCAAGTGTTAGCATTATCTGTAATGGAAAACAACTGGAAGCTATCTCAATAAAACTGGGATGAAACCAGGATGCCTGCTGTTTCCACTATTGTTCAACATAGTACTTGAAATGAAAACTGCAGAAGGGAAAAAATAAAGAAAATATGAATAGACAAAGAACATGCCTATATTCTTTGATACTTTGATACTATGTTCTATGATACTTTGCTTGTGGACAATATAATTTACTTATAATACCCTAGAGGATTAAAAAACTATGCTTTAGTAAAAGAGCTGAAAACAAAATCCACAATTATCATAATCACTTCTGTATTTGATTAATAAGCACTTGGTAGAAGAGTTAAAGAAATTTCATTTAAAATAACAAAGCATATTTTTAAATCTGCTACTTTCTATCAAGATCCAAGGTACCTATATATTCAATTGGCAAACAACTTTTTCCCCTACAAAATTAAAATGAGACCTAAATATGTGGAGAAATATTTAGCATTTTTCTGTGGATCATACTAGTTTAGTAAAAATGACAGTGCTATTTAAATAATGTAATTTACAAAGAAGAAGAATAAAATTTTCAAGGAGAATAATGGAAAAAATAGGAATGAAAGGAGCTGTTATCAGATCTTACATTACATTACAAAGCAGAAAATAAAACAACCATATATACAAAAATAAAAAGTAAATCAGTGGACTAGATTGGATAAGAACTAGAAATAAGTGAAGATAAGAAATAAAGAATAGAAATAAATTACATAAGAACTAGAAATAAACAATTGTCTAGTGTTCTTTAAAACCAATAACTTGAATTATTAAAGAAGATAGTTCTTATTCAACAATAACTGCTAGGAAAAACTAGATAACAGTTTGGTAGAAGACAAATTTAGACAAATACCTCATACTACTCATATTAGATACGTAAATTGTCTAAACATAAAGTCGACATAAAAAAATGAGAGAAGAATTAAAAGTCTATCTTTTAAAACTGTGGTTAGAGAAAGAAATAATCATAATTTTGATTGAAGAGACAAAGACTAATCACTTTTCATCATATAAGATTTAAAAGGTATGTTACATAAATAAAATCAGTTCATCTAGAATTATAAGAAAATATACAGATTAAAAAGTCATCGTATTAAGTATCTCTGACAAAAACATGACATTCAAAATCTATGGGGAGTTAGTAAAAATATATAATTTATTTCCTTCTCTGTTAGACAAATAGTCAAATTATATAACTACTTTTCAAAAGGATGACTACAAATCATTTTAAAACCCCTAACACATTTTCAAAATCATAAATAAGAGATATACAAAATAAAACAACTCTGAGGGATGATCCCACACTTATCCAACTGACAAAGATGGTAAAAGAGAGAAAAATTCAATGTTGTCAGGATTGTAGGAAAATAGTCATACTAAGGTATAGTTGGTGAAATTGTGAATTAGTTCAGTAATTCTGGAAAACAATTTGGAGTCATGCAAGAAAAATACTAAATTGTTCATATTCTCTGGTCTATTAAACCGTTGGGATTATGATCTACAGAGCAATAAAAGACCCTTATGCACCAAAATGTTCTTATTAGCATTATTTCAAATAATACCTCTGGAAACAAAATATGCCCACTGAAAGGGGAATTTCTGAACAAACTGGTATATTCATGTAATAGAATATGACTATAATTCTTGTTGGTTTCCTATGACATGGGCTGCCCCTAGAGTGATTGACTGCTTGGGACACATAAGGATATGCTCCTGCCTCTGTGTACTGCTTTACAAAGGAAAATATCATACTGCTTTCAGCCTTTTTTGCCTTGAAAAAAATTCCCCCATTCAGAGAATAGATTAGAATTCAGTAGATTGGTATTGAGTAGTATTGTACTAGTGTAGTATTCATATAGTAGTATTCAGTTGATAAGGTTTGGGAGAGAAGGAACCTTGTGCATATGTGGTCTTTCTCCCTTCCTATTCTAAATCCAAGGAACTGGTAATTGTTGCTTTGGGACAAAAACACGTGGGATTCTCATGAGCTTACACAAGAGGTTTGAGAGAAAAGATCCCAAGAGTGAACTTTCCCATCCTGAGACATGACATCACAAATAAATTTCCTACAGCAGCTGATGGCAGAAACAGACATGTCTATGCCTGCTTAGCCTGAGAAAGAAACTCTTGGATGCTGCTCCTAAACCATAACCTCATGTGTAATAGAGGTTTTTATTTTCTTGGCATCATGTTCCTGACCTACATCTAGCCTTCTAGATAGAGAGCAGAGATATCCTGGGCAGTGCCAGCCTTAGGCACACAAAGTTCACCCCAACTGTCAACACTCCCTTGTTCAAGAGTTTGCTGATTAGCACTTCTAGAGGAAAAAGGGAATTTCTTGAACAATGCTCTCTTTTGGAGAAAGAAGAGTATTATCCATATAGTCTACATACTTAGAAAAGAAGCAAAGGAAACCAGTAATTTGACAAAACAAGGGGCTAGGATTTTGCAAACCTTTCACTACTACTGTGATTTATTTGCATAGTGCTGGGCTATAATGGGAAAGTGGTTGCTTGTTTTGTATCCCAAAAATGTGTTTGCTTTTACTATGAGTGATTTATAAGTTTTCCGCATCTATTAATAAATTCATGTGTGTCCTTTGAGTGCCTGATGGATTTTTTTTTGGAGGGGGGTTGTTCTGTTTATAGGTGTCTATGAATCTTTTGTATAGGGAATTTACATAAATCTATAATCTATTCCACTCTCCATTAGATAAATCTTCTGTATTTTCTGTTGGATGAAATAATCTACACCTGATATGTATTTCTTATTATGAGTGATTGTATGGGAGTTATATCTGAAGATTTACTAGAGTGGAAGTTCTTGACCTTTTTTGGTGCCACAGACCTATTTGGCAGTCTGGTAAAACTGATGCAACTATTCTCAAAATGCTCAAAATAAAATACATGGCAGTATAAAATGAACCAATTACGTTTAAATCAAAATGGCTTTAAAAATTAAGTTCATGGCCCTAGGTTAAGAACCCCAATAAACTCCAGGTAGGATATAAAATGCCAAACCAAGAAAATGATACTTTTGGATCATCCCCCAGGATTGGACCTAGAATGTGTGATTCTGGAGAGTTATATAAATGATACCCAAAATTGAACATAATTCTCCTTCCAGTTATGTCCTGACCGGTCAGAGTATAGTAGGATCATTGCTTTCCTTATGTGAACACAACCTCTGTTTGTGCAGTTTAAGATTTCAGTAACTCTTTTGGGAGTTATATTGCATTGTTGATCCGCACTGAGCTCAAAATCAACTAAAACCCACAAATCTTTTTCCACACAAACTGTTGTCCATCCAAGTTTTCTCAGACTTCATGCGATACTTTGTATTTAGAAATAACCTGCATAATCCATGTTCACATTTCACATTTCATATTCATATCATGTGTAATGAAAACATGAAACTCAGCAAATATTTATTATGCACCTTTGGTGTACAGCTCTATGCTAGACACTGAAAGCAGTATGAGAACAAGTAAGACATAATCTCTCCTCTCGTAGAGTTAATGTTCTGATAAGAAATATGAAAACGCACAGACAAGCATTTATAGAATTTAAGGTAACAGCTTCATAGATATCTATACCTAAGGTGATAATAGTTTATATTCTTGCATGAAGTTATTTATGAATGTTTCACATTCCTTATTAGAATATAAATTCCACAAGGCAGGGACCCTGCCTGGGTAGTTAGGTGGCACAGTGAATAGAATGCTTGGCCTGGAGTCAAGAAGACCTTAATTCACATACAATTTTAGATACTTACCGGCTGAATGACCCTAGGCAAGTTAATTAACCCTGGTTTGCCTCAGTTTCCTCATCTTTAAAATGAACCGAAGAAAGAAATGGCAAACCACTCCATTATCTTTACCAAGAAAACCCCAAATGGGGTCATAAAGAGTTGGACATCACTGAACAGTAACAATGCTTATCGCAGAGCTGCACACCAAAGGTGCATAATGTTTGCTGAATTTGATTGCTTTCCCCAAGAAACAAAAAAACAGTAAATATCATATAACAAAGCAGCGACCACACATTTCTGGGTGCTGTGAGGAAAGTTTATAGCTTACATATTCCATGGCATGGTTCCATCTATTTCATGGTGTTGAAAGGACCAAATGCAGTCAAAGTGATGGATGTTGTCATACTTAGAAGGATAGGTCAGAAGGTTGTCATGCTTTGGAGATGATATGGACCAAGAGAGAACCCAAACAAGGAATTAAAACAGAGTTTCCCAAACTAATTTGGCCGCAGGGCACTTTTGGGCTTGAAACATTTTGACAGAATCTATTAATGTTGGGGTGGAGTGAGAATGAAGTTGTTGGCCCTGGGAGGTTTTGGAACAAAATAGATCAATCCGAACCTATTTTCAAACTAAAGTTCTGCCATATGTGATAAGCTTGTTTTGATCCATACACGTATACTTTCATATTTAACATCTTAGAAGGAAAAATAATATTGATATTCCCCATTCTGTGCCCTCTCCCAAACTCTTAGTCATATGGTATAGAATTCCACTAATCGATGGAACACAATTTGGGAAATTTTGGATAAGAATGTATATGAAGACAAAAATAGCCCAGCTGTATAATGGGAAGTGCTGAACAAGGATTTAGGAGACCTGCTGTGGAATTCTGGCTTTCATTATGACTAGCCCTGTTTGCTGTTGCTTCTGTTCAGTCATTTTTCAGTCATGTCTGACTGTTTGCAACCCTTCCTGGGGTCTTTTTGGCAGAGATACTAGAGTGGTTTGCCTGTTCCTTCCCCAGCTCATTTTACAAATGCTCAGAGTCACACAGCTAGTAAGTATCTGAGTTCAGATTCGAACTCAGGTCTTCCTGGCTCCAGGCTCAGCATTCCACCCTCTAAGTCATCAAGCTGCCCCTAGTCAAGTAACTATGGTCTAATAACTTTTCCCCTCCGAGCTTCAGATATCTCATCTATAAGATGATAATTTTACTTACGCTGCCTAAAGGGTTGGGAAAAAATGCTTTATTTGACCCTAGAGTGCAATTGAAATAAGTTATATATGATGTTATTAATATGACACACATTAATATTATATATAATAACTGAAATATGTTATATTTTATATGTTAAGTTATTTTAGAGAAGGTCACAAGTTTAGATTTAAAAAAAAAACAAGATGCTACAATGACTATGGTCTCTCAGCTTTTTATTTTTTTCTTCCTTCAGATTAAAATAATATTGAGAAAAGAAGCTTTCCCTTTCCCTCCTAACTCCAGCCACAGCCGATTCTGCTGGCTGTCTGGTTCCTCCTCATTTGCCCTAGCAGTCAGCACAAAGGTCTGTGAATGTTTCAAAGCAAGATTGTCCTGGAGTTATAGGGGGCTAAGGTCGCAGGGCTCCAGTATGGTCCCTTACATGGTGGGTCTAGACATGGAGGAGCCATACAAATATGCTCCATTATTGTTACTACTATTATTATTTAACAGACTAATGTTCAACATTAACCAGCTATCATTCAACATTAACCAGATAATGTCCACATAAATTAAAATAAATATATAAGGCTTTTAAGCATATTGAAAATGAGGTATGAAGAAATAGCACAGAGATATTAGATGATGGTTGGGATAGTTGAATAAAGCAAATGCTGCACATGTATCCACTCAATATCAAAAGATGGTGGGTTGGGTAGCTCTTCTAAGGAGAACAGAGAAACACAGACAAGGACCATGTAGGATCCGAGAATGTATAAATGAATTGTGAGTTGTACCATGAAAGAAGCACTCACATAAATGAAACTATAAAATCACTGAAGTATTTGTAAAAGCACTTGATGATATACTAGGGATAAAATGTTGAGTAAGACCTGACATAGCGTATATCACCCATTTAAAACATGAACAATAAATCTGGTTGTCTGTGTTAGAATAGTATTTTATTGTTTGGATTCATGGTGAGTGAAGACTGTTAGTATGCTGCTATGCAATGCCAAGGGAGCTGATTGCAGAGTACGGAGACATGGACTCAAGTCTTAGCCTTGACACTTACCTAGCTGAGTGACCTTGGGTAAGTCACTTGGATTTCAGTCTTTTCATTTGTAAATTAGTGATAATATTTATACCTCATAGAATTGGCATGAGGAAAATATCTTAAAAAGTACAAGGTATTCTACAAGCATAGAATCTACTACTATTAGCGAACCTTAGCTCATGGAATTAATTTTGTCTATGAGTTGGTTAGTGATAGACAGTAGTCTGCTATTGCTCATTATCTCAAACTTAAATATAATAAATTTTCAAGCCTCCTACCCTCCAACAGACCTTAGGCTCTTGATCACAGTTACTAACCTAGAAGGAGAAAGCCAAGCCTCATCACTACAGGGTGTGTGGGAGTGTGAGCCAGAAGTTAGAACTTTAGGGAAAAAAGCGAAATGTCAACTGGAATTAAAGCTGGGAAAGATCAAGATATTTTGAAAGGTTTATAGAGAGGCAAGGGAAAAATATAAGACTGAAAGAGAGGTTATGGCTATTCAGCTGGATGTGTGTGCTCATTCTTCATTGCCGAAGAAGACTATGCCATCAGAGAAATAATGATATGACTTGCACTTTACTTTGTTTTGAGTGAAGGAGGCTGTGCAGGTCACCAGACTCACTTCTCCTGCAGAGCCATCTGAATCCAGTGACCAGATATTCATCAGGATGACTGGAGATGACCCAGGATGAGGCAGTTGGGGTTAAGTGACTTGCCCAAGGTCACTCAGCTAGTGAGTGTCAAGTGTCTGAGGTGAGATTTGAACTCAGGTCCTCCTGACTCCTGCACTGGTGCTCTATCCACTGCACCACCTAGCTGCTGCACATTCAGCTGGACAGCTATAGGGGAAGGAACACTGAAGTTTTAGGATTCATTGAGAAGAAACAATGGAAGGTTTCTAAAACTCTACAGTAGTTCTAATTATTACCTACATACTCAGCAACTCCAACCCTTTATGTGAATTGGCCACTAAAAAGAATAACGTGAGATACAATATGTCATAGTAGATAGAGAACTAGCCTCATGCCATGAAGTCATTGCTCTGACACATGCGGGATGTGTGATCCTGAGCAACCTCTTGGTATTTAGGCAACTCCTTATGATTATACAGCTTGTTCTTGATTTGTGTAGATAATTAATCCCATAAAGGGGTTCTATGTACTCAAATTCACACTATTTAAAGTTGCATTTTATGTAAAATATGATAATTATGCCAAGTTCCATGGAAATATGCAGGGCAAAGTTGATTAGCAATGTAACCACTTAATGGATTCTTTATCCCACTAATTGGGATCTAGATATCAGCTGTAGAAAAGATGCTGACTTGGATTGGTAGATGGGGTTTCCTCACCTGGGAAGTCCTTATTGCAGTTCAATTCTGGGTCCAATCCTTATATCCAGCAGAAACTTAACAAGTACCACACTTTACCTTGCAATAACATCGGAAGGAAATGTGCTGTTATGCACTGTATTGTTGGGGAAGTAATAAAGGTGTACTTGGACAACTAATCACTTATATTAATAGCCATCTATGGTATATTTTAATTTTTAAAAAGCTTCCCAGGTTTTAGGTGAGCACAGGCATATGTATTGTGGGTAATTATCCACTCATGATTGCTAGAAACTACAAATGCATGTGCACGACATGGGAAACAAAGCAGGACTCCATGATGAGAGGGCAAGTTCACTGGTCCTTCCTTTTCTTATGAGAAAAGCCTCCTGGGGCAGAGGTGACATCACTTAGGGGCCATTACACATGAAAGTAAGTGATAGAGTCTTATTACATAGACACTGATATATTGAGCTGTCAGTGACTCTAAAATAGGAATTCAAGGTACAGAAACACGGGTCTGACATCTGTTCTATATTGTGGGGGAATATGCAGATACTCTAAAAAGATTATTTTATTGGTAAATTAGAAAAACGTTTTGTCAGTCTCTTATGGCATAGAAAAGACGTCATGCCTTTTCTCTTCCACCTTGGATCCTTCTGTTTATGACTCACTGACAACTCAGTATATCAGTGTCTATGTAATAAACCACTGTTGTTTGCTTTCATGGGTCCTTGACCTGTATCACAGTCTTGTTAAATGCAAAGTGTCCTTTCCTGGGTCAGGAGTTAGGAGAATTGCCTGCCAGAGGGAGTGTAGCTCACAAAACTGGATTGCAGGAAACAAGAAGGGGAAAGTTTTCAGCTCCTGCTCCCCTTCCCCATCTCCATGTCTATTATAGCTGATGACCAGCTGTCCTTTCCCTGTGGAGAACTGAGCCCTAGAGTACGTGCATCAACCCCCCCTCCCTCCTCAAAGAATACCATCCCATACTCTCAGAAAAGCAAAACAGAAGTAACATAGATGTTAGCCAGAAGGCTTCATTCTTGAACATATATCCCCAAATTGAAAAAAAAAACTGGAGGAGGGTTTCTTTCAGCTGTTTACTTACATGGCTCCCCAGACCTTCCAGTAACTGAAGCCTTTGAATTATAGTGCGTACAGATGTGACGTGGTTCAAAAGCCCTTCATGTCAGCAGGCAGGCACTCATAACTCTCCACTGGTTCCGAATGATAAGTAATTTCCTGATTTGCTCTCCAAAAAATTTCCCCAGACCCTGGGGGAGGAGGGACATAGGTTGTTGAGAGATTGTGAAGCGGCCGGCACAGGGTTTGGCTCCACTGACAAAAACTTTCCCAGTGGGTTGAGTCCTGAAGAAGCATTCCTTGAACACTCTAAGGAGAGTAAATATCCTACTATATCTGTTGGCTCATAACTGAATTCCTCCTTGAGCAACAACACAGACAGTCTGCACAATTGACATTAGTAAACCGTAATACTTCAAATAAAACACCACTCTGATCTCTTTGGCATGAAAAACCCCCAAACAACTCCCAAATAACCAGGAATCTGTTTTTTGACATATCTCCAAGGACCATTTTGCTTGCTTTTTAAGAAAATATTTCATATTATTACAATATGTCAGAGTTAGAGATTATTTAATCCATCCCCTTATTTACTTTTTTCCCCATAGGATGATAGATTTAGAGCTGTAAGTGACATCAGAGATCATCCTGGCTAGCCTCTCCGTTTACAATTGAGAAAATTGAGGCTGAGAGAGACTAAATGACCTGTCCATGGTCATAGAAAGAAAATGATTGAAGGAGGCTTTGAATCCAAGTCTTCTGACTTCAAATCTAACATTCTCTCCATGGTATCATAAAGGTTCTCCATGATTTCATTTTATTGATTAAAAAAAAACATTATTGATGCCTTTGTTTCTTAACATCATAATCACTGAATTCTGCTTTGCAACAAACAAAGGGAAAAGCTCTTACCATGTGCCGGGCACTGAGCTAAGAGATTTATAAATATTATCATGTTTGAGCCCCACAACAACCCTAGGAGGTAGGTGCTATTATTATCCTCATTTTACAGTTGAGGAAACTGAGGCAGGCAGATTAAGTGACTTGCCCAAGGTCACACAGGCAAGTGTCTGAGGTTGAAGATGAACTTGGGCCTTCCTGATTACAGGACATCCCTCTATCCATTTTACCACCCACATGCTAAAGAAAATCTATTCGTTAACATGCCTTTATGAAAGGACCTTAGTCTGACAGCATGTACACTTTGCTCCCTTATTCTCATACCCCTTGCTAAGAGAAGTGTGTATCATTACCTAGTCTCCGGGACCAAGATTGGTCAATACAACTAATCAGAGTCTGGCTGCCTATTAGTGTTGTTTTCATAATCTTTCAATTATTATACATATTTGTCTTCTGGTTCTGTTTACTTCATTCTGCAGCAATTTATATGTTTTCTAATGTTTCTCAGAATTCCTCATACTATTTCTTATGGTGTAATAAAATTTTAGTTTGATACCACAATTTATTGGTCAGTACTGAGTTATGAACCACAATTATTTTTGTGGGTAAAATAGAGGCATCATGACCTCGTGGATAAAGTGCTGTCCACTGAGTTAGGAAAACTTGTGTGGGTTCTAGCTCTGATGCACAATGACTGTGTGACCCCAGATAAGTAGTTTATCCTTTCAATGTCCCACACAGTGCTTTGATACCATAAATTGATATATTATAAATCTGCCTCAGTAAAGGGAGTTCCCACACCAGGAATCCCTCCTCTGATGAAATCATAGGTCCAGACTTTTCCCGATGTCTACACAATCAGCTCCTGGAATTAGGATTGGAGGAACAAGATGGCAGATATACTTTGTAATCAGAATGAATAGTTCAGGCATTGCGGAAGCTTAAGGGGGCAAGTAATTTCCAGATAGCAGCTAGCAAAACAGAAACATGATAGAGCATGGTATCAATACTGACTATGGAAGCAAGTAAGACCAGCCTGGAGGAGATGGTCAGCAAGAATAGAGAGGTCCAGGGCACCAGGTAGGTCCTAGGATCGTGGAGTGAGAGATAGAAGGACCTTAGAAGTGATTTAGTCTAAACTCTTTTAGGATGAGGAAACTGATCTAAAAAGGAACTAGAAGAGAGCAGCCAGGGTGTCAAAGGGCATCAAGTTCATGCCATAGAAGGATCGATTGAAGGAACTAGGTATATTTAGCCTGAAGAAGGACAGATTTTAGGGAGACATGATAGTTGTCTTCCAATATTTGAATGATGTTCACATGTAGGAAGGGATTAAGCTATTTTATTTGGCCTCAGAGGGCAGAATCAGAAGTAATGGGAGGAACTTGCCAAGGGGGCAATTAAGGTTGATATAAAGAAAACATTTTGAATGGTTAGAGTTATCTGAAAGTGGAATGGACTGTCACTATCCTCCCCCAAAAAGATACATTTTCCCCTCCTTACAGGTCTTAGAGACTGAACTAACATTTTCAGCACTTTATAGTAAGGATTCATTTTTGGTGTAAGTTGTACTACATGCCTACTGAGGTCCCTTCCAATTCGTGAATTCTGTGAAGTGACATGCCCATAGTAACACAAGTAATACTTGGCAAAGCTAGGATTTGAACCCAGGTTCTCTGACTCCAAGTCCAGCGATCTTTTTTAAAACTATATGATAGGGGAAAAAGTAAATTTAGTGTTAGTGAAAGAAGTGGAGGAATAGGAAAAAAAAACTTCAAAGTTTAGGACCAGGGGAGAGGATTCTGGGGAGATGATGGAGTAGGTTAGAAAATGCCAAGCTCTCCAGATTTCCTCGGCAAACAAGACAAAATAGCACCTGAAGGTGAATAAACATAGAGCAGCAAGAAATAAACAAGAGAGGGGGCAGAGCTGTGGTCTTCATGGGACAACCAGAGAAGATCTGAAGAAAGACCCCAGGATGGAGGTTTGCCAGAGGGAAGTAGAAATACATCCAAGCTATCTCCCTGGAAACAACACACAATAAGTCCTGGGGGCAGCCACATCGGGAGGTAGCCTCAGCCACAGAAATTCTCACCCCCAGACAGTGGCTGGGGCGGGGGGAGTGTCAGACATCTGAGCAGGGGAAGATTAAAGGAACCTCTGCTGCAGAGGGAAGCCAGGGCTATCTGTGTTGTTCAGACAAGACACAGTCCTGGACTGCAGTTGAAGGGGAAAAGGAACACCACCACACACCTGGTGAGTGCAGAAGCAGAGCCACAGAGATGCTGCTATTTGTGAACATTTACAGGACAGTGAGTTCTTCCTTTCAGTTCCAGGCCACAGTGGAGAAATGAAGGTTATAGCCATTGGAGGTCTTCAAAGAGCAAAAGCATTTCTGTCGTAGCTGTATCTTGAAGGAGGAAAGGAATGCAGAGTTTGGGCCCAGGACAAAACTCCGTAGATAACAATACAAAAGGCCTGAGGCCAGTGGTACCAGTCACTACACTCCAGGAATAGAGATGATTATAATAATGAGCTGCTAAAAACAAACAAACAAACAAAAAAAACAAAACAAAAATGAGCAAGCAAAGGAAAAAGAACCCAACCTATGGGAACAGAGAAGATGTCCTCCTCTTAAGAGGAGGAAACTGAAGGGAAAAAAAGCCTCTACTACTCCAAAGAGTAATATCAAATGATCACCTGTCCAAAAAGAATTCTTAGAAGAATTTTTAAAAAGACTTTAAAAATCAAGTAAGAAAGATTGAGAAAAAAACAACAAAAAAAGAACAAGAAAGCCAAGAGTATGAAAAGAAAGTCAAACAATTGGAAAATGAGATCCAGAATCTTAAGGAAGAAAAAAACTGGAAAACTAGAACTGGACAAGGGGAAGCCAGTGATGTTATAAGAGAACAAGAAATAAAAAAACAAAATAAAAAGAACAAAAAAGAGAATATTAAACATCACGTAAGAAAAACAACTGATCTAGATAATAGGTCAAGAAGAGAAAACATAAGAAAAATTGCACTATGTGACAGCTATGATCAAAAAAGAATCTTGATACAATAATACAAGAAATAATTAAAGAAAATTGCTCTGAAGTTTTAGAACAAGAGGGCAGAGTAGAAATAGAAAAAAATCCACTGACCACCACCTGAAAGAGATCCCAAGATGAAAACCTACAGGAATAAGAGGGAAAAAACATGCATCTAGAAGGGTATAAAAGTTTCATAAATCCGGATCTCCAGAGTCTAATGAAAATGGCTTCAAGGTGAAAAAGGAGAGGGAAATATGTCTATCCCTATCTCCCAAGCTAAATTTTATAGATGGTAGCTGTAACATTGGTAAAAAATGTAACAGAAATTCAGGAGAGACTAATTTCAGACAGTCCAGCAATAAAACTTATGGCTTTATATGTTTATATGTGAATGTAAAAATTTGATGTAACAAGCAAAATTGACCTTAATGTAAGAGATCTTAAAGTAAGGAGGCAAATTTAATCTCAGAGGTATTACTGAGACTCAGTTACATTGAACTGACTGGAACATGAGTCTGGAAGCATATTTCTCATTCAGAAGTTACAGAATAGGAAGGAAGGGCTGAGTGGAATAGCATTATAGGTAATCAATATATACTCATGTAGAAAAATCCAGAAGCCCAAAGGAAAAAAAAGTATGATGAACAACATTTAGGTGATGATTAACAGAAGTGATACTGAAATTAGAGTATTCCATTTAGGCCACCAAAACAGAAGGAATAAATCAAAGAGGAATTGAGGAAATAAATCATAAGCTTGGCTTAGAGGCATGATTTAATAGTGATGGAGGATTTCATTAGCCAAGTCTAGTGGAGTGTGTACTTTCTCTCTCTCTCTCTCTCTCTCTCTCTCTCTCTCTCTCTCTCTCTCTCTCTCTCTCTCTCCCCCTCCCTCCCCACCCCAAAGCAGAGCAAATAATTCTTAGACTTATCTTAAATAGAATTCCAATCTTCAAAAGGTAAATTTCAGAAGTCACTAACATGTTGGACCTTTTTCTGACTAATAAGGAGAAAAAACCTGTGGAAAGGATCAGAACTTTGATAGGAAGTGATCACTCCTTTTTATAATTCATAATAAAGGAGAAGAAAGCCAGGCAGAAATCCAACATCCGCTCTTTTCTCAAAGAACAGATTTCCAAGGTTTCAGGATGTCATTATCTAAAATTCTGCAAGGGAAGTCAGTCTGGGAGGAATGGAAAACCTTCAAGAATAACATTATTTTTTCTTTAAAAAAAAAATATATATATATATGTATATATATAATTTATTTGTTTTTCAGCTGTTAACATTCACTTCCACAAGAATTTGAATTCAAAATTTTCTTCCCCATCTCTCCCCACCCCCACCCCAGGACAGCATGCACCCCTGCACCCCTTCCTCCAGTCTCTCCTCCCTTCTATTACCCACCCTTCTTCCATCTCGTTTCCCCTCTATTTTCCTGTAGGGCAAAATAGATTTCTATTTTCCATTGCCTGTATAGCTTAATTTCCAGTTGCATGCTAAAACAATTTTTAACATTCATTCTTAAACCTTTGAGTTCCATATTCTCTCCCTCCCTCTTCACCCACCCTCCTTGAGAGAACAAGCAATGCATGTGTGACATGTGTGACAATGCAAAACACTTCCACATAATAGTTATGTTGTAAAAGACTAAACACATTTCCCTCTGCGCTATCCTGCCCTTCATTTGTTCCATTCTCTCTTTTGACCTATCCTCCCACAATAGTGTTTGCTTCTGATTATCCCTTTCCCCAATTTACTGTCCCTTCTATTATCTTCTGTCTCCTATCCCCTTCCCCCTTGCCTTCCTGCAGGGTAAAATACATTTCCATATCCAATTGAGTGTGTGTTATTCCCTCCATAAGCCAAATCTCATGAGAGCAAGACTCAGTTATTTCCTTTCTTCTCCCCCCTCTTCCCCTCCATTGTAAAAGCTCTCTTTTCCCTCTTTTATTTGAGATGATTTGCTACATTCTACCTCCCTTTCTCTTACTTCTAGTACATTCCATTTGACAATAAATTTTATTTTTTTAAGTGTTCTCCTGTCATATTCAGCTCACTCTGTGCCCCCCATATATATACACACACCCATGTATATATACATATGTATACATATATTAATATACACATACATATATACCGATACATACCTACCTATATGTACATATATATGTATATACATACATACATATATACATATATATGTATGTATGTATTCCCTCTAACTACCCTAATACTGAAAAAGGTCTTATGAGTTACAAATATCATCTTTCCATGTAGGAATGTAAACATTTCAACTTTATTGAGTTCCTTAAGTCTTCTCTTTCCTGTTTACCTTTTCATGTTCTTCTTGATTCTTATATTTGAAAGCCAAATTTTCTATTCAGCTCTGGTCTTTTCAACAACAACACTTGGAAGTCCTCTATTTCATTGAAATTTCATTTTTCCCCTGAAGTATTATACTCAGTTTTTCTGGGTAGGTGATTCTTGGTTTTAATCCTATCTCCTTTGACCTCTGGATTATCATATTCCAACCCTTTTGATTCCTTAGTGTAGAAGCTGCTAAATCCTGTGTAATCCTGACTGTATTTCCATAATACTTGAATTGTTTCTTTCTGACTGCTTGTAATATTTTCTCCTTGAACTGGGAACTCTGGAATTTGGCTACAATATTCCTTGGAGTTTTCCTTTTGGGTTCTCTTTTAGGAGGTGATGGATGAATTCTTTCCATTTCTATTTTACCTTCTGGGTGTAGAATATCAAGGTAGTTTTCTTTGATAATTTCTGGGAAGATACCAATAATTTTTAAATTATCTCTCCTGGATCTATTTTCCAGGTCAGTTGTTATTCCAATGAGATATTTCACATTGTCTTCCATTTTTTCATTCTTTTCATTTTGTTTTATAATTTCCTGGTTTCTCATAAAGTCATTAGCTTCCATGTGCTCCATTCTAATTTTTAAAGAACTATTTTCTTCAATGAGCTTTTGAACTTCCTTTTCCATTTTGCCAGTTCTGCTTTTTAAAGTATTGTCCTCCTCATTGGATTTTTGGACCTCCTTTGCCATTTGGATTAGTCTACTTTTAAAGGTGTTATTTTTTTCAGCATTTTTTGGGTCTCTTTCAGCAAGCTATTGACTTGTTTTTCATGATTTTCTTGCATCACTCTCATTTCTCTTCCCAATTTTTCTTCTACCTCTCTTACTTGATTTTTCAAAATTCTTTTTGAGCTCTTCCATGGTCTGTGACCATTGCATATTTCTTTGGAGATTTTGTATGTAGAAGCCTTAACTTTGATGCCTTCTTCTGATGGTATGCTTTGTGCTTCCTCATCCAAAAGAATGGAAGAAAATACTATTCACCAAGAAAGTTACCTTCTATAGGCTTATTTTTCCATTTTTTGGGCATTTTCCCAACCAGTTACTTGACGTTTGAGTCCTTTGTCAAGTAGAGGTTATACTCTAGGGACCTATAAGTTCTCAGTTTCTCCAAGGTGGAACAATCAAGGAAGAGGAGTTTACTCCTCTCCTGGCCTGTGCTCTGATCTTTGAATGACCACAAGCACTCTTTTCTGCCCTGGATCTGCAAGTAGGACTCCCTCTCCACAGTCACCACCAGCTCCACCATGCCACTGCTCTTCTTCATCCCACATCCACAACTCAGAACTGAGACCCAGATGAGCTGCTTGATTCCCCCAGGGTCTTTAGGTTGAGGGCTCCAAAAGTGGATGCTGCTGCCACAGTGGCTTCCATCACCCTGGGACCAAGACTGGGGCCAAACAACACTCCCCTCTCATCCAGGTGAAAAAGTTTTCTTACTGACCTTTGAAGTTGTCTTTGGCTTTTGTGGATTGAGAAATCTGGAAACCACAGTGGATACCCATGATCCTGTAGGTGTGTGACCAAGGCTGGGCTGGGCTCTACTCTCAGTCTGGTGTGATAGACCTTTCCTGTTGGCCTTCCAGGCTGTCTTGGGCTGGAAATCTCTTTCACTCTGTTGTTTTGTGGCTTCTGCTGCTCTAAAATTTGTTCAGAGTCATTTTTATAGGTATTTTTATGGACTATGGGGGGAAAGCTAGAGCAGGTTCATCCTTGTACTCTGCCATCTTGGCTCTGCCCCCCAAGAATAATATTCCTAAGACACAAAGAGAAATCATTCCAATGAGAAGTAAAAGGGATTTCGCTTATGAAACTGATATGCGTGCACAAGAAACTCATAGACTCTCTTAGGTACAAAAACATTTACCAAAAATATAAACGTATTTGATAGATATATATAGATATATATATCTATATATCTATATATATAGATATATATATCTATATATATATTTGATAGATAATGGAAGATGAATGTGAAAACATAATATAATCCTTTAAGAATTATGTCAGAAGTACTCAAGGTCAGAATAAGCTAAGTTCTCAAAAAACCCATAGAAAACCACAAATTAGTTGTTTTTTTTTTTTTTTTTTTACAAAATTATATTAGAGAAAAATGGAAGAAAGAATAGTACCACTGTTCAGAGTGAATAGGATAATAATAGTAAATTGAGAGACAGTACTCAACTCTTATTTTACTCTGTATTTTCTACCAAGGGGAATGATCTTTGGTCTGAAAAGGATGAAACAAAAATATCTAATATAATGTTGAAATCCAAGTTGAGTAAGGTGATAATAATAGGTACCTAGATTCTTGAGTTCATGTCATCATGCTTAGATGAACTATATCCCAGGGCAAGGAAAGAACTGGTGAATGTGATTGCTGACCCATGGTCAATGATGTTTGAAATATTGTAGAGAACAGGAGAAGTGCTATGGGAATGGAGAAGGCAAAATATGACACTGTGTTGTTTTTTTTTTTAAAGATAAATGAATGGATGATATCCTAAAGAAAGGTCTGTAAACCTGATTTGGATTCTTGGCAAAATTCTAGGATGCATTATTAAATACATTGTTAGGGAAGATCTAGAAGGAAGCACTAAACACAAAGAAGCAGAATGGTTTCATCAAGAAAAGGATTGGCTAGACTAGCCTTTTTTTTGATAGGGACATTTAACTGTTGAAAGAATTGAGAAGATGGTAAATTGGTTTGAATGTTCACTGTTAGAGACAGTACTTATATTGAAGTATCAAATTATTAGATTGGCATAGCAAGGGACATACTTGCAAGTGCCTCACACTTATTAGCTATGTGACCATGGGCAAGTCACTTCACCCTGCTTGCCTCAGTTTCCTCACTGTAAAATTAACTGGAGAAGGAACTGGCAATCCATAGTTTCTTTGTCAGGAAAACTCCAAATGAGGTCACAGAGTTGGACATAAATAAACAGCAATATCAAGGCATTTTAGTTCATATAATTTACTTACATTTCAATGAAGCATTTGACGAAGGCTCTCATACAATCCTTATGGACAAGATGGAGAGATGTAGGTTACCTGACATTACAATTAGCTGGATCAAATAACTACCCAACAAGAGTGGTTCTTAATGGTTCAGAGTTAATTTATAAAGAAGTCTCAAGAATAGTGCCTCAGAAATATGTGTTTGACTTTATGCTTGTAACTGAAATATATTCCTGTGGAGGGCTAAGTTTATCCAAAAATTTTCTTTTTTCCTGAAAAGAAGAGAGATAGATTCCTCCCAAACCATTCCAATTTCTTCCTACTAAGACCAGCTTATGGCAATATATTAATTATATTTAATATGATTAATTATATTAACATACAATTATATTAGTAAAATACAATACAATATTATATTAATAATATATAATTAATATTAATATTGGTTGATTGTTGTCGTTTGTCTTTGAAGAGGATCAAAATATCACCACCATGATAAAGTGAAGTTTCAGTGTGTTGGACTGTGGCTGATCAGACCAATATGAGCTCAGAATACTCTACTTCAGGTTGGGCACAGATAGTCCATGTGAATATATGGGGTAGATATCCAAAATTTGTGCATTTAGGGTCTCAAATTGTTTACTTTGTGCTGTCTTAATTCTGCTTTGCTCAAAGAGCACCCTTTCTGATGTGGGCACACCATGCTGATTGGTCCTGTGCCAGTGTCTCCCACGTTGCACAGTTAAATCCAAAATTCTTAAGAGAGACCTTGAGAGTGTCCTTGAAGCATTTCTTTTGGTCATCATGTGATTGCATGCCCTGTGTGAGTTCTCCATTTCTGGCAAGCATACATTTTGCAATTGAACAACATGACCAATCCACTGGAGTTGTGCTTTTTGAAACATAGTTTTAATACTTGACAATTCAGCTCAAGGAAGGACTTAAATGTCTGGTTCCTTATCCTTCCAGGTGATCCTCAGAATCTTCCTAACACAGTTCAAAAGGAAACGATTCAGTTTCTTGGCATGGCACTGGTAGACTGTCCATGTTTCACAAGCATTGTGAATGAGGTCAATGACCTCATGAGGTCAGAACATTGGCTCTGTAGACCTTCAGTTTGGTAGTCAGTCTAATACCTCTTCTCTCCCAAACTTTTCTTCAGAGCCTCCCAAACACTGAGTTAGCTCTAGCAATACGTGCATCGACTTCATTGTCAATGTACACATCCCTGTAAAGTACACTATCAAGGTAAGTGAATTTATCCACAGCATTCAAAACTTCTCCATTTGTTGTAACTGATGGTTCCATATATGGATGGTGTGGTGGTGGCTGATGCAGCACCTGTGTTTTCTTGGTGTTAATTATTAGGCCAAAATTAGCACAGGCAGCAGAGAATTGATCCATACTTTGTTTCATCTCAGCTTCAAAGGCTGCATTGAGTGCACAACCATCTGCAAACAGAAAATCATGCACCAGTACTCCCTCCACTTTGGTCTTGGCTTGTAGCCATTTCAAATTGAAGAACTTGCCATCAGTACGGTAGCTGACCTTGATGCCGTGTTCATCTTCATTGAAAGCATTTGTCAACATGGCTGAAAACATCAGGCTAAAAAGCATGGGAGCAAGCACACAACCCTATTTCACTCCATTGGTAACTGGGAAAGCATGAGAGCATTTTCCATTATCCCAAACCTGGGCAAACATGCCATCATGAAATTGATGTGCAATATTGATGAACCTCTCCAGGCAGCCAAATTTTCACATAATTTACCGTAAGCCCTCACAACTAACAGTGTCAAAGGCCTTGGTCAGATCTTCAAACGTTGTGTACAGACCTCTGTTCTGCTCCTGGCATTTCTCCTGGAGTTTTTGGGCAGTAAATACCATATCGACTGTTCCTTGGCCCTTTCTGAAGCCACATTGGCTCTCAGGTATATGTCCATCTTACAGATGAAGGATCAGCCTATTTAGGAGGACTCTAGCAAGAACTTTGCCAGCAGTGACTAAGAGAGAGATCCCCCTGTGTTTGTTGCAGGACAATCTATTCCCTTTACCCTTATAGAGATGGACAATGGAGGCATCCTTGAACTCTGGGGGATAACCTCCTCTTGCCATGTAACCTGGAAAATTTCAGTCAGCTTTTGTATGATGGCCCCCCTACATTGTAAATCTCAGCTGGGACAGAATCAGCACCAGTTGCTTTGCCACATGAAAAGAGCCTAATGGCTCTCAAAACCTCTCCTTCAGTTGGAAGTTCAGCTAAGGAGGGATTGACTTCAACCTGAAGTAAACAGTCAGTGACCTCAGCATTGAATGATGACGGTCTGTTGAGAACACTATGGAAGTGTTCAGCTCATCTGTCTAGGATCATGTCCTTATCAGTAATCCATGTGCCTCCATCAGCACTGAGTAGTAGTGATGCATCATAGATTTTTGGTCCATAAATAGCTTTCAGGGAATCATAAAGGTGCTTTGGATTGTTACTGTCAGCATAAAACTGAATTTCATCTGCTTTCTTACTGAGCCAGGAATTCTGCATCTCTCTAAGCTTTGCTTGTACTTTGCTTTTGATGAAATTAATGTAAATAAATATAATATAAAAAAATTCTCTTTTGCCCACTGCCTCTACTCTTTCCTCTCTCCCCCTTTCTTCTCTCATGGGGACAAGGATAGACAGGTTGCCCTTTATAAATGACCTACTTTGACTAGAGACTCAATGTTTGAGCCTGGAAACAAATTAATTCTCATGTCCACATGGTCTTTTCTCTCCTATTTTGAGAAGCTATTTAGATGATAAATTACTGATAAAGTTCCCAGTCTGGAGAAATCATGGATTGCCAGGATAGCATCAGACTTTTTCCTTTTAAAATCTTTGTGTATTCCGAATAGCCCCTAACTTTCCCACTCTTTGTTCTCTCGCGACTCAAATAATATATAGAAAAAAGCAGTACATAATATTCATAATTGATCTTGGTTTTTATGTGAAGTGAAAAATTAGGCTAGAGAAACAAGATTTATTGAAAAGAGAATTCAAGGAAAAGAATATAGCACCTGTTAAATGATCAGGAACAGGGAGGGAATGTTGAGGAGAATGTTAACTTTTCATGCCTTTTCTTCAGTTAGGAAAAGACAGTCATGCAGAGCAGAGCATGCTCGAACAATTAAGCAATGACAACAATATTGACAGAATGTTATTAGTTTCTGATGAGGAGCCATTTGTCAGTCTCAGGGACTTTGGTGGCCACAACTCTCTGTTGTGGGTTTTTAGTAGCAGTGGTCATAGTACTTGCAGGACCACTTGCCAGGCTTTCTCCCCACAATTGTTGCTTCCCAGAAAATAACTGAGGGTAGTGGTTTGAAAGCATGGCTATTACCAAGGCTCTTGGGTTCAAGATCCTAGGTTGTATATTCCCCCAGGATCTGAGGAGAGATGGTGATAGCGCCTAGCACCTGCTGCTTCCTGTCTCTCCCTCAACTTGTCTTCATGCTTCAGCCAGTCTGACTTGTTTGCCCTGCTTGTGGCAGTTGTTTGATTGCTGGCTGGCTCCTTTTCCACAGGGGTTGCTTTCCTGGGTAACAGCTGTAATGGTTAGTCTGGAAGCAGGTCTGATTATATGGGAAGTGTTTCCACTTCCAGGGCCCCTGACTATTGCTGATGATTGGTTAGCAATTGTCATTGGTGGTAATGAAGAAAGTAGAAGCTTTATTCACTGCTTTTCCTCCATTCAATGGGGCTAGGTTGGATAATCTGATAATCTGAAATATTATTATTATCAGAATCTTGTGGTATGAGTGCATATGTGTACATGTGTATTGTTTTCCTGCATTGTTCTTCAAATCATTGTATGAACACCTACCTTCTACTAAAATTCCTGTTATTAATTTTTGACTTTCAGTGGAAATTCTGTCTTGCGTAAGGTTATTAGATCAGATGCAAAAATACACTTAATTCATAAGAACTCAGCACTTAAATAAAAGAAATGTAATTCACAGCTTTCTGAACACTATTTCAAGAGACTCTACTTTATCTGACTATAGCTCCCTTTGAAGGCTGGAAAATGCCTTCTTTTGGATTTTATTTTAAGATTTTTATTGAAAACATTAAAATATGGGCATTGCTTCAAAGCATAGTTTGTTTATAATTGAGATGCCTTCCCTGGTTTAAACAGCTTACTTAAAATTAATACTAAGAGCTCAAAAAAAGAGCTTGGAATTCTCACCAGTTTCCATTTCTAAGAGTAGTTTTGTAAAAGGCTAAAAATAAAAATGAAAAATCCCCTTAAAAGAATGTAATTCCAAGAGCTTATTCCCACCCAACCCCCAAACTCTCAATATCTTTTACAGATATTTTCCCTATTTGGATCTTTCAGCAGGATGATATGAGGAAATCTTTAGTAAATATGTTTGTAGCTAATACTTTGTGGTTATTATTATTTTATGACTAAAAATAATAATCCAAGCAAAACTTTATACATTATTAGCAAAACAAAGAGCCTACCATATAGAGTGGTTATCAATTCCTCTTCAAAATGGAGAAATACTAATAAATGTTCTTAGATTGTATGATAAGTTAAAACATATAGAAATTTTTCAGGAACACATGATACTTTGTGCAGTAATAGTAAAGACAGATAAAATGTGTATACTACTAGACTTACTGAATGGGCTAATCTTGATTTAACTTTAGATGGAGCCTACAAAAAAGCTAACATTCAACAATGGGAACTTAAAGACCTTGAACAACATCCACATTAATTTGACCAACAATGTGTTGAGAAAGGAGTATTAAACCATTGATCTAACAATGACAAAATCAAGCATATTTGTTTATAGAGATTCATACTAGCAAAATGAGAACAGATCATTATTACCAGAAATTATAGAAAGTTCATTCTTAAGAATCTTAGGTCATTTCATCAATGCAGATTTAGTATGGAAATGGTAAAAATTGTCTGCTAGATTGTTTTAGATTGCAAAAATTTAGCACCTACTAAAGACTTAAAAAAGACATGATCAAGTGACCAGAATTATATACCAGAAGGTTGCTATAATTCATAAACTAACAGAAAAGAAATTTCCATTCTACTCTCCAAAATATTCTGAAGAAGTCAACAAATAAGCCACTGGTGCTGAGAATTATCATGGTATAATGGCAGACTAGCCAATGAGCCCAATCCTTATAAACATGTATGATATATTCAGTTGATTCAACCCTTATATGCACTTAAGCATGGTGCATAAACTACATGGTAAAGGCAAAGCTTTTTGTTTGTTTGTTTGTCCAGAACTAGGGGAAGAGGATCATCAAAAAATGCCAAGGTTCTATCCTGACTAGCTGGTGATGGAACAGGCAAGGACTAGGCTCTCTGTGAAGATCTTATAGTCCTTTTCCCTACTTGTACTGCTATAATGTAGCCTTTGTATATATAATCTTGCTATTGTGTATGTCTTTTAAATGTCTGTTTTATTTTGCTTTTTAGTTGTAGGTATTTGGAGAAATTCGTGAGCTTCAAGCAGTCATGAGAGTGATCCAATGATGGGTCCAAGAGCCCAGTCCATGTAGGGTTCTCCTCAGTAAATGTTTTTTGTACCACTTTTACCATTAGGCCAATTATTTAGGGTGCTATTTTCTTCAGTATTTTTTCTGCCTCTTTTACCAAGCTATTAATTCTCCTTTCATATTTTTTAATTTTAATTTTATTTATTTCTTTTGTTTTCAACATTCATTTCCACACAATTTTGAGTTCCAAATTTTCTCCCTGTCTCTCCTCTCCCACAACCCCCAAAACTGAGCATTCTAATTACCCCTACCACCAATCTGCTTTCCCTTCTAACATCCCTCCCTTCCCTTATCCACATCTTCTCTTTTGTCCTGTAGGGCAAGATAAATTTCTATACCCCATTACCAGTGATACTCAACAGCATCGTTGTTCCTAAAACAGTTGTTCCTAAAACTTTGAGTTCCAACTTCTCTTCCTACTTCCCTCCCCACCCATCCCTACTGAGAAGGCAAGTAATTCAGTATAGGCTAAACATGTTTAGTTTTGCAAATGACTTCCACAATAGTCATGTTGCTTAAGACTGACTACATTTCCCTCTATCCTATCCTGCTCCCTATTTCTTCTATTCTCTCTTTTGACCTTGTCCCTCCCCAAAGAGTGTTGACTTCTAATTGCTCCCTCCTCGCATTGCCATCCCTTCCATCATCCCTCCTACCCTGCTTATCCCCTTCTCCCTCACTTTCCTGTATTGTAAGCTCGGTTTTCATACCAAAATGAGTGTGCATTTTATTCCTTCCTTGAGCCAAATGTGATGAGAGTAAGCTTCACATTTTCCCTTTCACCTCCCCACAATTTCCCTCCATTGAAAAGTCTTTTTCTTGCCTCTTTCATAAGGGATAATTTGCCCCATTCCATTTCTCCCTTTCTCCTCCCAATATATTTCTCTCTCACCCCTTAATTTTATTTTTTAAGATATGATCCCTTCCTGTTCAACTCACCCTGTGCTCTCTGTCTGTGTGTGTGTGTATGTGTGTGTGTGTGTGTGTGTGTGTGTGTGTGTGTGTATAATCCTACCAACTACCCAGATACTGAAAAAAGTTTCAAGAGTTACAAATATTGTCTTTCCATGTAGGAATGTAAACAGTTCAACTTTAGTAAATCCCTTATGGTTTTTCCATCTTGTTTACCTTTTCATGTTTCTCTTGATTCTTGTGTTTCAAAGTCAAATTTTCTTTTCAGCTCTGGTCTTTTCATCAAGAATGCTTGGAAGTCCTCTATGTCATTGAAAGACCATTTTTTTTCCCCTGAAGTATTATATTATACTCAGTTTTGCTGGGTAGGTGATTCTTAGTTTTAGTCCTAGTTCCTTTGACTTCTGGAATATCATATTTTCACACCCTTCAATCCTTTAATGTAGAAGCTGCTAGATCTTGTGTTATCCTGATTGTATTTCCACAATACTGGAATTGTTTCTTTCTAGCTGCTTGCAGTATTTTCTCCTTGACCTGGTAACTCTGGAATTTGGCCACAATGTTCCTAGGAGTTTCTCTTTTTGGATCTCTTTCAGGAGGTGATTGGTGGATTCTTCCAATATTTATTTTGCCCTCTGGTTCTAGAATATCAGGGCAGTTTTCCTTGATAATTTCATGAAAGATGATGTCTAGCCTCTTTTTTTGATCATGGCTTTCAGGTAGTTCCATAATTTTTAAATTGTCTCTCCTGGATCTATTTTTCCAGGTAAGTTGTTTTTCCAATGAGATATTTCACATTCTCTTCCATTTTTTCATTCTTTTGGTTTTGTTTTGTGATTTCTTGGTTTCTCATAAATCTGTTCCATTCTAATTTTTAAAGAAATATTTCCTTCAGTGAACTTTTGAACCTCCTTTTCCATTTGGCTAATTCTGCTTTTTAAAGCATTCTTCTCCTCCTCTTAACCTCTTTTGCCAATTGAGTTAGCCTAGGTTACATTCTTTAGCATTTGGGGGTCTCCTTTAGCAAGTTGTGACTCACTTTTCATGTTTTCCTTTCATCTCTCATTTCTCTTCCTAATTTTTCCTCCACCTCTCTTACATGATTTTCAAAATCCTTTTTGAGCCCTTCCATTTCCTGAGCCCATTGAATATTTATTTTGAATGTTTGGGATGCAGAAGCCTTGACTACTATGTCTTTCCCTGATGGTAAGTATTGTTTTTCCTCATCTGAAAGGATGGGAGAAGATATTTGTTCACCAAGAAATAACCTTCTATAGTCTTATTTTTTCCCCTTTTTTGGGCATTTTCCCAACCAGTTACTTGACTTTTGGGTCCATTGTCAAGAGTAGAGTATACTCTGGGGATTTGTAAAGCTCAGTTCCTCTAAGGTGGCACAATCAAGCCTGTACACTGGTCTGGGAGCAACAAGAAACTTTTGTGCCCAACATCTATGAATAGTAGAGTTTCTTCTCCACAACCACCTTGCCTCCAGTTCCACCAAGGCAGCACTAGGGGCTGAGATTCAGATGAGCTGCTCAATTTTCCCAGGGGCTTTAGATGGGGGCAGGGCTGCCATTCAGTGTGAGATTAAGATCAGATGCTCAATTCCCCAGGAGCTTTAGGTGGTGTTAGGGCCACTACACAGGGCTCAATTCCCCCAGGGGCTTTATGATGAGGCCTTCAACAATGGATTTGGGCTGCTGCTTGCCTTGGGAGCCCCTGCCTGCTGCTGCCTCTGCTGCTGATGCCTGAGGCCAGAGCTATGGGGACACCCTGCTCCCTTCTTGGTCAACTGAAAAAACCCTCTCACTGACCTTTGGTGCCTGTGGGTTGAGGGAATCTGTGCTGCTGCTGGAGATTCTGTCCCTGAAGCCTGGTCCATCCTGTTCCTCCCAGTGCTGGGAAGTCAAGGCTGGGTTGAGTTCTGCTCCACGTCCAGTGTGATAGACCTTTCCCTTAGGTCTTTCTGGTCACTCTAGGCTAGAAATCTCCTCTACTCCATTGTTCTGTGGCTTCTGCTGCTCTAGAATTTGTTGAGAGTCTTTCTTTACAGGTATTTTATGGGCTGTGGGGGAAGAGCTAGTGTATGTGCGCATGTGTATGTCTTTCTACTCTGCCATCTTGGCTCCACCCTTCCTCATTTCATGATTTTCTTGCATCACTCTCATTTCTCTTCCCAATTTTTCCTCTACCACTCTTATCTCTTTCTCAAACTCTTGCAGGATTTCTTGTTGAGCTTGGGTCCAAATAGTATTTTTCTTTGAGGCTTTGTTTGTAGCTTTTTACATTATTGTCTTCTGAGTTTATGTCTTGGTCTTCCTTGCCATCTTACTCACTTCTTTATGGTTAAGTTCTTTTTTTGTTTGTTTGCCTATTTTCCAACCTATTTCTTGACTTTGAACTTTATGTCAAAGTTGGACTCTGCTTGGCAGGCATTGTCACAAGCTTCAGGCTTTTACATGCTGCTGTTACAGGGTCCCATGAAGACTCCACAAAGTTTAAGGGATCTGTCTAACTAGATGTTGCCATACTGAACACTCATAACCTCCAAACTACATGGAATGAAAAACTCTAAAAAATATAGAGATCCAATAGAAGAAAGAAAAACCATGTAGGAATAGGATAAAATAGATATATCACCCTGTCGACCTATCTCCAGAACATTCATTTAATAAGGATGTCTTAGATAGGCATCTTTTCATTTCCATCTCTATACTCTTTTAAACTTATTTGGATTTCTCCATCACACCCCAGGACCTTATCATTGGAATATGTCATCATCCTGAAAGACCCAGTTATACATGGTACTCATACTTCATTGGTACCCCTTTTTTTCTCTGATTGGAGGGTGGAGTCATCAACTACAAAACTTTTATTTAAGGAAGCAATCCAGGCCAGACATCTTTTTCTTTTTCACCTGACTTTATGCTCTTTTGGACCTCTTTGGACTTCTCCAAAATGCCTCCCTCTCACCCACCACTCTGGGTATACTTTTCCCCTCACCACTATCCATTTTCAGCTTCCTTCTGTATATAGTCTTTCCCATTGGAGTGTAAGCTCCTTTGAGGGGAGAGAGTGTATTTATTTTTCATATTTATATTTCCAACACTTGTCCACAGCATCTGGCACATAGTAGGCACTTAATAAATATTTATTGACTACCTGCTTTCCTGAATGTCTGCTATTGGGAGTTGTCTTGAAAGTATTTCTAGTGAGTCTTCAGAAGATAAGTTTGCATCTCAATACTTTCAGTTATTAAAATAAAAACCCTAAACAATAATTTTATCTACTTGTTCAATAGTCTGCCAAAGATTAAACATTAAAGAATAGTTGGATACAATTTATCACAAGGCCATTTCTATCTAGACTTCATTGTATATAAAGATGAGAAAGATAGAAAATAATAATGACGCTATAATTATAAAAACCACCTATATAATTATAAAAACTTTATAATTCACGTACTTGATGGAGTGGAAAAAGCCCTGGATTTGGAAATGAAGGATCTAGATCTAAATTCATATCCTTCTTGCTATTTCTATAACCTTGGTAAAGTGCCATCTCTTGTCTGGCTACAGTTTGATTATCCTTAGGATAGCTACATTATTTTATTTCATCCTGTTGATGGCACTATGAAGTGTAGGTAGGATGATTATTATCTCTATTTTACAAGTGAGAAAAAATGCCATATTTCACCACATAATCACTGTAGATTTTATGCCAATTTTTTTCAAAAAGGTGGAGTGTGACCATTACATGAAGTTTTTTTTAATTGTGCTGGTATTACTTAAAAATAATTTATCACTAACCTGTATTTGGTGCAAGATTAGGATTCCATGGATGCATGGAATACTTATGAATATATGTTAAAATTGAAAATTGACAATACATGAGTGCTGAGAAATCTAGGCTCCTCACTGGCAATGTGTGAGAGATAAATGTATATGCATATGCCACTAGTGAATACATTACTGCTCTGTTTTCCTTTACAGTGACATGATGAACTGAATTATACCATGTGACGATTATGCAATGAAAGACTATAAACCAATTTTGGACTGGAACTCCCCCCTCAACAAAACAGTGTTATAATTATGTGGTGGCAACAGATATGAAGTGAAATACAATAGGTTTAGGTGAAATGATCCATCCCAGGATATAGCTGGCCTTCGTTCTTTGGGGGAGGGGAGGAGAGATCATTTAAAGCAAATTCTTTAATTGGAACTAGCATTCCTTAATCAACATATGCCCAGGTCCCAGTCAATAATCATTGAATACAAATTAATCCAAAGCAAAATTTAATTAAGAAGGTAAACATTTTACCAGCAAACAAGTAAAAATAACCTCCCACCAAAGTGAAACAGAAAGGACTACATTTATTGAATACCTATTGAAGTTTAATGCACCATTCATGATGCTAAGAGAGATATAAAAAAAGGATACTTTGCTCTAAAAGCTCACAATCTAAAAGGAAATGATAAAATATGCAGAAAGATAGAGTAGTAAAATCTGAGTACACAAAAAGTCCTCTGAGTCCAGAGTACTTTGATCACAGAAAAGAGATCATTTAGAGCTGAGGAAAGGGTATGGTTGAGAAATACTAGAGACAACTTCTTGGAGGTGGAGGTAATAGAGCTGGGTCTTTAAGGATGAGTAGGATAGAGGACTACAGAGGACCATAGAGGATCATGGGATATTCTGGGGTGGGGGAATGGGCATTTTAGGCATAGGAAACTTAAGTGGAGTTAGAGAAGTAGGGTATGTATGAAAGATGGTAAACAGCCCAACTAGAGCCCAGAGGATATGAGAAGAACAATAAGAGAGACAGAGACAGAGAGAGACAAAGAGACAGAGAGAGATGTGAAAGGATTACCTATTATTTGACATTATCCACTTTTTTGTGTTTACATACCATCTCACACCTACATTGAGGTGTACTACTAAGTACTTCAGCAGTACTTCAGCTGACTGAAGAAGTGGTAGGTAAGGGCAGGAGTTCTTAATAGGGGGACTGTAAACTTATTTCATATATATACATATGTACACATACATACACACATACATATATATACATATATATATATATATATATATATATGACTATTTCAGTGTAATTTGTTTCCTTTGCAATCCCACTGATTTTATTTTATTCATTTAATATGTTTTTCTGAGAAGGGATTCATTACCTTTTACCAAAGGGGTCCATGACATAGAAGAATTGAAGAACCTCTGATTTAGACTCATTTAGAGATGGAATACTAAACATCTCTTTAAATGTTCTTTGGAGACCAAATAAGAGGATGTTCTCCCCAAAGGTCAAATGCTTTGGCCATATCCATCACTGTTTGGCAAGCTTCCTCAAAAAGAGACTAGGTTATGACCTAAATAGGGTGTGAATAAACTCTTACAGGGTGCCAACTATGTGCTATTTGCCTCTAAAGTTGCCTTCATAATGGATACTCTGGGAAGTGATTCCAGATATGTGAGTGTAAGAAGTCAGCGACAAAACCACATTTTAGTCTATAATTATATTCTGGGGTGTGGATCAGACCATGTCTCAATCCTCAGAGACAATAATTCATCAAAACTTTTTTTAAAAAAATTGCTAAACAAGGGATCCTATTTTTGCCACACAAAGGGAAGATCCAACATACACTCTGTCCTCTGTGTGGACAGACTGTTTAGTTTGTTCCCAGCACTCAAATCTGGTGCAGACATAATACAGCTGTGTAAGCTGGAGGAGGGGACACACATTTCAGGGTATTTTCTTTTATTATCAATGTGCCATGAACGTGCCTACTTCTGGACTAGGGTATTGTTTGCCCAGGAAATACTCCTCAGTGGTTGTCATCAGTCTACACTCATTCATTTCGGACTAGAAGCTATGCCTTCTCTAGTGTGCAGAGATTTCTCTGTATGATCTCTTCAATGGATAGCTATCTTATGGGATTTAATGCAATGAGAAGGTGATGGGATAGAATGTCTCTTTGATTCAGTTGTGGAACAAAATAATCAAAGGTGTAAATTAGGTGTGAACAAGGCTTCATTCAGTTTGGAAGGAGGGAAGCAATTTGAGCTATTAGATGAAATCATATGGGATGGATTGAAAGGAATCATCATAGCTCCAGGCATATGCATATAAAAGAATGGATTACAGCAGCTCTTTTGGTTGTCAGGTTTTGGTACGGTTTGAGGAGCTAGAACCTTGTGTCTGTAACTAGAGCATAGGAATGGAGGAGGGGGTGGAGATTGAGTCTTTCTACTCTTCCACCCCAAACTGACTAGAGAACAGTCTTGTGAACTTTAAAGGGTTGCAAGAGTTGGACTTTCCATTTGTGTCACAAACAATGTTTTTGGAACCTCAAGGGCTATTGGCAGCACCTGAAGCAGAAATTGAAAGACATGCCACAGCTAAACTTGACACATAGATGAGGAAAGACAGATTCAGAACCCTAGAAGGGAGATTTCATCAGTATTGGAGCCCAGCAGAGTTCAATACTGACTTAAAAGGAATTTTATGAGGACTCCACAAAGGGCAAAAAGGACTTCTGTCCAATCAGAAGCTACCCCTTTGCCATATGGGATATTGAGCCCAATTTCTCCTGAACTTCGTTGTTTTAGTGTGACAGTATGTCTTAGATGTTAGGGGAGGATGTTCTTTATCCCAATCTTTCTTATTATCCCATCTCAGTAAATATTCTTTACCCAACCCCCGCCAGATCATTCTAGTTGGCTGATTGGTAATCTACAGGAATACTGGATGGGGGCTCGAGCATTTGCCAACCTCAGTCCCTTATAGTTACTGCTAGAATCCTTAGGAGAGAAGTAGTCAACTGAGGATCTGGTCTCATGATTTGATTGAAAGGAAATGTGGAGAGTGAATAAAAAGGGGAGGTGATACATATATTTATAAGTTGTTTCCCATGGTATAACGTAAACTCCTTGAGGGTGAGGGCTGTTTCATTTTTGTCTTTGCATGCCCAGTATATAGCACAATGCTTGGCACAAAGGAGGTGTTCAATAAATGCTTGCTGATTGATTGAATGATTGATTAAATTAGAGTGGTGACCATGTGAGTAATGAGAAGGGGATAGATATAAAAAATGTCAGAGGCATAATTAGTAAGATCAGGCAACTTATTGGATTGTGTTACATCTATTCTTTTTGTACATCTTGTATGTACTTAGTCGTTTTACATGTGGATGTCCTCTTTTGAATGTAAGATCTGTTAGGGCAGGAATATATATTTCTGGTTGTTGTCGTTTGCTTTTGTATTTCTTATTATTCCTAGGGCTTGGCCCAGTGCCTTAGAATTTGTGATAGAGAGGACAAAAGGCAGGTGAAGTTGATTAGGCACTTCAGATTTGGGAGAGTAGATTTCAAGATGTTACAGAAAAGTAATAGGTATAATACCATGAACTAACACGAACTAAAATATCCTCCAGGGGAAGTCAGCCCAGTATAGATAGGAAACTATGAACAAGAGAATTCTGAAGACACAGAGAAACAATTCTGCTACAGAAGATGAGGGGATGTTGTCTAAAGATGCACGTGTTGATGCACAGGGAGCTCACCAACCAATGGAGATTTCTAAAAGATATATGCTGAAGGTGGTAGTGAGGCCAAAAGCATGTCCTGATGCTGAAAGAATTATGGCAACAAGGCTAAAACTGAGAATGGGCTTGGGTGGATGAGGAACTAATTAGGACAGCAGAGCTTATTTTTGAAAAGAGAAATGAAAAAGGGAAAGAATGGCTGCTTGATTGGGTGGATGGCAACAACGCTAGTTCAAGACTAAGAGAAGCTGAACTACTCAGCCCTTTTTTGCTTCTATCTTCTATACCCAGGAGGATTCTCTTTGGAGTGGAAAGGGCAGAAAAGATCCAAGACAAAGAGGGAGATAATAAATGAATTACTAGCTGTCTTTGATGAGTTCAGGTCTTTGGTTCAGATATAGAATTTACCAGAAAACTGAAACAAATGACATTTATGCTTGCAGGACCAATTTTGATAATTATTGAACAGTTGTCAAGAGTGAGAGAGACACTACAGGAAGATAGCTTAATTAAAAAAAGAAGAGAGTGAAGTAGGAATGCTATAGGGCACTGAACTATATGCTACAAGGCATTAGATTTTTGATAAAATTCTAGGTTTTATTAAAGGGGTGATTACTGATTATCTAGAAAGAGAAGTAATGATCATGAAGAGCCAGGCTGAATTATTAGGAGGAAGTGTCTCATTTCATTTTTTGATGAGGTTACTAAATAGATTCATACAAAGGAAACAAGAAAAAATTTTGTGGAATGAGATGCTGAACCATCTCATACTGCAGTTGTGTGATAAGCATTTGCAAAAGGTCAGTGCAAGATAATCATTTAACAGGTATTTATTAAGTTAGTCAATAAACATTTATCAAATGCCTACTATGTGCTAGGCACTGTGCTAAATGCAGGGATACAAGGAAAGACAACAGACAGTCCCTGCCCTCAAGGAGCTCAAGATGTAATGAAGGAAGACAACATACAAAAGGAAGCCAAGAAGTGAGGAGAGGTTGCCTTAAAGAAGTGTACTCACTTATTAAGAGCCTACTGTGTGTGAGGTGCTAGGAATACAAAGACAAAAAAGAAATGGGTCTTGCCATCAGTGAGCTTATATTTTATTTAGGGAGACAATTTGTAGATGTATAGTTATAAACAAAGTATATAAAAATAAATAAGAGAATTTTAGGGTACAGTTTACTGGAAAATAGAGGGGTTGAGAAAAGCTGATCTATTTAAAACAACCTGTTGATGCCATTGAGGAAAAGGAAATGGATTAAAAAGACCAGACATAAATACAAACTATCACCATTTCTTGAGGAAGTTTAAATGATGTAAATCAATCACCACAATGAGGAGAACAAAAGTGCCCAAAAACTCCATCAGCCAGCAGGCAGTTGATCTTCTCTTGTCTAAGAGGAGATATATAACAGCCAAGGACAACACTAGTTTAGAATGAAATTCATTTGTAAAATTTTATAGAGTAGGATAGTGGAATATTATGAGAAGTATCACCTCATAAAACAATGAGAAGCAGGGGAGGGAAAAATAAGCTTACAGAGAGCTTGGCAGGAGACCCAAAGCTAGATCATCTTGTGGGCATTTAAAGATTAGTCATTCAATCATAGAGCTTTAGCACTGAAATGAACTTCATAATGGAATACATAAATAGCCATGTATTCCAAACCTAAAAAAAAGAATTTCCTCTACAACCTAATGGTCAGTTAGGCATCTAATCTTTGCTTGAAATCTTCCAGCGTAAGAGAACCCATGACTACCTGAAGCAGGCTGCTATACTTTTGGACAGTTCTAATTCTTTGGAATTTTCCCCAGCTAGCCTAAACCAACATCTTTGAACCTTTAACCAACCATTCCTAGTTTTTCCCTCTGAGACTAAACGAAATAAGTCTAATCCTGTTTCCATATGCTAGCCTTTCAGATGCTTGAAGGCAGTTAGCATGTCACCCCCAGTTTCTTTGTCCACGCCTGACCTATCTTATGCTCTTTAGATCATCAATATCCTTCCTAATAGGAAGTACCTAGGTACCTAGAACCGAGTGCAATACCCATAGTAAGTTCTGGGAAAAATTCATTGCTACTTATAACTTCTCATTCCTGGAAACTATGCCTCTCAGTGTAACCCCAACCCTATTAACTTGTTTGACTGTTGCATCATGCAGGTGACTCATATTGAGTTTGCAGTATCATAAAACCCCCAAATTTGAAATCCGATCCTTTGAGCTCCATATATATATGTATATATATGTATATATATACATACACACATGCACACACACACACATATATATATGGATACATACACATACATATGTATGTATATATATATACACACAATATACAGTGTATATAAAAATATATATAACTTTCCAATATATCAGGGAAAACTTTCCAATAGTTAGAGTTATAAAAAAGGAGAATGGGCTGCCTTGCGAGGTTAAAAAAGATTTCTATCATTGGAGCTTTTAAAAAACAGACTAGAACTAGATAACCACTTCTTAGAAGGTTATAAAAGGGTTTCATGTTTCTGGTAGATGTTTGATGAGCTCATCTGATGCCTCTTCCAAAACTATATATTGATATTTAAATTCTTAATTATTAATATTAATTCTTAGAAGTTTTCACCAGAGACTCAGAGGGTCAAAGCAACTTTTTTTAAGGTCAGCTGGTTAGTTAAGGGAAGAAACACTGATGGAACATTTTGGAACACTGATCAAATCATAATTCTGGGCACAGTAGGAAGGAACTCAATGCTAATGAATTGAATTAAGTCCCTAGGTGTTTTATAGGAGGGTAGGTGTCACAAAATTCTTTGTAAGGTTTGAATTAGAGCTCAGTTCTCTCTGGACCCATTCCTGTGCTCTTTCTACTTTACCATAGCTGGTTTATTGCATCCATACTAAAAGATGCCAAAGCATTTCTACCTTCATCCTGGACAGATAACTAAAATAAAAGTTTCATTTATCCACTCTTACTGGACCAAAACAGGCCTGCAGAGCAGTTCATATTCAATATAGGGATGTATTCTAGGGATGTATTCTTGTATCTAAGACAAGACCAATATATTGTGAGAAATACAGATGAGAATAATTAACAAAGAAAAGTTATTCAGTCAGTCAAGAAGCACCTACTCATGTGAAAATAAGCACCTAATATGCAAGAAAAGGTTAAAGACACTTCTTGCTCTCAAGAAGCTATTTTTGTTCTTGTTATGCTTGTCCTTTGTTTTCGAAGAGGACCATGACATCAGGGAAATGATGACAGACTTGTAGTTGACTTTGGTTTGAGTTAGAGAGGGCTTTGCAAGGTCACCAGCCTCACTTTCTTCTCCTGAGCCATCTGGGTGCAATAGCCAGATATTCATCAGGACTACTGGAGATGGCCCAGAGTACAATGGGAGATCTTGGCCTTTTTAGGCTAAGGCTTTTCCAGGTTTTCACTCTGAGTGAGGTAACGCCCATTCAGTGAATAGGTTGATTTAAGAAATAAGTTAAGGGATGGCCCCTTTAATTAGAAATAAAGAAAAAAACCAAGCTAGGAGGGGAAAGACCCTCAGGGTTGCTGTTCCAAGGAGAAACAACTATGTATATTCAGAAATATTTTGACATAACTCTTAAGCTAAAAGAGTATATGCTTATTACACTCAAGAGTGTTTATAGTATTCACAATGAATTCTCAAAGCTGTACTTCTGACTACACTTTACAATATGTAAAATTTAGCATGTTTACAAATATACAACTTCCTTATTTGTCAATATCGCCATGTTGAAGTTGAACAAACCAAGTACTAATAGCAGCAATATAGCTCTGCTGATTGGAGAAAGCAACATGCCCGGCACCTTTCAGGTACTTCAGCTCTGGATCTGTATCAATCCCTGCATAACAAACTCCCCCATAGAGCCTGTCCATTATCATCACAAATTCAAATAGAAGAGATAATATACAAAAAAACCCCTAAATACAAACAAGATATATACTAGATAGACTAGAGATGATCAACAGAGTGAAAACATTACCTTTAAGTCGTTAAGGAAAAGCTTCTTGTAGATATTGTAATTTTACTTGGAATTTGAAGGAAGTCAAGGTAACTAGTAGGCAGAGATGGGATAGGGAAACAATTCCAGAAATGGGAGAAAGCCACTGAAAATCCCTAGAGTGGGAAGATGAATTATCTTATGCTAGGATCAGCAGGGAGGTCAATCTCACTGGATTACAGAGTACATGAGGGGGGTGAGGAAGAAAGGTTTAAAAAGATTGGGGAAATGTGTAAGAGAAGGCAGGTTATGAAGGAGTTTAATGATTTGACAGAAAATTTTATATTTGATTTTAAAACTGATAGGGAGCCAATAGAGTAAACTGAATAAACAAATAACATGGTCAACTTTTGCTTTAGGAAGATCAGTTTGGCATTGGAGTGGAAGATCAATTGGACTGGGAGAGACTTGGGGCACAGAGACCAACCAAAGACTTGTAAAAGTGATGAGGGCTACCTCCAAGATGGTAGCATGTTAGAGTAGAGAAGGGGGTATAAGGACAGAAAGTATGAAGGTAAAGTCAACAGGCTCTAGCAACAAGACCTGGATATGGGATGAGAGAGAAAGTGAGGCATTAAGCATAATACCTATGTTACAAACCTGAGTGACTAGGAGGATGGCAGTTTCCTCAAGAAAAATCAGAAAGTTATGAAGAGAGAAAGAAAATAGAGAAGGAAAACTATAGGCCAATTTTCCTAATGAATGCTGATGCAAAATTTTTAACCAAAATGCTAGCAAGGAGATTGCAGTAATATATCACAAAGATTATACACCATATCCAAGTGGGATTTATACCAGGAATGCAGGGCTGGTTCAATGTTAGGAAAACATCAGTATAATTGAGCGTATCAATTACAAAAACAAAAAAAAAATTGATAAAACCAAGGACCCCAGCTTCTGGCATTAGAATTTACTGTTTGACAAAAACTGCTGGAGAAAATTGGATAATAGTGGTGTGGAAATTGGGCACACAACAATTCCTGACACTATACACCAGAATAAAGTCCAAATGGGTACATGATCTGGGTATAAAGGCTGATACTATAAACAAATTAGGGGAGCAAGGAATAGTTTATTTGTCAGACTTATGGAGAATAGAGGAATTTATGACCAAACAGAAGATAAGGAACATTATGAAATACAAAATGGATAATTTTGATTATGTTAAATTGAAAAGTCTTTGCACAAACAAACCAATGCAACCAAGATTAGGTGGGAAGTAGAAAACTGGGGAAAACATTTTACAATTACTGTCTGTGACAAAGGTCTCATTTCTTTTTTTTTATTAATTTTATTTATTTTCAGTAGTCTACCATCACTACCATATAACTTAGATTTTTCCCCCCTCCCTCCCCTAGACAGAATACAATTTTATATAGGTTTTACACATACATTCCTATGAAACACATTTTCACTATAGTCATGCTGTGCAGAAAAATTAAAATGGATGGGAGAAATCATATAACAAAACAAAATGTAATACACACACAAAAAAAATGCTCTGCTACAGTCTGTGATTGAATTCCATAGTTCTTTCTCTGGATGTGGAAGGCATTTTGCCTTAAAAGACCACTGGGAATTTTTTTAAGCCCTTGCATTGCAATGAAGTTCTGAGTCTACCAGAAAAGCTCTCGCACACTGTGGTCATTGCTGTGCACAAAGTTCTCCTGGTCAATCTTCTTTTGCTCAGTATCAGATCATATAAGTCTTCCTAGGCCTCTCTGAAGTCTTCCTGTTCATCATTTCTTATAGTGCAATAGTATTCCATTACATTCATATACCATAATTTATTCAGCCATTCCTCAATTGTTGGGCATCCTCTTGATTTCCAGTTTTTGGCCACCACAGAGAATACTGCTATAAATAGTTTTGTACATGTGGGACCTTTTCCCGTTTTTATGATCTCTTGGGGATACAGTCCTAGAAATGATATTGCTGGGTCAAAGGGTGTGCATATTTTTGTAGCCCTTTGGGCACAGTTCCAAATTGCTCTCCAGAATCAGTGGATCAGAAAGGCCTCATTTCTAAACTATATAGAGAACTTAGTCAAATTTACAAGAACACAAGCAACCTCAGGGTTGTCAAAGAATATGAATCATTTTCAGAAGAAAAAATCAAAGCTTGCTATCTATAGTCATATGAAAAAGTGCTCTAAATCACTATTGATTAGAGAGATGCAAATTAAAATAACTCTTAGTTACCACTTCACATTTTTCAGATTAATTAACATAACAAATGCTGGAAGGAATGTGGAAAAATAGGTACACTAATACATGGTAGGTGGAGCTGTGAACTGGTTCAACTATTCTGAAGAACAATTTGAAACTGTGCCCAAAGGGCCACAAAACTGTGCATACTGTTTGACTCAACCATACCACTACTAAGTATGTATTCCAAAGAGATCAAAGAAAAATGAAAAAGACCTTTTTGTATAAAACATTTGTATCAGCTCTTTCAGTGATGGCAAAGAATTGGAAAATGAAGGCATGCCCATCATTTGGGGATTGGCTGAACAAGTTGTGGTATATGATTATGTTGGAATATCATTGTGCTATAAGAAATAACAAAGGTGGAGGGTGGTTACAGAAAAAAAACCTGGGAGTACTTCTATGAACTTACGCAAAGTTTAGTGAGCAGAAGAAGAGACAATTGTACACAGAAATAGCAATAGTACAGATAATCAACTGTGAAAGACTTAGCTACTCTAATCAATGCAACGATCCAAGAAAATTCTAAAGGATTCACAAGCAAAAAAAAAAAAAAATCTACGTCCAGAGAAAGGACTGATTGACTCTGAGTGCAGATTGAAGTATATTTTTAAACTTAATTAAGTTTTTTTTTCCTTTTTTTTTTTTTGCAACATGGCTAAAATGGAAATATGCAACTTTATCTTGTATAATTGACATCACATTTCTTCCCTTCTCAATGGGTTGAGGGCCTTAAGGGAAGGAGAAAATTTGGAAAATTCATTTTTAAAAATGAATGTTAAAATAAGTATAGTTATTTTTTTAAAAAGAAGGAAAAGGGAAAGAAAATAATTTAGCAAACCAACCAACATATTAAAATATATGATGTTATATGAAGTCCTCCTCATCTGTAGATCTCAATTTCTACTAGGAGGAGTGGGTATAAGGGGTTGATATATTCTCACATTTCCTTGTGGGGTTAAATTTGAATTTTATAAGTTCAGAACATCCAATTCCTATTGTTGATGGTTATTATTCTATTTTTGGTGGAGCTGTGAATTGATAGAACTATTTTGGAAAATAGCTTGGAATTATTCCATGCAAATAATTATAGAATTTTTATTTATTATTCCATGGTTAGACATACAGCCCAAGGAGGTCATTGTTGAAAAGAAAGTTTCCACATACACCAAAATATTTATATTGGCACTTTTTTGTTATATAAAACAAACTCCCAATAACTAGATAACAAATTATCTAACCCATTCCCTGCAGAATGACCAAATAAATTGTTGTACATGAATGAAATGGAATGTTCTTGTTCTATATGAAATGGACAAATAGGAGCATGGATAGTAAGCAAAGACATACATGAACTGAGTCAAAGGGAGATAAGCAGAGCCAAGAAAAGATTACCAATGTGTACCATTTATTAAGTGTATATAATTCAAGTCTGAAAGTTCATTAGTATGGCACTCTCTTAATTGGTAGAAATCAGTGTCTTATACCTGCACGAGAGAAGGGATAGAGTTGGAGAAAAAAGAGAGGGGACTCTATTGAGTCTCTTTGGGTTCTGCAATTGCTTTAAGCTCTTCTGATTTCTACCTTCAAGAGAAGAAAGATGATACTAGCACCACTTCAAGTTGCCGAAGGGAGAATAAGACTCTGGGAAGAAGCTAACATATGAGAAGCTAGCAGTCTCTATCATGTACTTCTCTCTAGCTTTCTATACTATACTAGAGACTTTAAGGAATCCTCCCTTGGGTGAGATTTTTCTCTTAGTAGAGATAAGCTACCTCAATCTCAATGGGAGAGCTCCTTACTCTGTCTTGTATGTATTCTCCAATATATATTTTCTCTATATCTATTTTGCTATTAATTCAGATAAATTAATTTCTTTGCTACTTCTTATGTGTGTTCTTATATTGTCTTGCATATGCTGTCTTGTATACATTCTGTATTATCTTATATATGTTCTCCTATGTATATCTCTCTATACTTTGCTATTAACATAGATAAATTAATTTCTTTGCTGCTTCTTGCATGTGTTCATTGCAGAGCTGCTATTTGGTAGGAAAACAGTCACATCTTAGATAGAAAAATTGGTCCTCCTTTGCCCATTAATGAGTAGCAATCATAAGTGTTAGCTGGAACGTGAAAATCAGATCCCCTAGACTTATAATATTTAAGGGAGCAGCCTGGTACCTCTTTTTGAGATGAGAAAGTTGTAATTTCTGGACCCAACTTCCTACTTCCCATCATAGAAATAAAATCTCCTTTGGATAAGGGTGGAGAGAGAAGAGACTGGACATGTCTATTCTGTTTCCTTTTAAGCTACATGATGCCCCCATGTTACATGTAGGGCTACATGTAGTCCTCACTGAGTGTATGTTAATAAAGTAATAATGTGATATTTGTCCAAAAGATCATGAAATTGGCACAATCTTTGTGTGATAGTAGGCAAGCAAAGTGGAGGTCAAGGAGACCTCTGTACTACATTTATCCCCTTGGTCATATAAGTGGTTCCTACAAATAGTTTTAGACTCTGGCAGTAATAAAGACCTTTGTGCCACTCTGAGTACCAGTACCTTTCCCCAGAAGGAAAGGCACCATGTATGCTTACTTCTATAAGAGTAGTTGCATCCTCTTAAAATCATTTTTTATTACAAATGGAACTAAGTAGGATTTCAAAATGAGTCCAGCTTTATCCAGTATTGTCAATATATCAGTGCTCATGGATAGACTCTACACTGCTTACCTTTCAGATGTACAGCAAATATCGGTTTAGTGCATTGAATTTTAATTTACTAAAGAAAGGTCTTTTTGTTCTCTTTCAGCCATTTTCGTCATGTCTTATTCTCATGACCCCATCTGGGGTTTTCTTGGCAGAAATATTGGAGTGGTTTGCCATTTCCTTTGGTTCATTTCACAGATGGGGAACTATGATAAACAAGGTTAAGTGACTTGCTCAGCATCACTCTGGCTAGTAAGTGTCTGAAGCCAGATTTGAACCCAGGAAGATGAGTCTTCCTAACTCCAAGCCCAGCATTTTATCCACTGCACCACCTAGCTGACCTAAGAAAGGTCTTTATCTGGCTCATTTGTTTCAAGATCCTGGTTTCTAGTAGACTCTCCTTTTTTAGGATCAAGAGGAGGTCCTATGCGAATGAGAAGCTGTATTAGAACACAGGTTACATGTAGCAAGTGGATATCAACTTTCTTGTGAGACTTCATGTAGCATTTTTTGTACCTCCTTAATCAAATCATCATGAAATAGTGTATATTATAGTTGCAAGTATTTGTGCCTTTCCTGACCCCCTACATTCATGTAGTTGACAAGTTAGTCAACATACATTTATTAAGCACCTACTGTATCCTGGGCATTGTGATAAGCTCTAGTGATACAAAGAGAGTTAAAACCAGTTAAGATGTTAACTGTTAACAGACAAGATGCAAATAGTTCTATACATATGATATATACACAGAATTGATGGAAGATAACCTCAGACAGAAGACACAAGGCATGTGGGGTGGGAGAGGACTGATTAAAAACCTCCTGCAGAAGGTAAGATCTGATGTGAGTTTGGGGGAAGCCTACAGGTGTAAGTGAGGGGAGAGGCTATTCTAGGTAAAGGGACAGACAGGGCAAAGTCAAGGATGGGGCAATGGAGTGCTGTGCTAGAGAAACAGCAAAGCCAGTGTCATTGAACCATCGATTATGTGGCGGAGAGTAAATTGTAAGATTGGGAAGGTGGGAAGAGAGTAGGTTATGAAAGGTTTTTAAAATTCAATAAAGGAGTTTATATTTGATCTTGAAGGTAATAGGAGCCACTGGAGTTTATTGAATAAACATGGTCAGATCTACACTTTAGCAAGATCAGTTTGACAACTAAGAGAACAGAATAGAGAGGGCAAGAGACTTGAAGTAAATAGACTACTTGCAGTTAGGAAACTTTGACAATAGTTTAGGTATACATTGATGAGAATCCATGTAAGGGCAATAGTTAAGTAGATAGAGAGGAGGACATATACATGAAAGGTACAAATAAAAAGCCTTGGCAATAGATCAGATATGTGGGATGAGTGAGCAACTGAAGAGGGTTGCAGGCCTGGGTGATGGGGAGCATGGTGGTGCCCTTGAGAGTAATAGGGAAGTTGGAAAGATGGGAGTGTTGGGGGAGGGGATGACCATTAACTCCACAAGGGCTGAGAATATGACTTATTTAAATTTATCTTCCCCTGCACCTAGTAAATGTCTGTCCACAGCAGAGGCTTAATAAATGTTTATTGAATTGAATTGAATGGCCTCGCAGTTGTCTTGAATGTTCTACATTCCGGATGAACGACTTCTTAGGCATTTTTGACCCTAGCTTACTTTTGGCTCTTCTTTCTTTTTGGCTCTTCTCTTGGCTTCTCATTCAATCATTTCAACCTGAGTCTGATGTTTCCTATGTCTCTGTTCCAGATGTCCATTTGGTTTAATATTCTCTTTCACAACTTCTGGTTTTGACTAGAACTTGGCCTGTTTTTCTCAATTTCATATGAAATGCATGATCACATAGTAAGTGAATTTAAAACTAGTGGACTCATGAGACCCAAAGAATAATTAGTGGATTGATGTCAGACTAAAGAAACATATATAAGGTAGTCCTCCAGGGATCTATGTATAGTCCTGTTGTGTTCCACATTTTTATTAATGACTGGTGTAAGTGGGGCACTTAGCATTTTAATTGACTTTGCAGATGATACAAATCCATAAAATTAGGATTCAAAAAATTACCATAAGCTTCAATCAGTCAATCAATAAAGATATGTTAAATGCTTTTCTACGCCAGGTACTATGTTTGGTGCTGGTGATACAATGACAAGAATAGAACAGTGCCTGCCCTCAGGAAGCTTGAGGTAGGCTGTGCATACTGAAGGGAAACAATAGGTGGAAAATTTGCACTTTAGCAGTAAAAGTCAACTGCACCAATACAGAATAGGGAAGGTCCAGCCAGAAAGAAAGGAAGGAAAGGAGGGAGGGAGGACGAAAAAAGAAGGAAGGAAGGAAAGGAAGCAAAAAGAGGAAAAAAGAAAGAGGGAGGAAGGAAGGGAGAAGAAGGAAGGAAGGGAGAAAGAAAAAGAAAGAAGAAAAGAAAAGGACATCTTTCTAGAGATAAGTCTTTCTTCACTTAGTAAGGCTGGTTGAAGATAGGAGGAACAAATAGAGTGCCACTGAGTCTATATCCAAAGCTTTTTCAACTTGGTAGAACTGATTAGAGGTTGTGTTCTGCTGGTATAACTTTTGAGAACCCAGTGCCAACTTCACAACACCAGAGGAGGGAGACAGTTAAGGACTTTAATGGAGGAAGAGGAATATATTTGGAGAGAAAATCCTAAGAACCATGCTTACATATCTCCTATCATCTGACCTCAGAAGAAATGTAGGTGCAACAATCAACTTCTATTTGAGATCCCCAGGACCTTTTATTGGTAAATTACCCTCGGTGTTACTATTCAAATATGGCTGCTTTCACTGCAGTGTTTTCTCTTTTTCCTGAGCTACACCTGATTTCATCTGTCTTTCCTTGTTTGGGCACTTTTCTCTGTGTAATTGTTTCTCTGCACTTGCAAAGATATTGCTTTGACTTCATAACTTCATCTCCTTAGATGTAAATGGACTTAGTAGACCAGATAATTTTTCATTGTCATCCCACATGACAATGAAACCCTGGTAGATGGCAATCGTGATTTGAATTTCACAACAGAAAGAAGATTATAAGATTGCATTTTTGCCCCAGAAAGGGAAAAGGGAAAAATTCTTTGCTTTCTTGAAAAACAAGTGTTTTCAGATTTGTATACATAACTTAGTTGTTGCAAAATATTTGGCTTCTTTGTGAACCAAGTCTCTGCAATCATTCATTTTTCTTTCAAGATGAGGCATCATTTGGCTACAGTGCGACACAAAGCACTGCCTGAAATAAAGTTACTTGCTCCTATATTTTTTGGCTAATATAGAGGCACGGAAACGGAGTAGTCTACTAAGTACCCTATCCCAACCTGGTCAAATCAGCATGCCAAGCCACCCTTTGCCAACTGGCATGAGGTCAGGCAAACTGGCAAATCAGAAACTATTATGGGAAACATCGCATTTGATGGGTGAGTTTGAAGTCCAAAAGTCTGTCCAAAAGAATGGATCATACATAATGGCACCTACCCAGGTAAAAATGATAGATCCAGCATGAAACATGAGATCTTAAGCCATATTGTCATCTTGCCCTAGTTTGTAATCTGTAGTTATGTGCCTAAACTACTGATGGATGTTTGGCTTATGAATAATCTGTTGAAAATTAAGAGTAAAACAATTTTTTACATAAAGCATTCTTTGCACAATCTACTTCTCCAATTATATCATTGACTTTCAGACTTTGTTGGAAGAAGAAAGTAGAGATCAACCAGTCCAACTCTTACCTAAAGCATGTTGTATACATGAGAAGAAACACGAGAGATATCTCAGAACACATGAAACCAGAAAAGGATGTGAGCCAGTCGTGTAGCAGGAATGAGGCATGGAAGATGAACAGCTTGAGCACTAACAGCGAAGACATACTAAAACAACCAGAAGGTATCCAGTATTCTGCCAATGGGTTTTCTATGGGTCATTTATGGAAGTGCATGGACATGAATCAGATAGAATGAGAAGGTCTGGATGTGTTGTGATCTGTACTCATAAAAAGAATATATACACTAAGGTATACTTTAAGGTATCAAAGTATGATCAGATAATTAATATATAACTAATCAACTGTGGCTAGATCCTAGTCCCAAAGATGTTCTTTAGACCCTTAACTTGCTCAAAAACATTAGTAGATGGTCTTTGAAGGGAGAAGGATGAAGAATTCTCCCAAAAGCATATTTGAGTTTTGATGAATTCAAATGTGACCATTGACTTATGTGGCAATGCCTTTTTCTGATGTATGACTCAGGGATTTGAAAAGACATCTGGAACTTATTTGAGTCTGTTGGTTTTGAAATTCAATATTAAATTCTTATAAGGAAACAGAAAGAAGTCAAAATATGCCACATTAGTAAATCTGAATACATGAGGCAAGTGTTTCCAAACACTGGTGTTTTTGGGCTCCAAAACAGTATGAGATTAGAGCATTAAAAAGGGACAAGGTATTAACATTGGAGACAGTGCTTCCCTAGAAGCCCTTCCCAGGGAAAACACCACTTAACAGGTCAAAGATAAGCAAGGCTCTCGAAAGCAAAGTTTTGGATCTTATTTTTACATGACTATTTCAGTGACCATTTTCTGGGTTTATTTTAGTTTTAGTTGAATTCTTTTAGCAGTGTAAGCTATCAAGTTAACTGCTGGGATTCTAATCCATACATAAAACAGGTGATTAAACCAGTGTGACATTTTTTTTAACCACAGGCTGGGTTGATTTATTTTTAAAGCTATTGATTTTTTGTTTAATATAAATTGTGATTCATTTCTTCAGTGTAGACCCATGGCCTCTGATGAAATGCTTTATAAGGTAAACATGACTCCCCTCTGAGGAAATTAGGGACCAAGTCTTCATGTCCAGTAGCATAGCAGATCCCAGATTTCATGCTGAAAAAGACCTTAGAGGTTATTAGGTTCCATTGCTTCACTTTGTAGATGAGGAGTCTGAAGTCCATAAAGGTTGAGTGACTTGCCTAGGGTGATACAGCTACTAAGTACAGATGGTTCTTTCTTTATGGAAATTTGCATTATGCAAATTGGACTTTACATAAAGAACTCTGAAAGAAATCCACATTCCAAAAAACACCTGTTAACTTTGCTGTATAGTACTGTTCTCTCTCTCTCTCTCTCTCTCTCTCTCTCTCTCTCTCTCTCCCTCTCTCTCTCTCTCCCTCTCCCTCTCTCTCTCTCTCTCTCTCTCTCTCTCTCTCTCTCTCTCCCTCTCTCTCTCTCTCTCTCTCTCTCTCTCTCTCTCTCTCTCTCTCTCTCTCTCTCTGTCTCTTCTTGGTCTCTCTCTCTCTCTCTCTCTCTCTCTTTCTCACTCCCACCCCTCTATTCCTGTGGCCTCCCCACCTCCCCCCATACCCCAAGAAGAAACTCTAAAAAAATAAACCTTCATGTAAAAGCAGAAAGGAAGTGCAGAGGGATCACTACTGCCTCACCTGGATGGAGGCTTGGCTTGAGACCTCTGGGCTCAGAGAGGAGAGCTTTGCCCCCATCTATCCAAGGTGCGTATATGTGCAATTGGAGTAGACAACAAATCATCCCAATGAAATTGCCAATCCTTTAGTACAAAATATTTCATTCGTAAAACAAAATACAAAGCAACCCATTTTAGACACATCGTAATTAGGACATTTCTGGAAAAAAACAGAAGACCCAGAATCATCCCTAGGGATTGTTGTAGAACCAGAGAAGTTCATATTATTTTCTGTCCTGATCTTCAACATTTTTATCTGGGTCAAATCAGGTTTAAAAGAATATCGAGTGCAGCTGTAAATGTGAAAATCCTCATCCCCATCATGATAGCCAGCATTTTAATTATGCTTTACAAATACTAATTTGTTTACCCTGGCAACAATGCTGGAAGGTAGGTACTATGATTATCACCATTTTACAGATGAAGAAACTGAGGTTGAAAGAGGTTAAGTAAATTGATAATTTAAGGGAGTATCTAGTAGGTGATAAAGTCCTCTACTAGTAGTTTAGGAGGTGGGAAAGGGAAAGATGGTGAGTCAGACAAAGACTGAACTCCTTAAAAAAAGGAGGTGGAATGACCAAGGAGAGGGGAATATATTGCCATGTTACCATTATTCTGATTGGGTAGAAAGCTTTAATTATATGCACTTCAAGAGAAAAAAAACATCGCTGAGTTAAGGAGACAAAGGGAGAGTCTGGAAGTGACAATGGAAAGCAAGGAGTATTCCAGCTCCCTCTCTGGTACCTGTTTCTATCCCTGAAATTGTTCAGGTGGTCTTTTTATGTAGCTAAGTGGTGCAGTAAATAGAGTTCTGGACCTTGTCAGGAAGACCTGCATTGATAGTCAACTTCATTCATTTATTTGCTATGCCTCCTTAAATCCCATGACCTCCTCCTTCACCTTGGCCATACGCTAGATCTTGCTCTTACCTACGTCTCATTTCCCTAATTAGAAACTAACATTTCTCTATCTGACCATGACCTATCATTCTACCTCTCCCTGTATTCTGTCCCCTCTTCACCTTCATCTTCTTATCTCTGTACTCCTCAAGTCTAAGACCTTCTCTGGATTCACTTTCCTCCCTCCTCAGTCTCAGCCCAATAGTTTTCCATCTCCACTCCACACTGTCTTCTCTTGAATCCCTGTTGCCACTTTTCTCTTGTCAAACCTCATCCTGGAACTATTCTTGCCATTTGCCTCCTGTGCTCCTACTCATATGTTGCAACTTGAAGCTGAAAGAATTTCCACAATCATGCTAAGTACATTATAAATTCATGTTATCCAACTTCAACTGGGTTCTCATTATAGCATGGTGTACTTTTATTCATCCTTAATTGATTTCCCTCCTTACTTATCAGGAAGCTATTCTAAACCTCCTTTTCCCTTCTTAAATTTTCCCCCCTTCCTTCTCCTTCACCTATCTAAGGGTCTTCCCTCTTACTTTACTAGAAAAATGGAAGCCATTTGATGTGAGCTTCCTCCTCTGCCTTTTCCTTCACCTCAAAACTCCTTGAAATCATCCCCAACTCTTGCTTTCCCCCAGTCTTTGACAGAGATGTGGCCTTTCCCTTGCCATGGCTAATCCTTCCACGAGTGCACTTGATTACATCCCTTGCCATTCTTCCAGTTCTTTTCATCCTTAATCATTAACCTTCTCTTTTGAATCTCCAACTTCTCCCTATCAACTGGTTCTTTACCTACTGTCGTCAAACATGCTCAAGTTTCATTATTTAAAAAAAAACCTTCAACAGACCCTTTTGTCCCCTCAACCTATCCTCCTATAGCTCTTTTCCCCTTTTCAGTCAAATTCCTCAATAAAGGTGTTCGCTTTCCTTGCTTCCATATCTTCTCCCCTTGCTCCTTCAAGCTTACCTTCTAACTTCCAATCTCTCCATAGCCCCTAAATGTCAAATCTTTTCTTACTCCTCATATTTCTTGACATATTTGCTAAATTTGGTACTGCTAACCACCTTCCCCAGTTAGATACTCTTTCCAGGGATGGGGTATTTGCAGCCTCGAGGACAAATATGGACCTCTAGGTCCTCAAGTGTGGCCTTTTCACTGAATCCAAACTTACAGAACAAATCCCCTTAATAAGAGGATTTGTTCGTAAAACTTCGACTCAGTGAAAAGGCCACATCGAGGATCTAGCAGTTGCAGGTTCCCTACCCCTTGCTGCCTCTCTGGGTTTTGATGACAGTACACTCTCCTGGTTTGCCTCCCACCTATGTCACTAATGTTTCTCCGTCTCCTGTGACGGCTCATCTGCATCTGTCTCTTAATTGAGTGTTCACTAAAATTCTATTCTGGGGTCACATCTCTTCTCCCTCTGTGCTATCTAGCTTGGTAACCTCATGAGTTGTCCAGGGTTTCACTGCCAGCTATATGGAGATGGCTTCCACATCTTTACATCCAGACTTAGTCTTTCTCTTCAGACTAAGACTACCAATGACTCCTAAGATATTTCAAACTTGATTTCCTAGAGACACATCAAACTCACCATATCCAAAACTGAACTCATTACTTTTCTCACTAAACCCTCGTGCAAATTTTCCAATTTCTGTCAAAGGCCCCACCCTTCTTCCAGTGTCTCTGGTTTGAAATCTTGGCATTATCATTGGCTGATCACTCTCCCTCATCCCTCATAACCAATCAGTTGCCATATCTTGCATTTAATTCTTTCCCAGCATCTTTCACATCTGACCCCTGTTCTCTACTCACACAGTTATCACTCCAGGGCAAACCCTCATCATGGCTCACCTAAATTACTGCGAAAGCCTCCTCCTTGGCATTCCTGCCTCAAATCTTTCACCTCTCCCGCCTGCTCTGCACAGGGCTGTTATTTTCCTTAAATACAGAGCTGACCATATGAATCTTCTATTCAGCCAACTTTAGTGGATTCCCATTGCCTCTAGGATAAAATATAAATTCCTATGTTTAGTTTTTAATGCCCTAAACAATCTGGTCCCAACCTTTCTTTCTAGATTCACTAGACATTACTCACTCTCTTGAACTCTGTAATATGACCAGACTTGCCTTCCAGATTCATATTATTCCATTTCTCATCTCAGTGCCTTTTCACTGACCATGCCCATGCCTGGAATATACGTCCCACCCTCCTTACTGCCATCTCATGGAATCCCACTCTTCCTGTAAGATATAGCCCAGGCACCATCTTTTGCAAGAAGCCTTTCCTGGTTCCCCACCCCCATAACTACTAGTGCCTTGCCTCTTTAAACATCTTAAATATAATTACTTAATTGAATTATCAACTTTATATTTATACTGCATTTTTTTATATGTACTGATTGTCTTGCCCATTAGAATGAAAACTCATTTTGAGTAAAGATTGTTTTATTCTTTCTACTTTTATCCCCAACATATAGCACAGAGCTTGTCACATAGAAGGCACTTAATAAGTAGTTCTTGATTCACTGGAGCATATACTTATTTCAAAATTAACACAGGGCCAGAAAGGCCAGTTCATATTTGTTGTTTTGGGACCTAGCATGAAAACTGATGTCACCACAGAAACTAAAAGACGAGAAGGAATGAATATATACATGCATATATATGCATTTATGTGTATGTATAAGTATGTATGCATGTGTGTATATGTATATATATATACATGATCTATGTGACCCTGCATATATGTATATACACACATGTATATATGTATATGTATGTATATATACATATATATCAATATCAGACTGTCCCCAATCACTGTTATTAATCACCTCCATGCTGCTGATAAGCCTTTTTGAACATTTTTGCTTTTGTCAATTAACATGTACACTTAGTATAAAGTCTCTTTTTAGTGTGTTTACATCACTGGAACAGTGCCTAGAATTCATTCACTGTCTTGATGACATTTCTACATCAAAGACCATAATAACTTTGTCTCCACCACAGTAAGCCACATGTAAGCATAACATAAACACAGCTTAAAAATGATTACTTCATCAAAAGAGCCTCCTAACCCTCCCGCTTCCCCAACATAAAGCCATAAAACTCATACGCCAAAAAAGAAAGTTTCAGAATTGAGATCCAAGGTCTTCAAAATACTTTGAAAATGTTGTTTTGCCTCCACAAGCTTAAAATCTACAATGGCTTCCTGTTGGCTTGGAATTACAGCTAAACCATTTAGGGGGGAAGTCAAGGACCTTGATGGTTTGGTTGTGTGTTTCCAACCCTTTCTTCCACTAAGAAGAGATGCCGTGTGCTCACTGGATTGAGCGTAAAGTTTGAGGTCAGGACAACCTGCAAGTGACGTAACCTCTCAAAGCCCCAGTTCCCTCATCTGTAAAATGAGGATAAGAAGACCTGCAGTACCAGCTTCATAAAGCTGTAGTTAATCTAAAATGAAACCATGTTATTTAAAATATTTTGTAAACTTTAAAGTGCTATATAAATGTCAGCTTTCATTAACATAATACATGAACGTTGGCTTCAGCTCAACTAGGCTACTCATCGTTCACTGACCATGTTATGCATACTCTTGCCTCAGCTTGATTCATTTCCCAACTTGGAAGGCTCTAGTCAAGTCAAGTCAACTAAATATCTGCTCTGTGCCAGTCACTGAGCTAAGCCCGGAGAACACAAAGAAAAGGGAAACAGTCCCTGTCATCCAGGAGTTTATAATCTAGAAGGGGAGACAATACAAAAACAGCAATACACAAACATGACATTGGTCATTGCTGCTCATTTGTGTCTGACTCTGTGACTCCATTTGGGGCTTTCTTGGTAAAGATACTGGAGAGATTTGCCATTTTCTTCTCCCGCTCATTTTACAGATAAAGAAAATGAAGCAAGCAGGTGACTTGCGCAGGGTCACATTGCTAGTAATTTCGGAGGCCAGATTTGAATTCGGGAAGATGAATCTTCCTGATTCCAGGCCTGGCACTCTAACCACTGGGCTGTTTAGCTGCCCCACACGAACAAGACATACAGTAGAGTATTAAGTGGAGACAATCACTAGAAGGTAAGATCAACATTAAAGAATACGGGACAAAGCTTCGTGTAGGAGGCAGGATTTCAGCTGAGTTGTTGGAGCTCAGGGAAGCCAAAGGCAGAGGAGAAGTATTTCCAAATATGGAAGGATAACAATACCTCATCTTCCCTGCTTATTTAACTCCATTCAAGACTCAACTCAGAAACAATCTTCTCCATGAAATCTTTCTTTACCATCCTCATCTTTAACGATCTCCTTTCCTTTTTTATTGTATTCAACATGTAAATCAATAGTCTCCATGAGTGAGGGGGTACAAGATGATGCTTTGTGTATATGAAGAAGTAAATATTACAACTTCTACTTCTTTTTAATTTTTAAAAATTTATTTTAAACAAACACAAAATGAGAAAAAAGAACATTTCCACATATACAGCAGAACATCAAGAGGGGATTCAATATAAACCATGAATTTCCATTTCAGATATTTTATTTTTTCTTGGAAAAACTATGCAGTAAATACTACACATGGTTTTCAAAGCTTTTCTGTGCCTTCCTTCTAAGTTTTCTTTTGTTCTCTGCTACACACTTTATATTTTTTTCTCCCTCCCTCCCTAGAGAAGGCTACAGTTGAACAAGAGTAACATACACATAAAAATACATATACACATATGTAAATCATATTATCCCTACTTCTATTTATCAGTTCTTTCTTTGAAGGTTGATAGCATCTTCCTTCATAGGTCCAAGTCTTTCCATGCTTTTTCAAAATCAACTAGCTTATGATTTCTTATAGCACAGTAGTATTCCATACAACTTCTATTTCTTTAAATTTTAAATTAGAGTAAGAAATAAAACTCCACTAATATTTAACCCACAAATCGACACTGATGCCCTCCCTTGATCTATTTGTCAAATATGATGCTTATAGCACAGAAGGTATCTTGAGAAGAATAGAAGTCCCACAATGCAAAAAATTGACGATGACACCCTCATTCATGTCATTTTTGAAGCATATTGTGATGTACTGCATGTATTTGCCTGATCAAGTGCATTTACAGATAATATTACCTAGGTTTAACCACATTAATCCTCCAAGAATGGACAAGTGGCTTGAAAAGATTCCCACAGAGTAAGCATGTACTGAAGATAATACTCATGATGTTATCAGAAGATAATAATAAAAAATGGCAGAGTAGACATTTCTATTTCCAGTAGGAACTCTTTGCCAAGCACAGGTAGAAACAATGATCTAATCAAATCTGGGGGAATGATTATGAATTATTAACTTACAAAGGTTTTCCTGGTTATCTCAAGGCAAAGTGCTTAAGAGAATTATTACATTCAAAGATGAATTATGTATTTTATTTTATACAAAGGCAAGCATTGTGGATTTGTGGAACTTTTCTGGGATGACAGGTGACTGTGCTACCTAGTAGATAATTCAGGAAAAAATAATATAATTAATTTGTCTATTCAAGGGAAAGGTGACATTTTAACAGTGAGCAAGAAAGTAACTGATTTTCTAGAGAAGTATGTAATGGAGAGAGTATTTCCAAAATGAACATTTGGAAATATTTCCATTCTTATATGATTTGTATGCTACAAATGATATGAACGTGTCACATATATTCTCTTATTTCTACTCTGAAAAAATATGAAACAAAATGTTCTTTAAAAATCTTCCAAATGAAGAGTTCCATTGATTCTGACCTCTTTCATTAAAATATAAAAATACAGTACATTTCCTCCATTAGACTATGAGCTCCTTGAGAGCAAGGACAGTCTTTTGTCTCTTTTTGTATCTCCAATGCTTAGTATAGTGTCTAGTACATAACAGAAATCTAATAAGTGCTATTGGCTTACTAGCTGTTAACTGATGTTAATAGATATTAATTACTAGATATTCCTAGTTACTAGATATTAATCAAGCTAACTTTTAGTTAGTTTGTAAAAAAAAATCAGTTGATACCGTGGAGGATAAGAATTTGTTAGCTGAATTTTAACAAAAACCTTAATACAACTGGTGGAAGGTATTGGAAATAGCTTGCTTTTGAATCTACGTTTGTGAGGCAGGTTTTTTAATCTACAGTAGCCATGAATAAAACCAAATACCTAGAGAAACTGAATTTTGAGTCAAAATTTTGAACTGTCATCACAAAATGATGAACCAGCACTTTGAACAATGAAGCATATTCAGTCACAGTACTTTTGTACCATAAAATGAAAAAAAATTACATTGCCAATCTTAAAATGTTGTATAGCCTTCTTTGTCTTATCCTTTTTAATGCCTATCTATGCGTGTTCTATAATATACTTACTATAGTAGTCATGTATACATTTTATGAATGAATACATTTACATCTGGGGTACTTGTTCAAAAGGTTTTTACTGATAGATTTACATGATCCAAAGAGTTTGGAAATTTGTCTGACACTTAGCAGAAACAACTTTGAGCACTAGACTTGGAGATGGCTGGAATTGGAGTCCTGGCTTTGAGGCTAACCAGCTGTGTGATCCATGACAAGCCACTCTGTGCTTAAGTTTTCCAATCTGTAAAATGGCCATAATGATGCTTGCACCACCTACCTCACCACATTATTGTGAAGAAAGCACTTTTGCAAAGTGTTGTATAGTAATGTTATTATCTATCTGTAACAAAACATTCCTATAGACTAAGGTTTACAAAGAACTTGCTAGTGCAAGCATCATTCTCATTAAAAATGGGATATGGGCAGCCAGGTGGCACAGTGGATAGAGCACTGAGCCTGGAGCCAGGAGGATCTGAGTTCAAATCCAGCCTCAGATACTTGACACTTACTGTTTGTGTGACCCTAAGCAAGTCACTTAACCCAGATTGCCTCACCAAAAAAAAGTGGGATGAGGAGCAGAGGTGGGGGGAGTGGGAGGCAGAGAACAATCAGGCAAAGACAGACAGAGATAGACAGGAAGACAGGGTGGCACAATAGATAAAGAACCAACCTGGAAGCCAGAAAAACTTCAGCTCATGTTCTGCCTTTGACATAAACTTTTTGTGCGACCCTGAGTAAGCACCTCTTAGTGCTCTAGGCAACTCTCTAAGATTATAAATTTCAGCAAAGGTGCCCACCTGCATTGGAAGAGAGAATTTCCTCACCTGGGAGTTCCCTATATCAATGCAATCTCAGGTCCAATGTCTGTTCATACATACAATCACACTTCCACACGCAAAGCAAACTCTCTGAAAGTGAATGCTTACAGGACTTAAGTAAATCACCGGTTCTCTTCAACCAAGGGAGGATAGGGAAATGGGAGCTTTTAGAGTGGGAAAATCACATGACCTTAGAAAGGTTTGCAAATACATTTTTATTGATGTCTTTGACTTTTATAAAACCAGTTTTGCTCCCACTATTCCCCCCTCCCTCAAGTCATCCCTTTTAAGAAAGACAACAGAAATTACACACTTACACAGTGGGCAAACATTCTCAACTGGAAGCTTGAAAAAGGCCCCTACTTCCTAACCTCTTACCCTTCCTAGGGGATGCTCAGATCATAGGCTTTAGAGCAAGAAGGGTCTTAGACATCATGCATCTCAATATTCTTTAATTTAGAGATAAGGAAATTGTTGTTATTTATCCTGGAAGGGGGCCAACATCATCACAGGGCTTGCGAGGGAATTGGATTTAAGTGAGAAGTGAGTCAGAAAGTCATCAGTTTCATCCCTCCAGCTGAGGAAACCATGGTATAGAAAGATGAAGTGACAGATGTAGGATTCCAACTCAGGTCTCCTGACCTGGTCTTCCAGGGAAGAGGTCTTCCCAGCCTCTTTCTATCTTATCAGGGTTATTTTCCCTAACACAAGATGCCTTGGGACAAATTAGGACCATGAGATTTTCTTGTCATCCTGAAATGGAGGGCATGTCTAGTTCATCACATACTGACTGGGTTGATTTGCTTTGAGAAACCCATTATTTGGGGATATTTATAATTCATGGAGAAACCACATGCCTTATATCAGATTTTTTGCTGGACTGATCTTTTTAAAAAGTAAATCAGAATACATGAACCTCAAAAAATGTTTGGCAGATCCATCATTTTAAGGGGAATTTGGTGATTTATCCATCCAAACTAAACACTCCCTGTTAAGGTATTATCCAATATGAATTTCCAAGAATTCAAAACTTGCCCTGGAAAAATATACTGTCCAGTTTATTTATGATAATCACAACAATAAAACAAAAAAATATCAGCTACTGTTTCATGTGATCATTGTTTAAGCCAATTCCAAGACATGCTGCATTTTTGCATTTAGATGAAGCAACATTTACTTTACTACATCTTAACTATTGAAATACGAAAATCTGTAAGGCTGAGATCAAAAATGACCATAATTCTTATTAACAATAATAACTATCAGACTTCCATAGGTTTTACAGTTTATAAATCTGCTTTCTGTCCATTTTCTCATTTGAGTTTTACTTTACTCTAGTGATGTCAGAGGTCTGATAGTGGAACGCAGGTTTTTTGATTCATATCCTGTGCTCTTTCCCTCATATCACAGCTATTTCTTTTCTTAATAGAATTTACAGGTACCCTGGAATTCACTTTATATTTGTTATTAGGTTTCCTATTCCTCTAGCTAATACCCTAGAAATGCAAGCAGCTCTGTAGAGCAGATTATGAGCTCATGTGTGTCCACAATTAAATAAAAAATTGCTTGAAAGGTACATAAATCAGTTCTTAGAGTAAGCGTGGGATTTGGGAATTCTGTTCAGAGATGGAATGGTAGTCAAACTGATTTGAGTGTGTGACAGATTCAGGGTTGGCAGGCTCAGGGTAGTGAGTGCCACATATCAAGAGAATAAAAAGAAATGATGAGCTGAGAAGGAACAAGTGGAGGGAATTCTAGCCAGATCACCAGCTATGTACCCCTCAGATACAAATGATTCAGATGAGTGGGTGCTCCCCCATCTCTATTTGGCTGTCATGTATTTTTCCTCATATGGAAAATGCACATTGGGAATATTATACAATGAGGCAATAATATTAGCACTGCCTCCCTCACAAGGTGGTTAGGAGGGAATTGTTTTGTAAATCTCAGTGAGAAATAGAAATCAGTCATTTTTGTAATCAGACTGGCTCTTTTAGCACAGAAACTTTAGAGAAATGGGAAGCTGGACAGGGGGAGGTCATGTGTCATGCATGGCCTACACTTCTCCTTTCTTCATGGAAAGGAAGTCAAGCAAAGACCTTTGGATTGCCATTGATTTGTCTCATTCTAAGATCCAGCTTAAAATGGATCCATACTTGTTTGAAAGCTGACTTTCCAATCTAAGTTTTTTGTTTTGTTTTGTTTTGTTTTGTTTTTTGGCATCATCTTATCTTTATCAGCTCCTGTCTGATGAGCATTGTGATTTGACTTCTATTTAATCCCTGACTTGATGTCCTGACGTCCTCCCTACATCCTTACCCTTCTGGTTACCCAGTTATTTATACAAGAAGCGAGAACCTTGATCAAGTTGGTCATTAACTATTTGCCTCTCTCTGCATACAAATTATTATGGAAGATGGACAAGGGGGAGACATCAATGAAAGCAAATACCCCACACCCAACCTATGTTAAGATGGCTGTACAAGTATAAATTATATCATGTCCATATTTTCACCTGATTTTCCCAGTAACTCTGTGAAGTAGATAACCCCAGGAATTACTAGGGTCACTTTACAGAGGAGAAAAATGAGACTCAAAATGTTTCAGTGATTTATCCAAAGATACAGACTTGAACCTGCATAGTCACTTGGATTCCAAGCCAGCTCTTTTCCCATTGTATCATAATATCCATAGTAGTATTTCAGTAGTTGCTAAATGAGTGAATTTCATCCTATCAACCACTCAGTGCAGGAATCCTTTCTATAGCATCCCTGATGCATCATCCTATAACTTCTGTATAAATCTCTTTAATTATAATGAGCTCATTTACATGAGACAATATGTTCCTTTGACAGACAACTCTAATTGCTAAACTTCTTCCTTACATTGATCTAAAATCTATTGTTCCTACATCTACCTTTTGGAGCAATAAATCCAAAATCTATTTCCCTCTTCCATATGCTGCCCTTTTTGAATTTCTGGTCAGTATCTTTTCCAGTCTAAACACTTCCATCTTCTTCAGCTGTCCCTCCCATCAGCTGAACTCCTTGAAAGCAGGTTCTGGTTTATCTTTGTCTTCATGTCTCCAATATCTAGATTATTTCCTGGTGCATGTTCATTTAATAAATGCTTGTTTGCTTGACTGAGTCAGAGGACCTGGGTTAAAATCCTGACTGCTACTTACTAATTCTGTAACCTTGGGCAAATCACTTAATCTCTCTGAGCCTGTTTTCTTATCTATAAAATGGAGTGTGGGTTAAATTAGATCAGCGATGATGAACTTTTGATGACTGTATTTCAATATAATTGATTTTCTTGGTAATCCTATGTACTTTGTTCATTTAAAAACATTAGTCTGAAAAACAGGTCATACCCTTTGCCAGATTGTTAAAAGAGTCTAAGACACAAAAAAAGTTAAGAACCCCTCAACTAGGTGACTTCTCAGATCTCTCTCAGCTCTAAATTTGTGATCATAAACTGCTGTGCTGTGACCATTCAGGGTGACCTTCTTGAGACATGCTCCAGTCAGTTAATGTCCCTCTTAAAGTATAGTACCCAAAATGGAATGCTATTCTGATTTGAGCAGCAGAGAGTACAGTAAAGTTGTGGTTTGTGTGATCTGGACACTATGATTCCTATAGTCTAAAATCCCATTCTTTTTATTAGCAGCTACATCATACTAATTGGATTTGTTAAATATATGGTCTCCTAAAGGTGCATGAACTCACTGTTGTTAGTTTCCCCAATTCTACTGTACTTTTCCAATGGATTCTCTCTCCTCCCTCCACCAAATGACAGAAGTTTTCTCCACTTGTTTTACCCTGACATCTCATTACAATACAGAAGAAATATTACAATACAGAAGTTGATTTTCAGAGCCAAAGCTGAACAGGGGAAGACCTGGAAGGTGCTGTTAAGTGGCAAAGGCTTGGTGTTAGACAGTCTCTTTTTCAAAAACAAGCTGGTGCTGAGCACAGAATGCTCATCGTCCCTGGGAGAGTTACTGCTGAGGGCTGCTTTTTAGGAAGTTCATCTCCAAAGGCACAAAGGGGCCATGGTCTTTGTCACTGGAGGCACTGTTCATGCCAGTGAGAACATCTCCCTTTCACAGGACTGAGTACTTTATGACGTGTTCTTTATTTAGGACTACTTCATTCCTATTAAATTTCATCTTGCTGGATCTGGCTCAATATCCAGACCTCAAGAGAAGAATTTCAGGTACACATACCTGATTTCCAAGTCTGCATGGCTACCCCTCACTACTACCACCTCCTGGCATATTTGCCTAAATTGCGAAACTTCCTCAAGGATACCTTAAGGTCTCCTGTCTTGGGATAACTTACATACACATAGCAGGGGAATTAGGATGTAGTGTATTATCAAAGAAGATGTGAATGAATAATAATAATCCTTATGATAATAATATTAGTATTATTATGAAAAAGACCCCATCCAAAGGATTCTTGCATGAAAAAAATATAATTTTAATAAATAAATTGAATTATGTCATTGAGATGAATATATCGTGTAACATTTGACTATCCCAGTGGAAGGGCAAAGACAGGTCATTGCACTTGAGCATGTCCCACAAAACAAAGAATGAATGCACTACAGGGCAAAGATTAGCTGAGCAAGGGAGTGAGATATAACTCAATCAGAGAAGGCACAAATGCAGTATGGCGGCCACTAGACTTGGCAACTGTTCAAACAAAAACAAAGTTGACTAGAGTGTTGGATGATGAGGCATCAGGAAGACCAAGGTTTGAGTTCTATCTCAGACTCTTGCTAGCTGTCTGATCTTGAGCCAGTCACTGAACACCTCTGAGTTTCAGTTTCTTTAGTCGTAAAATGGGGGTGGTAATAGCATTTATCTCACGAGTTAATAAGGATCAAAGGAGAAATCTCTTTAAAGCACTTTGCAAACTTTGAGAACAACGATGATGACCATCACCTTAATATGACCATTAACAATGATGACAGTGATGACTGTCACTTTAATATGAGCTAACATTTTAATGACGTTGCTAAAAAAGTAAACATATTTTAGGACTGCCTTGATAGAAATATATAGTTCATAGAGCAAGTCAGACCACATTGACTCAGGTCAACAAGTATTACTTGAATGCTCACTGAGGTGTCACACCACACCTGTTGTTTATTCTTTTCGGTCATGTCTGACTCTTTCTGACATCATTTGGGGTTTTCTTGGTAAAGATACTAGAGTGGTTTGCCATTTGCTTCTCCAGCTATTTTTCAGATGAGGAAACTGAGGCAGACTGGGTTAAGTGACTTGTCTGAGATCACGCAACTAAAGTGTCTGAGGTCAGATTTGAAGATGAGACTTTCTGACTCTAGATGTAACACTCTATCCACTGTGCCACCTAGCTCTCCTTTTATACTATACTACCTTTGGAATATTATAGTTCATTCTTGGTATCACATTTTAAGAGGGGGTAATGACCAATTATTAAAATCTTAGAGAAAGATAACCTGGCTGATGAGAGGACACAAAAACACATCAGATAAGAGAATAGTTAAAGGAATTGAGTTTCCTCAGCTTAGAGGAGAAGAAAAGTTAGCAGGGACATGATAGCAGCTATTATTTTAAGGATAGCAGGTAAAGGATGGAGTACACATCTGGTTAAAGGGAATATATATATATAATATATTCAACATATATTGTATATACAATGTATATTGTATATTCATATATATTCTATATTCAATAAATTGCATTATATGTTACATGTTCAATACGATATGTATATCATATTGGAAATGTATTCAGTATAATAACCTGAACTGAACAATCTACTAATTGAAAACGTCCAAGAATGAAACAAGACACCTTATTACCCTGTCAGTCAATCAGCAGCATTTTGTAACTACCTACCATGCATCAAGAACTATGCTGGGACCTGAGAATAAAATCCCAAACAGAGCCAGCCCTTGCCTTCAAAGATCTCACATTGTACTGTCACCTAATATTTCTAAACCACTTCAAGGTTTGCAAAGTGCTTACCATACATCAGCTCAAGCGTTTTCAAAACGAGCCTGTAATCCACGTGTTAGTTATTATTACCCTGATTTGGGAGATGAAGAAACTACAGTTTAAGGAGGTTGAGTGATTTGCGAAAGAACGTATAACTAGTCACTGTTTTTGAGGCAGGATTATTTTAACTTAAATTTTATCTTGAACTTTAATAAAAGTAAAATAAAACTGGCACTTCCAAATACACTGTAAAACAGAAATGGATTACACATGAGTCTTCATTATGGACAACTTGCTTTTCTTTTAAATTGTCTAATCAATTCAACCTGTAGCTTTCACAACAATTCTGGTTGTCTGCGTTTCTTCTCGGTGTTTCTTCCGCCCTTTTCTCTGGATTTTTAAAAAGAATGCCTCAATCATTCACTTTTCTTTCATCTTTTTTTTTTTGGTTACCCTATCCCTATGTGTTGTCACCGTCTCATGTCCTTCTTCCATGTAAAAGAATGAAAGAAAAAACTAAGTCCTTTTAACAAATGGGCATAACCAAGCAAAGCAAAACCCCACTTTGGCAGCATCTCGCTCTTCATCCTGAGTCCATCACCTCTCTGTGAAGTGAGGTGTGTGTACCATGCTTTATCACGTCCTCTAGAATCAGAGTTGGTTCTTGGAGGAATCAAAGTTCTCAAGTCTCTCAAAGTTGTTTTTGTTTACAGAGCTGTTATTATATAAATGGTACTCCTGGTTCTGATCATTTCATTCTATATCAGTTCATAAAGGTCTTCTTAGGTATTTCCAAAACTGTCCATCTCATCATTTATTATGACCCAATGATATTCCATTAATTCATAGACCAGTTCTTTACTTCTACAAAAGAGATGTTACATATGTATGTAGCACAGTGGATAGTGTTGAGTTGGAAGATCTGAGATCAGATCTTGCTTCAAAAATTTAATAGTTTCTTAACTTTGGGCAGTCACTTAGCCTAAGTTTAGAGAAGTGTGTCTAAGTTTCATGCATCCTAAATTTCCTTATCTGTAAAATGGAAACAATAATGGCCCCAACTCCACAGGGTTGTTATGAAGATTAGATGAACAACATAGATGAGGTAACAAAAACAAACCTTAAATGCTATGTGCATGCTGGCTGTTGTTACATCTGTTTTGTTTTCCTCTTTGTTTTGATCTCCTTGGGTTACAGTGCTAGTATCATTGGGTCAAAAGGAATACAGAGTTTTGTGACCTTTGGGGCATGGTTCCATGTTACTTTCCAGAATAGCTGGGCAATTAGACCATTAGGACCATTGGACTATAATTCTACTATCAGTGTTCCTGTTTTCCTGTACTCTCTCCAACATTTGTTATTTCCCCTTTTTGTCATCTTTGTCAATCTGAGGGATGAGATGGAGCCATGAGAGTTGCTTGAATTTACATTTTTTAAATTGTTAATGATTTGAAATATTTTTTCATATGTTACTTGATAGCTTCGATTTCTTCCTTTGAGAAATGCCCTTTGAGAAAAGGAAAAATTCTTTTACTATTTATCAATTAGGAAATAGCTGGGATGGGATTTAAATCTAGGCCTTTCTGAAGGCATATACAGTCCTCTGACCACTACCTTCCTAAGGTCTTGTGCTCCCCATTATATCTGAATGATCACCTAGGAGAAAGGCCAGAAAATGGTGTCCTACATTTAGTGGAATCAAGGAATTGATCAACTAACTCTTACTAAGCACTATACCAGGCACTACACTAGGTCCTGGGGATACAAATATAAAACTGAGTCATTCCCTGCCCTCAAAGATCTCATATTCTATTCTTACTAAAATTTATAGAGTACTTTATGTTTTGCGAAGTGCTTTATGTATGGTATTTTATTTTCATGACTATGTTGTGAGATACCTCTTTTTATTATTCCCATTTAATAGATGAAGAAATGAAGTCTTAGAGGGGTTAAGTGATTTGGCCAAGAACACATGTCTAGCAAATACATAAGGTAGGATTTGAACACAGTTCGTTCTATGTCTAAATACATCATGGCACACTGCTTTTCTAAGGTCAAGCAGAGGATGTCTACTTTTTATGTATACAGGATATTTAGGATACAGGTATACAATGTCTTAGGATAGTTTTTTAAGCTACTAAAGGTTAAAACTGCTGTGGGATCATGGGATTTTTTTTAATCTTAATTATTAAGGGAACACCAGAGTGGAAGACGAGTCTTGGTATGACTTTATTAGCTTAAAACTACATTAAGACTTTGGGGGTCACCCTATACTCTCAAATGGACTCCTGCATTTGGTGGAATCAATTAGTGTTTTTTAACCACTTGCTATGTCCCAGCCACTGTGCTGGGCTCTAGAAACAACAAAAATAAATGTAAACACATTCATTGCTCCCAAGAGGCTCACATGCTAGCTGGGGGAATGAAGATATGTGCATGCATACATTCATATGTATATATGTATATATGAACACATATACATGTGTGTATATGTACACACACATAAATACACAAAATAGAAGATGATTTTGAGAGTATTGGGGAGCATCCAGAAAGATCTCATATAGAAGGCGGTACTTGAGCTGACCTTGATAGAGGTTAGTTGATTTCCAAGATTCCTTTCTCCTACAGGAATCTCTAAGAAGATCATTCCATTTTAGCTTTGGGGACAACTCTGGAATACTGGACAGAACTCTGGTCCAACATTTAGAGTTAACATTTGAGTTCAGCTTGAGAGACAAGTGTAACACATTTTGCACACTAGAATGAGACTACGGATTATTTCCAGAGGAATTTTATATGTCCAGTACAAAACATAAAATTCTCTTTATTAAAGATTTTGATGTGATCGCAAGGAAACACAGATGGCAAAACAACCTCCTTAACTGCTCTCAAGTTTTAAGAGCTTGGTAAATACAACCACAAAAATGTGTGTGTGTGTGCGTGTGGAGTACAAAGGGTTTTGGGAGGTAGCAGGGGAATTCACTTAGAAATGGCAAAATAATTCATTCATTCAAACTCACCAATTCACAGTTTGTGATACTTCTGGTAAGATCTGACAAAGTTTACCTTTGTACTAACTTTGAAAAGTATGTTAGGGAAACAGTTTAAAAGGGGAAAATAAGACAAACTTAACCTATTTTCTATTTCTATAAGTGGCACATAAAATGAGGTGGAGAAAGTCATTCATTCCTTTTCTTTTTCTAAATTTTAATTTGCTTTATTTTTAATTTATGGAATAAAACAAACATTTCTCTAACATAATATAATAAAAAAGGTACTTACACAAAAAACTGCAAATCTATTACATATAACTGCTGTTCTTTTTAAGTAGATAGTAAAGTTATCATGTGAATTTCTTTTTCTTTTTTCTCCCCCACCTCCACCCTAGAAATGACTACCATTACACACACACACACACACACACGCACACACATATGCACGCACACACACAATCGTTCTATACATAATTCTATTTATCAGTTTTTTCTCTGAATACAGAAAGCATCTCTCTTCTTTGGTCCTTCATAGTTAATTTAGGTATTTATAATAGTTAAAATGACTTACTCAAAGTTTTTCTTAAAAGAATATTGCTGTTACTGTATACAACTTTCTCTTGGTTAGGTTCATTTCGCTCTTCATTATTTCTTGCAGGTCTATGCATGTTTTTCAGGATTGTCAAGCTCATCATTTCTATCATGATCTAATATAGCATGACTTGTTCCATCATTTGTTCCTTTCCCAAACATTTATTGGGAGCCTATCATCCTGTCTAAAGCACATTCTGAGGCTCCATCAGCTATACTGTTAGTCTTGACCTCAAGAAGATATAGAGTAGAAGGAAATCTAGGACATGTACCTGCAAAGCTGAGGTACGAGGCAGGATGTGAGTAGAGTGTGGTATGAGTGGTGATCACGGCAATGTCCATATATTAATAACTAGCATTTGCGTAACACATACTACGTGCCAGACACAGTGCCAAGTACAAATATAACCCCATTTAATCTCACAAAAACCATGAGAGGAAGGTGTCATTCTTATTAACTATTTTATATTTGAGGAAACTGAGACAAGCAGAGGTTCAGTGACTTGCCTAAGGTCATACAACTAGTGTCTGAGTTTGGATTTGAATTCACATCTTCCTGGTCCAACTCTCTGTCCTCTGTCTTCTATCCAATTAGTTATTTCCATGTAGCTAATACAAAGTGTGACATGAGATCTCAGCTTCACAATGCAGACAATTTGGGCTGTTCTATAGCAGAGTTACAAAGATGCTACAGTTCTTAAGATAACTGCTAGAAGAGCTAGAAGAGATCTTAGATGACATCTAGTTCAACCCCTTCCCTTGATAGATGAGGAAAGCAAAGCTCAGGTAGTAACGTGCATGACTTTGAAAAGAAAACTATTACCAAACACCGTCCAACACCCATTCCTTGCTTCCCACCCACCCCCCGAAAGATTATGTGATTGCTACAATTTTTAGCCATAAAATTGTTCCAGTTGGTCGTGGTTTGGAAGTACTTCTGGTAATTTATTCCATCTGTGACCTTTGTGATGTCTTTACTCCCGGAACAAGTTAATGATGCTTTAAAGACGCCTGGTTGAAAACTTAGGAAAAAGTTAAGTACCAGTGACTGCAGCCCAAGGACACTGAGCTATATGATTAAATTAGTCCTTTCACATCGACAATTCAATCCCAGCACTCTTTTTTTCTCCCTATATGATTGAGTAGATAGGATCATAGATATTAAAAGCTGAAAGGGATTTTGGAGGCCATCGAGGCTAATAATTCATTTTTTTCAGAGAAGGAAACTGAGGCACATTAAACTTCCTGAGTTTAAATACTCAGATACTGGCAGAGTCAGGGTGAGAACTCAGGGCTTCCTGTACTCTTTCCACATGTTACATGTTTCATTATGGCACTATTCTAAAACTTTGAGTTTTCTTTGATTTGTTTCACATGTGGAAGGCAGGTTCCACATATATAGTCTGGGCTTTGAAATGGTTACTACAACACAAAGTCCTTGAGGACCAGGGGTAAATGTGTAAAGAATATGGTTGATATTAGGCTATGTAAGCAAGTTGTGTATGAGAGGGGCCATAAACAAGGATGGTGTGAAGAAATATTTCAAGTATGAACTGAAACACAGTTGAGGGGATAGGGTTTGGTTTTCTCTAGCCTCCAGTCCTGGGAAGGTACTCCATTAGGGGCATAGCACTGTAATGGAAAATTTTACCAATGGGAGTGAATTCTGGAGTGGCTATGATCTGCTTCTCTGGAAGTCAGAAGGATTAAAGGAGAATTAGATTATCTATTTCTCTAGTGGAATAGGAGATTATGCCCCTTTCTGTGTGGGCACAGAGAGTATTTTTAGCATTTTGTTCCCCTTTTTTGTAATTTACATTGTGTCAAGTCTTAAATGTTTGTCTTTTGAATTTGTGTGTCTGTGGTATGTTTGGCATGAAACAGAGTAATTCACCAGATGGGGGCTTAAACCATTAATTGAATAGTTATTAACCCCAAATAGATTCTCTGCTCCTGGGAGTAGCTAAGGGAACAAAGCAAAAGTGATATTTCACTACTATAAAGCCTAGATTAATTATGATACTTAAGAAATTAGCCATGATTAACCAGAACACTTAAGGAATAGAGAATTTTGGTTAATTAAAATTTTAAGTTTTGGGAATTAAACATGGCCAACTATTTTGCTCCAAATATTTTGAAAACTGATGGCTTGATTTTTCTGCTCTAGTGAAAACAACCTTTCAATCCTGCATGATTTTACTCTGAACACCAACTGTGGTTGTCTCCAGTTTTTGCTATAGATTTGAGTACTGCAGCCAGAATAAGTCTTAGTTTCAATACCTTTTGTCTAGATTTCAGTTCTACCAATAGTCTCCTAGAAAGTCTTTCTGCCTCCAGTTTCTCCTCTTCCTCATCCATCCTTGAGAATAGAAATGGGGCCACTAATTCAAAAAAGATGACTATGGACTGTGCGTTGTCTTAGAAAACCACAAATTAACATTACCTGTGTTTTACTGTATATTGATTTATATTACTGAAGATTTCCCAGTTTCACTCAATCTAGTTTTGAGGGCCTGTGGCCCTCCCACCTGTGTGTGATACCACTGCTAGAAAAGTCTTCCTGATACTGCCAGGTCACTACCTGCTCAGAAACTTTCATTGACTCTCCATTGCCTACTAAATACATTTCAAACTCCTTAAACCGACATTCAGTTCCATCCATCTAATTCCATAGACAAAAATGGATAAATTCTACTACATTCAAGGTACAGTACTGGGGACTGGGAACTGTAAAAAAAAATGAAATGGACACAAGCCTTTAAGTAGCTTTTGTTCTACTGGGGGAATGCAACAGATGCACAATCTAAATTATATGTAAATTAAGGTGAAGCACTTCCAAGAGGAAGAATGCTAGCAACTGGAGGGATCAGGAAAGTCCTCTTGTAGAAGATGAGTTTGGACTGGGTTCTGAAGAAAGCAAGGGTGTAAATGAGCTCAGACTGGGTCCCAAAGAATTGGACAATACTGAAAAACGACTGAAATGAAAAGAGGTAATGTGGCAGTGAGGCGGCACAGTGGATAGAACAATGGACCTGGAATCAGGAAGACTCATCTTCCTGAGTTCAAATCCATGGTCAGATGCTTATGAGCCATGTGAACCTGGGCAAGACTGTTTTTCTCAGTTTCCTCATCTGTAAAATGAGCTGGAGAAGGAAATGGCAAACCAAGGCAGTCGTTGTGCCAAGAAAACCCCAAGCGGGGTCATGAAGGGTCAGACGTGGTTGGAAAGTGACTGAACAACAAAAAAGATTGGAAAGGTAGGTGGAGACCAGATAATGGCGGGCTTTGTTGATCCAGTCCCCACATTTCTTACATCCTTTCTTTTCTCTCCATTCATATGTCTTCATTTCTCATTCCTCACTTTCCTCCCTTCTATTCAGGTGCTCACCATCTCTGGCTCAGACTATAGCCACCGAATTGGACTGCCTGCGTAAAATCTTTCTTTAATCCATCTAGTGGCACAGTGGATAAAATACTGGGCCTAGGACCAGGAAGACCTGAGTTCAAATCTAACTTCAGACATTTGATAACTGTGTGACCCTGGGCAAGTCACTTAACTTCTCTTTGCCTCAGTTTTCTCAACTATAAAGTGGAGATAATAATAGCACAGGATCAAATGAGAACATATTTGTAAAAGTGCTTCACAGTACTTGGCATATAGTAGGCACTATATATTTCTTTCCCTTCCCATTTTCATACAGTTGACAAATTGACATTACTAAAACACAGCTCTAATCATGTCCACTCCTCAAAAATATTCAGTGACTCTCTATTTTCTCCAAGATAAAAATATAAAAACCCTCAGCTTAGCAAAGTCCTCTAGTTTGGTTCTCACATTTCTTTTCAGCTATATTTCATTCTCCAATACTATCTATCCAATATCTCTCCAATCTTATATAACTCCCCTACATGGATACTTGGTGGTAATGTCTAGTTGCGTTAGACTCTTTGTGACATCCTGCTGTCTGTGGGGTTTTCTTGGCAAAGATACTGGAGTGGTTTTCCATTTCCTTCTCTGGTGGATTAAGGCAAACAGAGGTTAAGTGACTTGTCCAGGATCACACAGTTACTAAATGTCTGAGGTCTCATTTGAACACAGGTCTTCCTAACTCCAGGCTCTGACTTGGAATGCTATCCACTGAGTTGCTACCTGATTAAATTCAAATGGCACTTCTTGATGAAGTCTTAACTTTCTCCTCATTTGAACAGGATTCCTTTCTTCTCCTAATCCTCTTAAGATTTAGTTTGTATGTCTTTATTACATTCAAATTTTATTATTATAATATGATATGTTAATATGTTTCTCAAATGCACTTATTACATTCTGAGATTATTCATTATATTCTTATAAGCATTAATAATTATTTATATTTCATTCAATCTCCTCCAAATAGATTATGAACTCCTTGAGAGTGAGAATTGGTTCCCTATAGTAACTGATGTAGTACCATATGCATTGTTAAATAGAAATTGGTAGAAATTTACCTACTGGAGGGTTTTTCCCTCAAACAAAAGAAATCCCAGGTAAAAAATTACTTGTTTTTGCTTTGGATTTTGCTTTTTTGGTCACTCCTCTTTTCCTCCTTGGAGTGGTAAGCATCCAAATATTCATAGAGAGCATATATTAAATTTAAAATATTAAAGCTAGCATGCATTCTGCCAATGCTGTACTATCTATCCCCTTGGCTGAATCACTTAGACTCTTTGGTACTGGTTTCCTTATGCATAAAATGTGGGCTTTGATTAGATGACTTTGTTTTCTTGTTTTCTTTTGCTTTGTTTTAATTCATGATATGGTGTGTCATTTCTCTGAGAAAACTTGGCAGTCAAATGTACAAGCCATGTTTTACTAAATCAGAAGAAAATTGGGTACTATGGAAAAAGCCTATCATCTTAATCTTTAATTTGTGCTCCTAGCCTTTATTTATCATTTACTACATCAATTTAAATTTATACTAATTTAATTTAATTTAATTATTAATTTAAAAGGAAAACATCTATCTGGGAAACAAAATATGCCAATTAAATACTTTTTTAAAAAATAGCATTTTCTTCCTCTCCCCCTGTACAATATACTATAAATGGCTGAACTTCTTAAGTTTTGTCTTTTTCTTTAAACAGATAGGACTATATAAAAGGCAGAATTAGCAAATGATAGAATAAATATCTTAGCCATATGCATATACAGAAATCATAGATCATAAAAAGAAAGTCTCAAAACTCAAAAGCAGTCTCTTTCTACTTATGCACAGCACTGTACTGCTAGCTTAGTCAGAAAAAATCAAGGAGATACATACTGAGACAGAGAGGCAGAGAGGAGAAAAAGAGTTTTCTAATGATTTTTTCCCCAGCTACATGACTTTAAACGTCCCTTCTAACTTCAAATGTAGGATACTGATTATAGACCACCTTGTCCAACTTCCTCATTTTGGACAGAAGAAAACCGATGCCTGTAGAAGTTATATGGTTTTACAGATTGCAAAGGGCTGAACTAGAATTCAGTCCAGGTCCTCTTAAGTCATTGATCTTTCCATTACCAACAACATGGCTGCCTCTCGTTGTGGGCATATTAAGTTGAGTGTCTCGGTTACTCCAATTCTGATACATGGAGATATTTTAAAAAGATTGTCCAGTAGAGATTAGAGAATACGCCTGACTTAACCCTTTTCCTTTTTTCTGGCTTCTCAGGGATTTGGTTTCTGGCCAAAGAATTAATGTTTACATCCCAGTTAGCGACCAAAGGGCTGTTTTCAAGATTGTAGAGTCTGGAAAACTGTAACTGACTTGCAACCTTAAAATGTCAGGACTGTGACCACAAAGTGAAGGCGGTTTAGCTATGCTATTAACCAGTAACCTGCTTCATCTCTAGGATTATACCTTACAGCTAGAAGAGAGAGCGCAAATCTCATAAGACCGGGAGTGAGAGATGAGAAAAAACCGATTAGCTCATCGGTCTGTCTCCTGACAGTAGAGGAATGTGCCTGACCTGGGCTTTCCTGGTATTTTGTCCAGTTTTCATTTTAAATCTCTCTAGTTCTAAATGTCCCCCAAAGACAAGTGTTTCTGATGAGATGGCAGAGACAAGAGGAGCAGCACACAAAGTATATTAGGAGCCCAGGAGGGTTGCGTGGCTTCCTGAAATGCCATTGGCCCCTATGACTATGGATGGAGTCCGTCTGAAAGCTGGAGTGGTCACGTAATGCCACACTGCGCAGTTCTCAGCCCCACCCATCCCCTGGGTAGCCACAGGCGCCATGCAGCTCACTGGATGTTTCTAGCAATCAGGCTGTCAAGAATGATGTCATGGGGTGGTGGGGGTGGTGCTGGTGGGAAGGCCCCTCCACCTCAAGATAGGGTGGGGGCTTCTCCAATTGGACCCAATGACTCTCAAAGGGGAAACAACGCAAAGAGGCGGTCTTAAACTCTGTTTAATCTTTCACTGTCTGGTGTTCTCTGGAGCTGGTTTAAAAAAAAGGATTGAAGAGAAAGGAGAAGGAAAACAAGAAAATATTTAAGGTGTCCTTTAATACCTCCTTATAATGAGCTACCATTCTGCCTCTGCCCCTTCTACAGTCCCAGTAAGTCTTGCCTCTGCTTCTGGTCTCCAAAGGGACAGAAGAGTCTAGACCAAGGGGTGGGGAGCCTGCACCCTGGAGGCCACATGTGGCCTTCTAGGTCCTGGGGTGCAGCCTTTTGACTCAGTACAAGTTTTACAGAATAAATCCTTTTATTAAAGGGATTTGTTCTATGAAGTTTGGATTCAATCCAAGGACCACACTTGAAGACCTAGAGGACCACATGTAGACTCAAGGCTGCAGGTTCTCCACCCCTGTTTCTTGGCCCAAGGTTTAAGTTCAGACTATAGACCCCAGATTCGAAAAAGTCCTATGATTTAGATTATTTCCATAGGCTATAAGACAGAAAGAATAATTTTAATTGTCTATTGCAGTGAAGCAGGTAGATATTCTGGCCATTAAGAGTTCTCATCCCCCACGTAGGCCCCTCCCAAACCTCCTCTGCGGATCCCAGCATGTTAGCTTGTTGTTGGTTTCTCCAAAGGACCATTTCTCTGCCCAAGGGGAGCAGCTAAGAGTGTCACAGACATCTCCAGCTGAAAAGTATCCACAGACTCCTCAAAGCTCAGCCTGAAAAAGCCCAAGTGCCTATGGCATGAAGAATTTGGTATGAGCTGCATCTGCCCAGAGAATCCATAGACAAGGGAAGTATCTCCTTCTGGGCGCCTGGATATCCAGCTGGGCCCAAGTAGAACACTTGTAACTGCAGACTTTGCTAAGGAGCTGCAGCAGTCACAGAGCTGCTTAAGGACTTTGTGGTCTAAATTTCTCCATGAGCAGGGACCTTTTCCTATAATGGGCCTAATGAGAAAAACAAAACAAAACACAACAAAGAAATGCTCTGAATAGTTTTTGTTCCTAACTTATGCAAAAGAGGCTGCGAGATCACCCTACACAGTCACCCTGAAAATGGATTGAGATTACACTTAACAAATGCCAATAGAATTTTTTCCCTTTTTTGTGGGGAATATTCACACATATACTATCCTCCTTTTTGGTTTCCAAAACCTAAGGAAAAGTCAAATATTTTATTTACTTAGTACTCTTAGAATAGTCTCTAAAACTAGCTGACCAGGTGCCATGGAAACAAAACTAAGGCGAATTTTCAGAATGATACCAAAAATCATTACTAGGGAAGTTTTTGTTGGTGGATGGAGAGAAGAGAAATCAGAGGTCAGCAAGCAGGAAGGCAAGGAGAGTGAAATGGAGAGAGAGAAAGACGATAAAGCAGTAAACAAACCCATTAGCAGAGCCACACATATTCTGGCCAACTCAGGTTGGGGTTTCGAGAACTGTTTTGAAGGGAGGCAATCATTTTTCCTAAATCCAAAACTATTTCCCAAAGATCCCTTCACACCCCAAAAACCACAGGAACCAAAAAACACCAACTGCTGAAACTTTTCAGCAGCCAATTCATCATTTGCTCCCACACTCTCTTAAAAGAATAAGAGTTTTAGAAAAATATCCCATTGCTCTGGGAGCAGCTGCCTTCCCTTCTTCCTCCACTAAACACTCCTGATTTGGGGCAAACATCAGCAATAAAGGAACAAGAGCAACTCCCAAAGCACCCTCCACAAGCTCCTTCCACTCCCTCCCCCAACCCCCTCAACACATTCAGGGGAAATGCCAGCTTACCTTCCCTCCAAGGAACTGACACATCAAATTGCCCACAAGAACATGAAACTCCCTCGTACTGATTGTCCCATGAATTTGGTCAACGCAACCACTAGATGCCAGAGAGAGACGTTTGTTTTCTCAAAGCCCCTTCGAAATGTCACCGAAAAGCTGTGGAGGAGAAAAGGCAGTCCTTGTCAGAGTCCCAGGAAGGCGTTTGAAGCTAGGGAGCTCATGCTCTTGTAGAGCTGAGTTCTGCAACTGTCTTTCCCAATTGAAATAGCCTCCCACTCCTTCTCTCTCTCAGGCACTCGCCAACTCCGATAATTTAAAGCAACTGCGATCCTGCCCATAAAACTCACATTTCAAAGAGCCCTATTTAGGAAGGAAGGAGCAGGAGTGAGGTTGTTCCTCCTCACCCCAGGCTGAAGTGGTCAGGGTCAAGGGTCCCAGGGATGCAAAACTTTGCAGTTCTCTCCTTTACCCCTACACTGCCGGTCGTATCACTTCAAGATGCCTTTTAAGCACAAAAGGGCATTGCATCATTGTGGGGTAAAAGGGAGAGACTTAAACTTATTTACAGGTGTAATCTGGGGACTGTGTCCCTACAGCACGGTGCATCAGCACATTGTTTATTGAAGCATTTTTTAAATGAGATTAAGCTTTCTTTTCTGGTGGTGATCAGTGGGATGAATCTCAAAGGGAAAAGTTCAAGGTCATGGTTGTGGGCAGAGGAGATTCTGTCTGAATCTGTCTCTTGTCATGATTCCAGGCCTAGCCTAATCAAGAGCTTTTCTCTTTTCTTGGGAAGCCTCTGTCTCTGGACTGCAAAGGAAAACCCCTCCTTTGTGTTTGTATTAGCCTCCATCTCAGGGCGTAGGCCCCAAACAGAGGCTTTTCCCAAACTGTGAATCAGGAAATGTGTATAAGTTGTCCATCATTATAATACATAGTTGGGATTTGCTCATCTGCCCAAAAGCTTCTATTCTTTCCTCTCTCCTCCCTAAAGCGGAAGTTTCTTGAGGGTAGAGATTATTTTTTCATTTATGTTTTTGTATCTCCAGTGCCTAGAAAGGGAAGTACTTAATCAATGCTTGTTGAACTCTATAAGAAAATTCCAGTGGCAGTGATTCAATACAATTAATTTCAATCCAACTGTAAGAAGGTGCCAGACACTGTGGAAAGTGTTTTTGCGTTTTTTTCTCTCTAAAACAAAATTTCTTGGTTTTTTTTTTGAGAGAGCTATTGGCCCTTTAGGTGATCTGGTAAAATCTTTGGGATCCTTCTCAGAATAAAGTTTTTAAAGGCATAAAACAAAATACATAGTATTACAAAGGAAGCCAACTATGTATAGATATGTTTATATATAATATAGTATGTAAAATATAATATGAAATGTATATTATATGTATATATGTACATCATATATGTATGTATCTATATCTATCTATCTATCTATCTATCTATCTATCTATCTATCTATCCCAAGTTCAAGAACCTCTTGAAATGTACCTATGGACCTTTTGGGGATCCCAGGTTAAGAACCTCTATCCTAAAAATATCAAATATGAAATTAAATATTTATTTAAAATATGAAATGCATCAATTTTGCAGTACAATATAATCCTGTTTTCCCTCTTTAATTTCTAACATTTCCCTAATCTTATTTTCTCTCAGTTGTTTTCAACATCTCCAAGCATTCTTAGACCATTATTTCTTGGATTCTGTTAATGTATTTTTAGCTCGAAGTATTTTAAGACTAAGTCAGTTACATAAGTTTGCTTTAGGTCACCATTACTAAAGTCAATTCCCTGAGTAATCAATTCATCTAATAGTAATTTACACTTATGTTGCCTGTTGTAGTTACAAAGAGCTTTGTACCCATTATTTTCTGCAATGTTCATAGAAGTAAGCAGAATAGATATTACCATCCCTTTTAAAAGATGAGAATCCTTCACTAAAGTGCTATCTAAACCTCAAGTCAACATAAAATGTGAGCTATTATTCTATTTTTATTATCAATAAATCAGGTCGTTATTAAGTATTTGCCATGTGCCAAGCACTGTACTTGGGAAACAAGAACAAAACAACCCATGCCTTTCAGGAGTGACATTTTAATGGAGTAGAAAATAGGCATATATTAAAATTTATACAAAACTCAGATACAGGGTAACGTTGGAGAGGAAGGCAGTAGGAACTGGGGTAGGGAGCAGGGATCAAGAAAGCCTTCATAAAGGAGGTGATACTTAAATGGAGTTTTAAAGGAAACCAAAGATTCCAAGAGGGGAGGAAGGAGAAAATTGTGGGCATGGGGGTCAGCTAATAAAAAGATACAGAGATGGGGAATGAAGTGCTGTATATGAGGGACAATGAAAATACCAGTATGGTGGGACCATTACTAATCTTAATGTGGAAGTAGAGAAGAGTGACATTGTATTCTTGACCTGAAATTACTTTGTATTTACTTAAATGTGTATGTACTATTTTAGGATCATTAGGATCCTACTAGAGCAAGTAGAGACCTTAGAGATCAACTCACCTAGTCAATAACATTTATTTAGCACATACAGTGTGCCAGACACAGTGAGCTAAGTAGTGGGGATACAAAGTTGGATCCACATTGGTGGACCCAACATGCAAACAAGACATGTCCAAACAATCTATGTAACAGATTAGTTAGAGAGAATTAGCACAGGGAAGGCATGAGAATTAAGGAGGATCATAAAAACCTTCCTCTTTTAACAGATGAAGAAACTGAGATCCAGAGAAGTTAAATGAGTTGCCAGAGGTCATACACATAGTATCAGAGGAGAATCTGAACCCAAGTCTTCTGTTTCCACAGCCAGTATTCTCTCCCGGTGCCACAGAGTCACCATGTTGTCTCCTCTGTAGACTATAATGAGCTCCTTGGAGGCAGGAACGGTCTCCATTTTATTTTTGGTTCTTCAATATTTAACACAGCTCTTTGCACATAGTAGAAGCCTAACAAACATTTTCCCAATGACAGTTAAATTCAATACAACAAACATTTAATCAGCACTTAGTAATCCAAAGACAAAACAAAATATTCTTTACTCTCAGTCAATAGACAATTTGCCCAGTGGCAAAGCTGAATAGCAAAGTGAACTCTTAAAGCTCCAAATTGAGTGCTTTCAATGCTGAAAAATCTCTAGACCACACAACCTCTGGGTATTTTTGGTATTCTGGGGAACCTTACTCTTTTTTTTTGATCTTTAAAATGAAAATATTGAAATAGATTGTCTCTAATGGCCCCCCTAAGGGAGACAGTGTAGGACAGTGGAAAGAGAACTGAAGTTGGAATCACATGACACATATTCAAATCCCATCTTTCCCATTTACTCTCTGTCTGACCTGAGCAAGTTACTCAGCTTTCTGCGTCTCAGGTTTCATATCTGTAAAATGAAGGTATTCAACTAGATGGCTATTTTAACTATAGATTTAAGGTTGACTTAAGTTGGATACACAGAACCAACCAGTTGACATAGCCTTGTATCACTTTCTCAGTCATAGTATCGTAGATTTAAAACTGGAAGGGAACTTCTCAAACTGAAAGGCCATCGAGACTAAACCCCTCTTCCAATCCATCTTTTTACAGATGAGGAAACTGAGTCTTGCAGCTACTACCAATGATAGAGCTGGGATTTTAACCTGAGGTTGTTTGGCTGTCATTTAAACAGCATCTGACTAAAGATGATTTGTTTGTGAAATCTCACAAAAACCATTCTTAAGGACATATTTGACTCAGAAAGAATATGCCTAATGAAAATGAGACAATCAGCAACTCAAATATTATATAGGTATCCCTGAGATAATAAAAGAAAAAGAGGGCTACAGCAAGGTAGGTAGACTTTCTATTTACGTTTGATGGGACTACATGGACAAATTTCAGAAAAGAGATATAAAAGAACTTTAGTTTGAATCAGAGAAAGAAATATCTAACCTAAAGAAGTGAATTAATTCAGTAAAATAAATCTCAGTGTTCTGTTTTGGAGCATTATCAGTTTCTAGGATCCAAAAGGTTTTCCCAACTAATGGCAAATAACCAATATGTGATTACAGCTAACTTGCAAATTACCCTGGAGCATGGAGAATAATAATGTATCTAACAGCCATGTTACAGCTGTTGTGCAGCAGTTTCTCAAAGAGGGGTATCGCTATTCAAGAAAATTAACTTCCAGATGACAGTGAAGCCCATAGATCAGCACCCCAAGTTCTAGGCTTATGTGGACCACATCCAATCTTGGAAGAAGCCAAAAAATGCTACTCTTTTGAATATATTTTATCTCTTCCCTTTCTCTGGGGAACTTTGGAAGACATTTGAGTGCAATGTCTAGGTTTCCACATATGTGAATCAAAGGGCCCTCCAGATCACATTTCAGTACTCAAGATAGTAACACATATATCAGGCACAGGACTGTCTGAATTCTACCCCACAAAAAATGCAGGGAGTGGGAAGGATCTGAAGGATCTTATAAATAAGGCAGAAAATAAATAAAAGTCTCAAATTAGGTCATAAACAATGAAAATAGCTCTCTTCCTGCTCTGATGAGCCCTGCTTTCCAAAGATCCTAAAGTCCTCTATGCTTATCATAGTTATTGTTTGTTCAGTCATGGCCAAATCTTCATGTCTCTGTGAAGCATACTGTCCATGGGGGTTTTCTAGGCAAAGATACTGGAATGTTCCATTTCCTTCACCAGTAGATCAAGGCAAACAGAGGTTAAATGACTTGCCCAGAATCACAAAGCTAGTAAGTGTCTGAGGTCACATTTGAACTCAGATCTTCTTGCCTCCAGGCCCAATGCTTTATCCATTAAACTCTCTAGCTGTCTCATAGGACCACCCTGTAGTCTGGACTCCGCTTAGAAGAAAAACAAACTTGAAATCACTGGGGTGGGAGGAGGGCTTCCCTGCATTCTGATATAGATCTCTTTCGACAGGGTTATGTGCAAGTCTTTGAGTTCTTACGCTATGCTGTAATTGTGGCTCTTTCTGAAAGAGGAATGAACGTGAGATTGCTCGTAGGGAAGTCCCATAGTCCCAACATCACTTTTTCAATGAGTCCCACTTTCCAGAGGAATAAATGCAGCCCTCCAAATGCAAAACAACCATCAATATCTTGGACTCCGTTCAAAAAAGGAAACCGATAGGGCTACTGGACTGGGGAAGGGAGCTAAAATCACAGTAAATTCCACTTTTACTCCCAAAGAAACCTCTGTAAGCCTTCAGTAAGATAGCAAACTCCTATTAAACATCTACTATGTGCTAGGCATGGTTCTAAACACTGGGTACACAAAGGCAAATAACACTCTAATGGGGGAAGCAACATGGAAAAACAAGAAATATACAGGGCAAATTGGAAATAATCCAAGAGGGAGGGCATTAACCTTGAGAAGGGCTGGGAAAGGTTTTTTATAGAAGATAGGGGTTTAGATGAGACTTGAAGGAGTCCAGGTGTAATGTTAATTAGAGTTCAAGATCTTCTCTGTCCATTAATAGGCCTCACCTGAAGCCCATTGGGAAGCTGTTGTAAATTTCAATGAGGCACTGGGTCAGGAGGGCCATGCCCCTCCAGATTTGAAAAAAATATATGTATACTCAGAAGTGAGGTTTTGTTTTGGGGCTCACTCTTTGGAATAAGGTTCATGTGCAACAGATGAAACTCTGGGTAGCTGTTAAGAAGCCCCCACTGGGTTTGAAGACCCAGATAGTGGTGCTTCTCTCTCTGGTAACTATGTATGTATGTAATAGTCAGACAGTTGTATGTGTCTGTTTATCTGTGATAGATGTATTGCTTATGGTCAGACAATTAGAAGCCCTTTCTGTTGGTCTTTATTTCTCTGCTTGTATTTTCTCTGTTGGTGAATGTAATTAACCTGTGCAGCAGGCCCTCCTGTGTATGCTAGGGTTCTTACTGCTATACCAGGGAAGTTAAAAGGCAGAGATAAAGAGGGAAATAGTTTTAGGTGTGGGAGACAGCCAGTGAAAATACTGGGAATCAGGAAAGTGTCTAGTGCTCATATTTGTAAAGCATTCAGTGTCACTGGATTACTGAGTATATGAAAGCTTGGGGGAAAACATAGCAAACTAGAAAAGGTAGAAATGAAACAGGTTATAGAGGGCTTTAAAATCCAAATAGGATTTTGTATTTGATGTTGGAAGCAATAGAGAGACATTGGAGTTGATTGGAGGTGTTTGAGTGTGTGTGTGTGTGTTTGTGTGATGATGGTCATGGTGGTGATGATGATGATGATGATGAGACTTGCATTTTAGGAAGGTCCATTTGACAGATGGATTGGAGTAGGAAGAGACTTGAGCCAGGGAAAATGTTCAGCAGGATATTGAAATAGTTCACGTATGGGGTAATAGGTGTCTGTACCAGTCTATTGGCTGTGTCAGAGGAGAGAAGGAGGCATATATGAGAGATTTATGCAGGTAGAAATGACTGGATTTGGCATCTGATTGGAAAGAGGGAACGAAAAGGTGGCGTCAAGGATGATGCCTTGGTCAAGAACCTGAGTGACTGGAATGGTGCAATAATGGTATAGTAATTATAGTAATAGAGAAGTTAGGCATAGGGAAGGATTGAAGGGGGAAGATAATGCAGTTAAGACATTTACAAGACCTTTAATTCAAGATGTTCAATAGACAAATAGAAGTAAAAGACTGGAAGCCAAGAGAAAGGTAAGGATTGGAGAAATAGCTCTGAGAATCATCTGCATAGAGATGATAGTTGAATTTTGGGAATTGATGAGATCACCAAGTGAAAGAATATTGAGGGAGAAAAGAAGAGGGTCCAAGAGGTACAACTTTGAGAGTATGGGCTCTCTTTGAAGGTAAATATTCTTGGGTCTGGAAGACAGGAAATTTCCCTAATCCTTCCCATTAGACTGACTCCATTCAAATCACTCTTGGTAACAGAGAAGTCCAAAGTCCACATTTCTTTTTGCCTACCTGACTTGGCTTTGGTTGTCTGTCTGCCACTCTTCCAGGTTTGGGGACCACATGTATAATCTTCTTTGCTCTGGCCAGAAACTCTATTTCTCTCAATAGAAGATTGAATTTCAGGACTCAGACTTGGAGAGGCAAATCCTGGGGCAGACTCTGTCCAGGAAATCCTATTTGTCCTAGATTCTGGAAGCAAGGATTGCCCAGGAATTTACAGGAAATTTCCCTTCTCTGGCAGAAAGATGGATTCTGTAACCCTGAAATTTCTTGCTGCTAGAGAAGAAACCTCAGAAGAATTCTTAAGAGAAAAGAGCTCAACCTTCCTCCAAAAGCAAAGATTCAAGAACTCTTACCATGTGGTTCCCTTGTCCACATGAAAGTGGGAGAGCCTCTGCCACTGTCTCTCCAAGACTACTTCTAGGACTCCCAATATTTCATCACTTTTCTAGCTGCTGTTATCTTTTGAACTGAAAGGCCATCATCTCTGGAGCACTTAGCCAGCCACATGGTCCTCTTCTCCACAGCTGTCACATAATTAAGAGCCTGTAGCTTCTATGTCCTTCATCCCAAGGCAATCATTAGCATCTCCAGGACCCTGATCAGAGGTAGTGTGCAGTAGGCAAAAGGGAAGGGTGGGGGACAAAGGGTGGGTGAAGGGAGGAGCAGCTAAAAGAGCTTTTGACTCTCTTAATAAACTAGTTCAAAGGAATGGTTTCTCTTGTAACAATTTATTCCATAATTGAATGAACCAATCCCTTCATCCTGGGGCCAGTCCCCATTGATGGGTGGTATGAAAAAGTATGAAAAGACCTATCTCTTACCTCCAATGGAAGATATCAACAATTCCAAAATCAAACAAACTCTGTAAGCATATAGACAAGGAAATAAGTAGGTAGGTAGGTGATAGAGCAAACGTTTATTAAATGTAGCCAATTAGCATTTATTAATTGCCTACTATGTTCATGCCCTTTGCTAAGTGTTTGGCGTACTATGTTCAAGCCTTTACAGGGCTTGCATTCCAATGGGAGAAAACAGTATATAAAAGGGACCTGGGAAGGGAGTGGAGCACATGCATGGTGGCAGAGCTGGAGATAACCAAAAAGTACAATAGAGCAGAATCCATATCTCTGGTGGGGTGCTGAGTGGAACTCCTATGCCTGGAAATGTTCTGGGAGATGCTGTGGAGACCTGGAACTGAGTCCAAGAAGGCTAAAATTTTACTTTTGAAATCCAATATGTGTCCAAGGGTCAGAGACCCACTTTCTAATGGGGGCAGGGAGGTTATGACCCAAATAGAGTTACATGGAGACAGATCACCAAATTGATCAGGGAACTTCCTACAACAGCAAAATTTTAGGAAATAACATAAGTTCCTGGGTCATAGGAACATAGATTTCGAGATAGAAGGGAAGAATGAAGGTATGGTTATCTATTCCAGTTCCCTCGTTTGAAAGGTAGAGACACCGAAGCCCAGAGAGGTTAAGTGATTTGTCTAATGTCACATGTAGTAAGTGACCGAGCCAGGATTCAAACCCAGATCCTCTGATTCAAAGTCCAATGCTCTTTCCATTTCATCAATCACCCTTTCCTGAAAAATGTTTTTTTCTTTTTTTCTTTTTTCTTTTTTTACAAAATTAATTAACTTATTCTTAGTTTTCAACATTCAGTTCCACAAACTTTTGAGTTATAAATTTTCTCCATCTCTCTCCCCTCTCTCCTCCCCAAGACAGTGTGATCTGATATGGGCTCTACATATACATTCATATTAAACATATTTTCACATTAATCATGTTGTAAATCATGTTGTAAAGAAGAATTAGAGTCAATGGGATGAACCATGAGGAAGAAGAAACAAAAAAAGGGAGAGAGAGAGAGAGAGAGAGAGAGAGAGAGAGAGAGAGAGAGAGAGAGAGAGAGAGAGAGAATAGTACACTTTGATCTGCATTCAGACTTGGTAGTTCTTTCTCTGGAGGTGGATAGCATTTTCCATCATGAGTCTTTTGGAGTTGTCTTAGAACCTTGCATTTCTGAGAAGAGCCAAGGCTATCGAAGTTGATCATTACTCAGTGTGGCTGTAACTATGCGCAATGTTCTCCTGGTCCTTCTCATTTCCTCAGCATCAGTTCATGTAAGTCTTTACGGGTTTTTCTGAAGTCCACCTCCTCATCATTTCTTATGGCATAATAGTACTCCATTACATGCATATACCACAACTTGTTCAGCCGTTCCCCAATTGATGAGCATCTCCTCAGTTTCCAATTCTTTGCCACCACAAAAAGAGCTGCTATAAATATTTTTGTACATGTGGGTCCTTTTACCATTTTTAAGATCTCTTTGTGATGCAGCCCTCAAAGTGGTATTGCTGGGTCAAAGGAGAAATGTTTTTCTTAATTCTAATGGGGCAAAAGTAGTGCGTGTGTGTGTGTGTGTGTGTGTGTGTGTGTGTGTGTATGACACTGTCATCCTTATCATCACATAAAGTAGCATTTGGGAGATCTTAGGACAATCAGTTTGCTCTTTGTCATAACAATGAGGATGATAGCTCACATGTAAATATTACTTAGAAGTTTAAAAAAGCACTTAAAAAAACTTCAATGGCAGGTTCTACTCCACTACAGTTTTCCACTCAGGGGTATTTCAGAATGGATTTCTGTTTCATCACAAATGAATGGGATTTCTATTGAAGCCCAGTTGAACATGTCCTGTGAGCTGTCATTTCCAGTTGACAGTCTGTGAATCTATCAATGACCTTGCCAGTGGTGGCTCTCTCATACCCCCTACTGGTCATGGGTAATTCCACAGGCTTCCTGTCTTCACCATTCAGTTAACTCCTTGAATCCCAAACTCAATTGGGACTTGACACCTTCTCACCCCTTGGCCACCAATTCCATGAAAGATCCAGAATCATCATTCTTTTATTTGGGCAAAGCTCCCTTTTACTAATAGGTGGAAATAGTAATTATTCCCCATTTCCCTGAAATGAGTTTCTCAGAAGAGGCCACAGTAGAGGAAAGCAGAAAATGGGGAAAAAATTTGGCCATTGCGATATTCTTTTCTAATCCACACCTGTGATCAATGCCTTGGCCACTGTCTCCTCTAAAAGACTCTAATTTGACCTCATCTTGGTGTGGGAATTTCCTGATCCTATGTCCATAGCTATTTCTGGGAATAGAAGAGGGGGTCAGTATGAGGACACCATAAAAACATTCATTAAAGAGGAACTATCAGATATAAAATGTAATAAATTTGATAAATACTTCTTACTAACTTCCTAGAAGGCCAATTTCTTTCTTATTATAAGAAACATGAATTTTGGAAGAAATGATCATTAGATAAATTGGCCTGCTTCCATAGGAAGGTCATTAACAACCCATATTCAAGGGTCCTGGCTCTGCCAGTTGCAGGAGGTCAATTACAAAATAGTATGTTAATTGCCTACTCTCTTTTTTTTCTTGGTGAATAGAAATTGCTCCAAATTTTTCTCCACCTGATCTGTTCAAAATGGAGCCCTGTGTTGCGTTCCCAATGGAGTTAATTCAGACTCCTTCTCCTGGAAAATAATCTCTTCATTGTGTTACAGTAATCAAGGAGAAAGTACAATTAATCTAGATAAAGAAAGCGAGGTTGTTGCCAATGATACAGAGGCTACAATCAACCTCTCTCCCAGTCTGAGACTACCTATAATCAGTTTGTACAAGCAAAACTAGCCAGGCAAATGTTCTTCAATAACAATCAGGCTAAAGAGTTGACTCTTGATAAGGGGGAGAGCAAGTGAGCCAGACGAGACCCAGATCCCTTTGCGCCCAAGCAGTAGAGTCTTGGTTGTTTAACTGGGCAGCTTTCCCTGTGTGTCTGAGTTTCTGCTTTACTGTGTCATATGTCCTTTGGGACTTGTCCTCAGGTAGAATTGCCTTCATCAGGGAGTGTCAGTACTTTCCTCGGGCCCCTGTATCTTATTGGCCTTAATCTCCAGACCACACTTTATTTACCAGAACAGTTAGACTTGGCCACCTTACATCTTATCATTCACAACCTGACACCACTTTTTCAAAATTTTCTTTATCATTGCCATTGGAAAGTGTATGACAATCCCTATGGTTTCACTGACATTGCCTATGGCCACCTAGATCAGGGATTCTTAGCTTTTTTGTGTGCCATGGATCCCTTTGACAGTTTAGTGAAGTCTGTGGAGCCCTCCTCAGAATATTTTTAAAAAATAATTAGAAAAAAATGTTATTGAAGAAAATTGCAAGAAAAATGATTAGCAAAAATAAAGATGTATTTTTTCCCTATCCAGGTTCATAGACGATCTGCAATATATTCACAGGACCTTTAGAGTCTGTATCTAGAGACCCTAGGTGACGAATCACCAGACTACAGCAAAGCACATTTTTTCTGATTGTCTTTCCCCATATGTATTATATTCCCCCCACTAGAATATTAATATTCTTCTAGTAGAATACAAACTGCTTGAGGACAGGGACAATTTTGCTTTTATGTTTACGTCCTTAATATATAGTGCCTGACACACTAATTAATATTTATTAGTCTGTATTCCAAGCTGTCTGAGGCCTTAAGATACAGCATTCACCAAGGGGGTTGAGTAGGGATGACTCTAAATCATAAGGTCAGCAATGGCTGCGAATTTGGAGTCCTATCCTGTTCTTTTGGTCATTCCTGGATCAGAGGTTATGCGACCATGATAATCAGAGCTATGGGACCATTCTGAGTTGTACAATTCAGTTTCTTTTGAAAAAAATTGAAGGTACCAAATAAAATAGAGCATAATTTACACAAGTTCACACAAATTTCTTCACAACCTTCATTCCACTTAAGGTTAAGAATGATGACTCTAATCGCTACCTCTAACTCTAATAATTTTGAAGCAGGTTGTTTTTCTTGGATGAGGCACACCTCTGCACAATGCCATTAATTTAGGAAAGTTTGGAAAAATCCTATTTTCTCCCTTAAACTTCACTTTACTTCTTCCTTTTGTAGTATGTTGAAGCCAAGTTTCCAATTATACATGGAGACCCAGGTGGTTTCATCTGGTTTTTATAATAGAACCTTTGCACAGTTCTAGCAAATCTATTCTGACATTTAGGAAGAGGGCCAACACCAAATAAACCCTCTTTTGTAGCTTTGTCTTCCTTCTGGACCTCCAATCTAATCTCTTATTAGAGATCTCTGGATTTGGAGATTGAGTTTCATATTGGGAAGTGGTGGAAATTTTCCAAGTTATTCAGTCTTGAAAGGTGAAGTCATCTCTTTGGGTCTTTGTCCTTAGTTGGCTCTGACTTTTTCCCAAAGCAATAAATATTTATGGAGTGCCTACTACATCCTCAGAGCTAGTTTGGCACCATGCATGTCCCAAAAGAAGCAGCCAATTCCTGAGTCCTATCACCCCAAACCATTTTTAAAGATCTTTGTTTGTAGCAAAAACATTCCAAAGTCTCATTTTCTCCTCGTTGACATTTTTAGGTGGCATATCTGCCTGTCTGTACTATATACTGTCAGGACCAACAAAGAAAGCTACCTTTTTGGCAAAGTACCTACATTAGGAACCATTAGAGGTCATTTAGTTCAATCACTCACTCAATGTAGGAAAGCTATCCAAAGACATCCCTGACAGATGATTATTCATCCATGATCAGACACTGAGGCTTTTTGCTTCCTAGAGAAACCAATTCCAATATTGAAGAACTCATATGTAGAAATTTCTTTCTTACGTTTACCCATAATAAGCTTTGCTGTACCATGATTTTTGAACTAGAAGAACCTCATACAATCTACTTCAACCTGTTTGTTTTACAAATGAAGAAATGGAGGCCCAGAGAAAGCACAAGCTCCAAGTCACACAGGAATTGAGTATTTATAAAAATATTTTTTATTGATACCATTTGTCATAGGATTATATTAGAAATCATCTAACTCAACCCCATAATACCAGGGTCATTTATGGGGGAAAGGGAGAACTCTCCTTCCCAATGAATCTTCCTTTAAAATGAAGAAATACAACTAAGGAAAGTTCTGAACCCAGATGTCTAACTTCAGATTTGGTGCTCTTTGCCATACTCCCAAATGCTATCTGTCCTTAACTCTGTCCTCTAGAATTTTAATAAATATCTGATCTCTTTGTCATACAATAGACCTTCAGTTATTTGATTATAGCCTTTTGCCAATCTGGCCTCTCCTTTGGACATAATTCGGATGATCAATTCCAGTTTTAAAATATTGTTCAGTGATTGAAAAGCAGTGTATATGTTATGGTATATAACTGTGAGGAATGCTGCTGTGCTATAAGAAATTATGAGCTCAATGATCTTAGAAAAATATGGAAAGACTTACATGAAATAATGAAGACCAAATTCAGCAGAACCAAGTGAACATTGTATACAGTGACCACAATTTTGTTTTAAAAATGACTTTGAGTGAATAAGCCATTTGGGCTATTACAAACACTCATTAACTGTAAAGTACATATGAAGAAAGATAGTATCTGCACCAGAGAAAGAACTGATAAAGAGAAGTACATATATATATATATAATATACATATATATGTGTGTGTGCATACACACACACATACATACATACATACCTATTTGTGTCTAATAGTAGCTCTTTCTAGGGGCAGGGGAAGAAGGTGGGGAGGGAAGAAAGAGGAAATAAGAAATTTGCATGATAGATTTATTATATATTTAGGAGGATCAGCAAGTTGTAGATAATACATTTGTAGTTTCACATGCAATCATCTTTTTAAAAAAATTATACTGTTATGGAAATGCTTGTTTATTCCATAAATTAAAAAGAAAGGAAAATTAGTATAGTAGAAAGATCATAAATCTAGTAGTGAAAAGACCTTCCTTAGATATTAACTTTGCTTAACTTCAGACAAGTCATTTCAACTCCTTCGACCTCAGACCCTCATCTTCCAATTTGGGATCAAATAATATATATGAATAAGCAGTTACCAGGGGAAGTAGTCGAAGCTTTCAATAACCGTATTAAATGCTCTGAATCACTATTAGAAAACACAAATTAAAATAACTCTGAAGTGTCATCTCTTACCCATCAGTGATACAGTTAATTAAATTTTTTGAAAAAAGAAAATGACAGCTGGAGGAATGCGGGAAAAAACAGGGATATTAATTCTTTGTTCGTGGAACTGTGAACTGGTCTGGACATTCTGGAAAACAATTTGGAACTATGCCCCAAAGCTACTCAATTGTGCATACCCTTTGATCCAGGGATACCATTACTTGCTCTATACTCTCAAAGAGATTCAAGAAAGAGGAAAAAGAGCCATATTCACATACACACACACATGTTTATAGTAGCTCTTTATGTGATGGCAAAGAATTAGAAACTGGGGAAGGCACTAAGATTAAGGAGGACTGGGAAGGCTTCTGGCAGAAACTGAGACGTGTGTGTGTTCATCCTTCATTGCCAAAGAAGACCATGCCATCAGAGAAATGATGACATGACTTGCACTTGACTTTGTTTTGAGTGAGGGAGGCCTGTGCAGGTCACCAGCCTCACTTGTCCTCCACAGTCATCTGAATCCAGTGACCAGATATTCATCAGGATGACTGGAGATGACCCAGGACGAGGCAACTGGGGTTAAATGACTTGCCCAAAGTCACACAGCTAGTGAGAGTCAAGAGTCTGAGGTGAGATTGGAACTCAGGTCCTCCTGACTCTTGCACTGTTGCTCTATCCACCTAGCTGCCCTATGAAATGATATAAAGTGAAGTGAGAAGATCCAGGAGAAAAATTTACACACACAATAATATTGTAAAGACGGAGACTTTGAAAGACTTAGGAACTCTGAGCAGGATAATGATCACTGTGATTGCAGAAGACTAATGATGTGAAATATATTGCCCATCCCCAGAAAGAGGAGTAATGGACTTGGAATGCAATTTGAAACAAAATTTTGTTTCAGATATGGCTGCTGGAATTTGTTTCGCTTGACAATACATGCTTATTATCAGTTTTGTTTTTCTAGCTTTCTCAATGGGGATGGGTCAAGGGAAGAGGGAGGGAGATAATATAAACCTGAAAGTAAAATATAGTTGAATTAAAAATATTACATTAGTCTGTATGTAGGCTACACTTCTTTCCTAAATTTGTCTTGTGTAAAATCTGAGTATAAAAACCATACTTTGAATATTATACATAATACTTAAGTTTTATTTGTCTTCCCAGTAGTATTAGTAGATGTTCTTCGGTTATTTTTTGTGGTTGAGTCATTTCAGTTGTGTCCAATTTTTTGTGACCCCTTTTGGGGTTTTCTTGTAAAGATACTGGAATGACCCATTTCTTTTTCATTTTATAGATAAAGAAACTGAGATAAACAGTTTAGTGATTTGCTTAGGGTCACACAACTAATAAGTGTCTGAGGTCAGATTTGAACTCAGAAAGAAGAGTCTTCCTGACTCCAGACCTGATATTCCACCTACTGTACTAAAAGAAGTTGTAGCAATACATTTTCTGTGACCAGCACATGAGCTGATGAAGTCTAAATCTGTCAGATGCTGTTACTGATTTTGTAAGGTAATGGAGACTCTCGCTTCTGCTTATCAATTCCCAGAAGCTGCCTGCAATGCACAACTCACATATGCCAGATAGAGATTACTCTCTGCAAAACCCAGCAAGTCTACCTTCTTCTCCTGAGTTCCCTGGTGAGGGCTACTAGGAGATGTGGGGTAGGAAATATTCCTTGCAAAAGAGTGCGCCTGCCCCCAACTTCTAGCCTTGTAACATCCCAGTTTCTTACTATTGGTAACTAGAAGAAAAGAGAAATATCAAAGATGGAAGCAAGGGTTTGAGCCTAGGAATAATGGTGGTGCCTTCAAATGAAATAAGAAAGTGGGAAAAACAAATCTTGGAGGAAAGAAGATGGCTTTACTTTTGGGTATATTAAGTTTGAGCTTCTGGAAGGCCATTCATGTCAACATTCCTAACATTTCATTGAAAATGTAGAACGGGAATGTAGGAGAGACATTGGGGCTGGACATACAGGTTTGAGAGTCATCTCTAAGAGAGTGAGAGTTAAGGTCTTAGAAGGGGGATGAGCTCAGCAAGGAGAAAGAATGTGGAGAGGAGAGAATCCTGGGATCAGTCATTTAGGGAGGAGAAATGAGAAGGGAAGGAAGGTTTAGCAATTTTTAAAATTGTCTACAAGGTTAAAGGGGCAATATGACATAGTGGATAGTCAATTGGCCTTAGAGTTAGAAGCAACTGAGTTTAGATCTTGCCTCTGACACATAGTGGTGTGAGACTGGATAAGTTATTTAATGTCCCAGTGCCTAGGTAACTCTCCAAGAAAAAGTCAAAAGAGAGTTGTTGATATGCATTGGTAGAAGGAACTTCCTAAACCACTGAAATCACAAGTCTGTCTTTAAAACAGCCTAAAAGATAGCCAGATGAGTAGCGTGATGTAACTTATACATTCAAGAGCTTAGTCTGATAGTGGTGGGCAGGATGATTTACCAGGGTAGAAATTTAGATTCAGGTAAGGTAATTATGTTGTTAAACAGACTAATTTCGAGTCTGAACTAAAGAGTTATGGTGGCAGGAATGGAGAAAAAGGGAATAACAGGGTTATTGGAGGAAAAATTAAAATCACTTGGTGATTTTGAAACTAGGGGATAGAAGAAAAAGATGAATCAAAAATGACTTCAAAGTTTTTGAGAATGAGTGACTTCTGGTGAAATGGAAATGCAATGGGATATGTCAGCTTGAGGAGATGCTGAGTTGGAGGTTCCTGTGGCATATCCAAGGTTAGCTCTTGGGGATGCTGCAGAAGGAGTCTGAGCTTCAGAAGAGGCTTGGAAAGGGTGACCCTAAGGTGCTTTCCAACTTAAAGATTAAAGTTCTAAAGTTAAGTTCTAACATTTTTTTGTTCTAAGGCTCTTTCCAGCTCTAACATTTCATGTTTATTCCTCCATTCTTATTTTTTCTTCCAAATTTGTCTGGGCAAGTAGTTATTCTTTTTTTTTTTTTCTTTTTTGGCTCGTCCATGAATGCTCTGGTGCTGTTTGTCTGGCTCACCTTTGCCCCCTTTACCAGAATCATGTCCTTCAGCTGCCCCAAATCAGGAGAATCCTGCCTGTGTGTAACCAAAGACAGAGAATGACGTGACTGTTGGCCAGTAAATTACCTCCTCCTAACTTGAGGCAGCCAACACAACCAAAGTTGCGGAGATTGGCATCTGGCAACCAGCTGTTGTTTTTCCTTTGGAAAAAAATCTTTAAAAGTTACATGGATGAAACAAAGTCCACAGGTGGCATCAGTTAACTGTGTCACACTGGGCATAATGCTTCCTAAATTGGACTTCTTTAGTGCATTCTCTCATGGGCTATTACAACTCTCCTGACGATATCTGCTACTGATGGGTTCTGGGGGCTTTGCCAGGTGTTGTGGAGCACATGTGATCAGAGCCTGGCTTACACTTGGGCAGAGAAGGTGCTTGCATGATTTAGCTGGTAGGGCTACTTGAAATGTCTCCACTGAAACTGTATCCTTAGAGATTCTTTCCTTTGATTAAAAAGTTATTTGTTCAAAATATGAGTATCTCTGAGGGCCTTCTGTTGTTCAACTAATTGTTTATATCTTACTGCAAATGTATTTAATATATACTTTCCTTACTGATTCAACTCAACCACTTTTTAGGTCTCTCTTATGTTCAAAGCACTTAACACTGAGAAGTGTTAAGGGTATATCTATATCTACACACACATATATTTTAAATATATATGTATTATAAGTGCTGAAGATATATATATATATATGTGTCTATATATATATATACATGCACAGTCACTCAAGGATCTCATATTATCTTGGGATGGTGGTTCGATAGTACAAAGATCAGAATAATATGAGGTAGAGAGTGATGGGACAAGGAGAGATCCAAATAATGTATTCTAGGAGTACCTGAGGAAAGAGAGAGACCTCTTTTAGCTGGAAGTGTGAGGGAAGGCTGCATGAGTGGGCTGGAACATCTGCTATTTCCCCCTAATTGCTGAAATCAGTTATCTCCAGAGAATGTATTTTATGAGGTGTGAGAAAGAAAGGAAGAATAATATTGGAACATGGGGATCTGCCCAGGAATAGCAGGTCTGCGTACGACATGGCAATAGGAATACTAGGCAGGATGGAGGTTCTAAATACCCCATCAGGTTGGGGAGGAAGGGCACTACAAAGTCATAGAATAGCTGAAGAAGAAAAGTGGAGGGCTGTACTAAAAGGTTGTGATGGAGAAATGCCCAGACTGAGAATTAGGAGATCTGGGTTCTAGTCTGGCTTTGCTACTCACTAACTGTGTAACTTTGGACAAATTATTCTCTCTCTCTTTCTTTCTTTCTCTCTCTCTCTCTCTCTTTCCATTTCCCTCCTTCCCTCCCTCTGTCTCTGTCTCTCTCTGTCTCTCTGTTTCCCCCTCCTCTCCTTTCCCTACTCCCTCTCTTTTTTCATCTGTAAAATGTGTGAGCTGGAAAACATAACATCCAAGCCCCTCTCCATTCCTAATATTGGGTGGTTCCATGAAAGACTAACATCATCTACTTCACAATTTTGCTTAAAGCCAATGCTCCCCATCATCTTCTACTGACCTGGTTAGAGTTCAGAGTCAATTGCAAGGAAGCCTTGAATAACATTGCCAGAATCACTGTGGTATAGATTAAAGAACATCAAAAACCACATCTCTTCCACTTTCCACCTGCCTAAAATTCTCAGCATTAAATCTATCAGATTGTGATTTCTTCTTGCTTTGTGACTAACAGTTCTCTTGAAGAATTACAGAATCTCAACTTTTGAAGGGGACTCAGAAGCCATCTGATCCAACTCAACTAAATAAAATCCCCTGAATAGTATGACCAACAAGTGGTCTTTCTGAAGACCTCAAATGAGAGGGAGCCCACCACCTCCTGAAATAGAATAGCTAGTTCTAAAGGCATTTTCTACATGAGGCCACTGTTGAGGTTCAAATAGCAGGAATTGAGAGAGGGCTCACAAACAGAAACTCATTGATTAGACTGGCACTTATTAGTTTTCTATACTCATATGTGTGTGTGTGTATGTGTATGTATGTATATATAGACACACCTCATGGGAACTGGGCAGAGGGAGGGTTCCTTTTAATGGGGCTTAGACTGGGGAATGTTTGAGAGGAGAGGTCCAGGTAAACCTTCAGCGGGGGAGAGATAGCCCGGGGCAACCTAAAAGTGGCCTGTCATGGAGAAGGGGCAACTATGAAAGAGGAGGAAGTATATCTAGTGGAAAGGAAAGTAACCACAAAATCTTCACAATTTTGTCCAGGTATAACCCTAACAAGGCATATAAAATCTGGACTTACATGAGTTATTTAGTTTTTCCATGCCAATGTTTTGCCATCTTAACAACAGTAATCCCAATGATGGAATGATCCTTTGTTGACAGGAGTTTTGTGAATCTAAGTGAATATTAATATCCATCAGTCTCACTTATGAATGAAAGTACTCAATGCCAATAAAAGTACAAAGAAACAACAGCCCTTTGATGTGAGGCCAGGCTTCTGCGTGACACAGGGATGTGAGACATCAGACGTTTGCCAAAGTAGGCGAGGCAGAGAGTACTGCAGGAACATTCAGAAGCGTATAGTATAGTGGTGGAGAGAAGTCAGGACAACATGGCGGCCAGCTGAGTGCTAAAATCTCAGCATTATTAGAGGACAGGCACAGACATCTGCTTTTGCTTCCATGAAAGACAATATGGAGTCATAGAAAGAGTGTTGGATTTGTAGTTAGAAGATCTGAGTTTGAATCCTGACTGATGCAAACTGTTTCACTCTTGGCAAGTGACTTGTCAGAGTTTTAGTTTTGTCATTTATAAAACCAATCAGTTCAGAAGCATTTGTGAAACACTTACAAGGTGCCAAGTGCTCTGCTAAGAAAGAGCAGAAAATGGTATCTGCCCTCAAGGAGCATACATCTGATGGGGGGAAATGACATCTATGAGTGCAAGAATTAAGACTGACATTGTTTACCTCATAGAGTTTGGGGGAAGAAAGTGTTTTGTGGATTTTAAGATGCTATAAAAATGTGAGCCATTAGTTAAGGATAATAAATAAATAGAAATAATAAATACTAATCAAGTTCATGATTCCCTACACTGATGCTACATCATGGCATGAACATGACCTGGCTCTCTTGTAGGCTTGCCCAGCAAGGTGCATGCTCTGGCAGATTCTACCTTGTTGGAAAAATGGTTTCTAAGAACAACTTAGTACAGAGAGGTGAATCAGTGGTGTCAGCAACAATAGAATTTTAATAACATTTAAAATTTTACTAAGTACTTAATGTATGACATCTCATTTGACTTTCACAACAGTCCTGTAAGGCAGATTTCACAGATGAGCATATTGAGGTTGAGAGAAGCGAAGTGACTGGCCAGTCACACAGCTAGCAAGAGACTGAGACAGGATTTCAATTAGACCTGAGACAGGTCTAACACTAACTATTCTACCACCTTGTTGCCGCAGAAATCTGGCTAATGGATGCTTTGGCCATAGTAACCAAAGAAACAAAGAAAAATACAACATGGCCCTCAGTCCTTCAAGATCCTCATCAGTGACTGTGAGCTAAGTGATATAAAAGGGAGCAGGGAATACTAAGACTCCCACAGTTTTTAGACAATCTATAAATATTGACTTATCTCTTAGTACTCTAAATGGAAGATCCTTGGCCAAGAGATGATCTGGGGAGAGAGGGTAGGAAATGAAATTTTTCCAGGGGCACATGCACAAGCTGCTATGAGTTCCTGGGAGCCCTGAGTGACTGACACACAGCTCAGAAGGGGAAAGGTAAGGAATTTACATAGTCACAAAAGGAATCAGAGTAGGGGATTGTTGGAGGATAAGAGTGGGTGTGGTTGGTTCCAGAACCGTCTCATCACGGATTTTCATGGTGAGAATTGACTGTGGCCTTTTATGTGGCCTTGACTGCCTACCCCTTTGAATCAGTCCATGGCCTCCCTGGGCTAAGGCCCAGCTCCCACTTGGACTTAACAAAGTAGACATAAGACTGGAACTGAATTTTATCTGTCATAAAATTCTCACTATGAATGAAGCTAGAACACAATAGGAAGTCACAACTAAAGGGTGTGTGTGGGGACACTCAGGTTTTTCTTGGAAAGGCAAAGAAAAGCATTCAGAGAGTGATAGACCAGGGCTATTAACCTGGGGAAGAGAGTGGCCTATGGATCGATTTCAGGAGGTCTATGAAGTTGGATGTGAAAAAAAAAAATTGAAAAGTTATTTCTAATTTCACTAACCTTTGGTTTCATTTGTAGTTCTATAAATTTTATTTTATGGATTTAAAAACATTATTGTTAGAAAGGTGTCCATAGTTTTCACTAGACTGCTAAAGAAGTCTAACGTCTAAATGTGCTGAAGAAGCACATGTGCATGGGTGCGCACACACACACACACACACACACACAGTCTAAGCACTCTGATCTAGTGCTAGAAGGGATCTTAGAGGTCAAAACAGTCTTGCCCACATGTTATATGTGAGGAAACTAAAGCTCAAGAAGTTAAATGACTTGTCCAAGGTCATAAACATAAGTGATGGAGGATTTGATCCCATGATTCCTGCCTTTAGAGTAAGTGCTCTTTCCATGATACCTTATTGCCTTCATTTTGTTGGCTTTATTGTATATACAAAGGCAACAAGAAACATTTTGTGATGTATTTGCTCATTTCATGCCAATGATGAGCATTTCCTAAAAGACCCCCATGAAAATAATTATAGCTAACATGACTAATGTGGAAATATGTGCAATATGATTGTACATGAACAGCTTAGACCAGATTGCATGCTGTCATGGGGAAGGGGAAAGGAAGGGAGGGAGCAAAAATACTTTGGAACTCAAAACTTTAGTGAATGTTGAAAACTATGTTTACATGTAATTGGGAAAAATAGTATTAAGAGGGAAAAAGAAAATAATTGTCACTTATGTGCCAATATTAGTTCCACAAGATGGGGAGAAATAAATTCCACAAAAATCATTTAAATAAAATTGTATCTACTTTGACAGTTGGTGACTTCAGTGCAAAGGTGATGATAGGGGAGTACAGTTACAAAATTGGAAAAATGTGGTTCAGGGATAAGGAGTCAGCCAGGACAAAGACTTGTGGATTACAAAAATAGGAAGCCCCTAGAGCTTACTGAGTTGACAATGGCAGTCAGACCTCTGCTTTAGGAAAATCACTTTTGCTGTTGTACGAAGGGTACGCGGAGCGGGGAGATTGGGAGGGTATTACGAGAGTCTAAGAGAGAGGCGATGAGGGCTTGAACTTGAGTGGTGACTGTGTAATTAGAGAAAGGGGGACAGATGTAAGATATGGAAGTTTTGTTGACAGGATTTAGTAATGGTTTGGATAGATGAGGGATTAAAACTGAAGAATCATCGTTGACTCCTCTAAATCCATGAAATTATAAGAACTTTGGTGACTTAAGGATAATGGGGCCTTTAATAGTAACAGGGAAATTGGAGAGAGGAATGAGTTTAAGACTAAAAATGATATCTGCAATGCAGAACACAATCCATCCACACCTGCTCATAAAGTATGACTCACTCTTTCCTAAAATGAAAATGGGAAGAATGGGACGCTTATCCATTCATCTCTTCCCTTCTACTAATTGATACAGTCTGCCTTCTATGGGTGCCTGCTGCTGCCAAGAGATGATTTGGGGGGAAAGGGTGGGAAATAGAATTTTTCCAATGGCACAGGCACAAGCTGCTGCTATGAGTTCCTGGGAGCCTTGAGTGACTGACATCCAGCTCAGAAGGGGGAAGGGAAGGAATTTACCCAGCAACAAGAGGAATCAGAGTGGATGGTTGTGGTTGTATTGGAGGAAAGTCCCATCATGGGTTTTCATGGAGAGAATTGAATGTGACTTTTTATTTAGTTGACCTACCCCTTAGTAGCTACTCCTTTAGTACCTCCTTGACCTCCCTGGAATAAGGTCCAGCTCCCACTTGATAGACCGACCATAGTGCTCTAGAGAAAGATTAACAGCATAGTTCTTCCATTTGGCATTCAAAGATTTCATAACCTGGTGCCTCTTATCTTTCTTACAACTCAATTCTTTCCATCAAATAACAGCTTCCTTGCTGTTCCTTAAACAAAGATACTCCATTTCCTATCTATCGGCATTTCCCCCAGCTCTTCTCTTATCTTGAATTCTCTCCCTCCTCATTTCTGCCTCTTGGCTTTCCTCCCTTCCTTAAAACCTCACCTTCTGCAAGAAGCTTTTCTTGGTTTCCCTTAGAGTGTCTCTATTATTTTGTTTGTACATAGCTGTTTTCATGTGATTTGCTTCACTAGACTGTGAGCTTATTGAAAGAAGGAACTGTTCTTGTCCTCTTCTACATCCTCGATACTTAACAGTGCCTGGAACATATTAGGTACTTAATAATTGTTTTTTCACTTCAGAAGATCTAAAATTTCTTACACATACCTCTCTACATCCTTCCCCCTTCTATAATGAGTTACTGGAACAATACCTATCTGGGAATGGATGTTGCTATTTGCTAACTACAAAAAGTCCTTTCCTTTCAGGGGTGTCTAAACTCTCCAAGGATCTTTGTGAAGTTAATCACTGGAAAGTTGAACCTATAAAGTGTTCTCTGAATCCTGTAGCTATTTATGGGCTTAGAGAGTCCTATTTGTCTTCTACATTTTTATGAGGTTAAATAAAGGATGTCCTCTACCCATAATCATGTTACCTTTGGTCCTTATAGGACAACTGATAACCCTCTTACCTACATTCAGGAAACCTAGATACAGAATTAATTTGGAGATTTCACTGGAGTAAACTCTGTGTAGAAACATACTAAGCCAAGACAGAAGCACCCTTGGGGAGCTACCCAGTATTAGAACTGATGTTTGTAAGCCCAGAGACTTTGGGGAAAGGTCGGAGTTGGATCACTGTTTATTATTATGCATGATTTGGTGAAATGTATAGCAACAGAAACCTTTGATGACCTGTTCATTAGTAAGTGAGGCCTTAATATTGGGCAATGGATGCTGTCATAAAGGAGATCAAAGTAAAGAGAGATTCCTTGTATATTCTAAGATCTTGATTTTCTTGCACAGTAATGATATTTTCGTTGAGTGAATCAAGTCTCAGCTCATGGCTGAGTCTCCTAATCTTCTCTCAAAAGAATCTGTCCTAACTCTCTGCACAGGCAGAATCAAGTAGATGAAGAATGTTTCCTGTGCAGGCTAGGATATATATATATATATATATATATATAAGAATGTATAACCTATAGAGTTTCCCCACTGGAATGTGGATGTATGGGTTTGTATTTTAGAACAACACTGCAAATAAACAATAAGCCAAGTCTAGATTTGAATAGAAGAAGAGTGAGTTGGAGAGCCTTTGGGAAATTGCACAATTCTTTTAATGACTCCAGTTTTTTCCCTGAAACAAAGGCCCATGTTTTGTGCCAATATTATTTCATTAGTGTCATATAGATGAGGCATGCCATACTTCAGTCATCTGAAGGAATCAAGTTGGAGATCACCCAATGGGTAATTAGGAGAGACTCACTGTGGGTACAAACAGGCTGTAACATGGTAAAAGTGAAGAATTATGCAGAAGTTCAAGGAATATCATCAGAGAAACACATAACTGGGTGGGAAAGGGTTTGTCACAAAGCAAGAGGAAAGGATGGAAAGCTCATATGCTCACATTAATACTCATATGTCAAGAGATGATGAGGAAGCCCCCCAGCACACTGGAAAGAGCTTCTGCAAATAATTTAAGTGAGGCAATAGGAAAAAGTTGCAAGTGTGGGAAGACATGGGTACATTATAATCTGCATCATTAGCAGGGGTACCTACACTGATGAGAGTATAAAACCACTGGAGTATGCATTCATTCAAAGTTCTCACATCTATATAACACTTTCAGGTGTGCCAAGGGCTTTATATGCATTGTCTCGATGCAGATTCAAGATTAGCTGAGGGACATACAACTCACCAGAGCTTTGGGACAGGCAGGAGATCAGAAATCAAGAAAGCCAAGATTTAAGAGTTAGACAACTGGAATGAAGTAAGTACAGTGAGAACAAGCTATACAATAACATTTTAAAAACAAATGACTTGGAAAGATTTACAAAATATGATCAAAGCAAAGATTAAGTATGCTTCTAGAAGGCTGATGATAGTGCTTGATACTCACCTTCTGATAGAAAACTGATGGGCTAAATTATGTGCAGAATGATATATTTTTAGACATGGTCAATGTAGGAATTTGTTGTACTTGACCATGTACTATTACAAGGATTTTGTTTTTTTTCTTTAAAAGGGGGTGGGGAGAGGAGGGAGGGAAAGAAAATAGATTTTTGCTAATTAAAAAAGGAAATGAAATGGGAAAAAATGTGTTTTGCTTTGCCAGACATCTGAAATAGTGGAGTGGATGTAAGACAGTGTGTTCCTCATCAGTGAAGGACTTGTAGTAGAAGGTAGAGCTATTCTTTTTGGGAGTATGCTTCCTTTTGAAGTAATATATAGAGGTACTCAGGTATGACCTCAAAGGAGGTCCCTTCCAGTTCTGAAATTCTGTGTGAGATCAGAAACCTAAGCAGGTAAGTCATTGGTTCAGAAATTGTGTCTAAAATATAGGCAGACACACTAATCATGTCCAGCCATCAACAATTAAAGAACTCAGATAGGAATCTGATCTGGGGGGCATATTGAACCACAATCTTGGGTCTTGTAGAAGTTGCTGCAGGACAGCCGCCATAACAGCTTCCCCTAGCCTCTGTTACCTAACAAAACCTGGGAATGTGTCTAGTACTTGAACCAGAGTGGGCAAAACATTCTTTGGAAGTAAGTAACACTTGAACTGAGTTGAATGCAAAGGTATTGTGTTCTTTCTTTTTGAGGGTCAACAGGTAGAGGCTAAAATTGTTGAGCATGTTCTAATGGGGATTCCTATTGTGTGTGGGTTTGGCTAAATTACTACTGAGATCTCTTCCAATTCTCAAATTCTGTTAAGTTCTAATATGTGATAATTGACTTAGAGATACTTGATAAGTATGAAGCAAACTCCTGGAGCTGGCCATTGTATCCTTTGAGTTGAGCCATCTCTGGGGCTGAGAGCCATGTGGAACAGTTGCTGCCACTTTAGGACTCTCTAGAGATTGCTAATATCCTCTCTATGTCTATCTACTTTTGTTTGTTTTTTAAATAAATTTATTTAAGTTTTCACAATTCATTTCCACAAAATTTTGCATTCCAAATTTTCTCCCCGTTTCTCTTCTCCCCCACCCCAAAACACCAAGCATTCTAATTACCCCTATCATCAATCTGCCCTCCCTTCTAACATCCCTCCCTTCCCTTATCCTCATCTTCTCTTTTGTCCTGTAGGGCAAGATAAATTTCTATGCCCCATTACCTGTATTTCAACAGTTTTTCCTAAAACTTTGAGTTCCACCTTCTCTTCCTCTCTCCCTCCCCATCCATCCCCTTTGGGAAGGCAAGGTATTCAATATAGGCCATATCTGTGTAGTTTTGCAAATGACTTCCATAATAATCATGTTGTGTAAGACTAACTATATTTCTCTTCATCCTATCCTGCCCATCATTGCTTCTATTCTCTCTTTTGATCCTGTCTCTCCTCAAGAGTGTTGACTTCTAATTGCTCTCTCCTCCCACTGCCCTCCTTTCCATCATCCCCCCCACCCTGCTTATCCCTTTCTCCCCCACTTTGCTGTATTGTAAGATAGGTTTTCATACCAAAATGAGTATGCATTTTATTCCTTCCTTTAGTCAAATGTGATGAGAGTAATCTTCAGGTTTTTTTCTCTCACTTCCTCCCTTTTTCCCTCCACTGAAAAGTCTTTTACCTGCCTCTTTTATGAGAGATAATTTGCCCCATTCCATTTCTCCCTTTCTCCTCCCAATATATTTCTCTCTCACCCCTTAATGTCATTTTTATAAGATATGATCCCATCCTATTCAGTTCACTCTGTGCTTTCTCTCTCTCTCTCTCTCTCTCTCTCTCTCTCTCTCTCTCTCTCTCTCTCTCTGTGTGTGTGTGTGTGTGTGTGTGTGTGTAATCCAACCAACTACCCAGATACTGAAAAAATTTTCAAGAGTTACAAATATTGTCTTTCCATGTAGGAATGTAAACAGTTCAATTTTAGTAAGTCCCTTATTATTTCTCTTTGCTGTTTACCTTTTCATGCTTCTCTTGATTTTTGTGTTTGAAAGTCAAATTTTCTTTTCAGCTCTGGTCATTTCATCAAGAATGCTTGAAAGTCCTCTTGAAAGACCATGTTTTCCCCTGAAGTATTATACTCAGTTTTGCTGGGTAGGTGATTCTTGGTTTTAGTCCTAGTTCCTTTGATTTCTGGAATATCATATTCCATGCCTTTTGATCCCTTAATCTGCTGCTAGATCTTGTGCTATCCTGATTGTATTTCCACAATACTTGAATTGTTTCTTTCTAGCCACTTGCAATATTTTCTCCTTGACACTGGGAATTCTGGAATTTGGCCACAATGTTCCTAGGAGTTGCTTTTTTTGGATCTCTTTTAGGAGGTGATCAGTGGATTCTTTCAATGTTTATTTTGCCCCCTGGTTCTAGAATATCAGGGCATTTTTCCTTGATAATTTCATGAAAGATGATGTCTAGGCTCTTTTTTTGATCATGACTTTCAGGTAGTCCCATAATGTTTAAATTGTCTCTTCTGGATCTATTTTCCAGGTCAGTTGTTTTTCCAATGAGATATTTCACAATCCACCAATGGATACGGGCTGCTGTAGAGGTTGCTGTGGGAACTGCTGCCGCCTGCCCAATGTGGCCTCTGCCATCACTGCCTGAGGCCAGAACTATGGGAAGGCACTTCTCCCTTCCTGGCCAGCTGAAATAACCCTGTCACGTTTGGTACCTGTGGGTCAAGGGATCTGTGGACCTGCTGCTGCTGCAACTGGAGATTCCACCCCTGAGGTGTCCTCTTCCCAGAGCCACACCATGCTATGCCTCACAGCCAAGGCTGAGCTGAACTCCGCTCTGCGTCAGGTGCAACCAATGTTTCCTTTGGGCCTTTCAGGTAAATGTGGGCTAGAAATCTCCTCCACTCTGTTGTTCTCCACTTCTGCTGCTCCAGAATTTGAGAGTCCCTCTCTACAGGTATTTTATGGACTGTGTGGGGAGAGCCAGTATATGTGTGTCTTTCTACTTCACCATCTTGGCTCTGCCCCCTATCTACTTTTCAATAAAGCAACCAACCATGAATTTTCCCATTCATTATACCCTAAGAATGCTTTGAAGCCAGCAATTTCTACTAAGCCAGATTTCTTATGATTTGTTGTTCCTAGACTGTGGCAAATCTAAGCTTGCAAATACAGCTAGGTTGGTAGCTGAGGAGGGGGCAAGAAGTGATTTGTTGAAGGTGACCTCTTGTACATCTTGTACTTGCTTAGGCTTTGAAGTTAATGAATCTCAAATGAGGTTTGAAAATTAATAATTTTTTGTGAATTGGTCTATGGTCTGTATCTGAATGTGGTCAATACCTAAAAAGAAGATGTGGGAGTTACTTTTACTAACTATTGCTGAAAAATCATAAATTAGTGTTGACGAGCCCTTATCAGTCCCCAATAAAAGAGAACACGTAAGATTTTCGCTCCCTTTGCCAAACTGGTATTGCCAAATACCAGCAATATAATTTCCGACTCCTATACCTCTTCATTTTGCATCTACTCTCTATGTATCATAAATGTACTATTTATGAACATGTTATCTCCCTCATTAGACTGGAATCTCCATGAGGGTAAGGGTTATTTTTGCTTTTTTTTAGCATCACCCATCTTAGCACAAAATGTGGCACATAGTAAAAAATAAATGTCTGCTGATTGATTGATTTAGTCACATTGCAGGATAAATTAAGGTGAATTGGTAACCAAGAATAGAGTGGATTAAAGGGTATTATTGGAAGAATCTTCAGTAATGGGTATTTATCTCCATTCCTGCCATCTCTTTTCTATACATGAATTTACTTTTCCTCATAGGTCATCTCTCTCTGTAGGTCCCAATAGCATCTTAAAGTCAATATGTCCTTAAGTGAGATATTGTCTTTTGCCACAACCTCCTTCTTTCAACTTTATGCTTTGTCTCCAGCATTATCATTTATTCCTTCTTCCATGTTTCCAACTTGGTGGACACATTTCATTCCCTTATCTATTTTTTTTAAATAAGTTTTGACTGACATATTCTGTATGTTACACCAGTGTAGTATCTCATGTTTCCCTCCTTTCTCCTTCCCCATTTCTCTCTTTCCTCCTCCCCATTTCATATCCACTCAGTTATGGGGTCTGATTCAATCTACATTGTCACACTCCACAGATGCTCTGGGCCTGAGTAGGAAAGGTGGAGCAATTGTATGTGTATGTTTGTGGAGGAAAGCAGGTGCTAGCTCTTCCCTGGGCATAGTCAAAGGTGTCATGAAACAAATTTAGCTGATTCTTTAATTTTGAGAGCCTGGGTGTAATCAAGTTGGGATAATGTAGGGGAGATTGAGCATGTTCGTGGAGGGGACATTTACTTGCTAACAACTTCTCCTTTCAGATTACTGTCTTATACTTTATGTTCTTTGTACAAACTTAGATATTCATATTCTGTCTCCCCATTTGAATGGACATTTTCTTGGGAGCAAAAATTGCTTTCTTTTGTTTGTTTTGCCTTTTTTCTTCTCTCCAGCACGTAGAACAGTGTCTAGAACACAGTAAATGCTTAATAAATACTCATTGACCTACTAATAGAGCAATTTGTTTAAGAAAACTTGGAAAGAGTGCAAGAGAGTTTAAGGACAGAGTATTGGATAGGACCTTAAATCCAGGGAGCTTGGAAAGAGTGAGAAAATCAGAGTGAATTTAGATTGGAAGAGTAGAGTAGGTGTGGAGAGGAGAAAATGACTGGAAGAAATGATTCAGTGGCTAAAAAGGCAAATGGGGAGTGGTCCTGTAAGAGATTACACATGGCAGTAATGTGGTGGCCTGGTCCCAGAGTCCCTCACCTCCATACTGCAGGAGTGAACGCTGGTGAAAACCTGCCAGATCGACTTGTACAATGAGTCAGCACAGGAGGTAGGGTCTGAATCAGGAAGACCTGAGTGTAAATTATGCCTCAGACATTCACTAGCTGTGTGACACTCAGCAAGTCACTTAACCTCTCTTTGCCTCAGTTTACTAAGCTGAACAATGAGGATAATAGTAGTACCCAGGGATGGTGTGAGGATCAAATGAGTTAATATTGGTAGAAGCCCTTAGCATAGCACCTGACACATGTGGGTTGGTGAGTGTTTGATTAGTTTACTATTATTTCTGAGTGCTCCCTGGTTCCATTTTGGTGCATAGTTATTGCTTGGGAGGAATGGAGCAGGGCCAGGGTTTTCCAGAGCACAGGTTGTATGTAGTAGTAAATAAAACAGAATTTACAATCTCTGTTGACTCTCTCCATTACTCTCTAACAACGTTTATTAACTGACGATCCCCATTGTTACCATTTTAGTATGGGCCCTCATTATCACCAGCAGTCTATTGCAATAGTTTCCTTACAGGCTTCCTTACCTTTCCTTTCTTTTTCCTCTGTATAATATCCTGTAAAACATTGCCAAAATAATCTTTCTTAGGCACAGATCTGATCTTGTCATTCTTTTGCTTAAAAATCTTGTGGCTCCCTACTGTCTCCTTATTAAAGTTCAAACATTTCTCCCTGCCATCCAAGGCTCTCCATAATCTGGTCCCATCTTTTCTTTCCAGCCTTATTTTCTATGACTCCCTTTCTATGCTCCAGTCAAATTAAACTGCTTTCTCTCTTTCATAATGAGCTATACTTTCTGGCCTCTCATTTTGGTCGCACAAAACCTTCTAAGTCTCTCTCTCTCTCTCTCTCTCTCTCTCTCTCTCTCTCTCTCTCTCTCTCTCTCTCTCTCTCTTTCTCCATCTGTCTCTCTCTGTGCCTCCCTCCCTTCCTCCCTCTCTCATTTCTCTCTCTCCTCTCTCTCTCTCCTCTTCCCTCTCCTCTCTCTCATTCTCTCCTCCCTTTTCTTTCCTTTCTCTCATCTCTCTATCTCTCTCCCTTTCTTCTGTTTCTCCCCACTCTTTCTTTGCTCACTCTTCTCTCCCTTTTCCCCTCTCCCTTCTCTCTATCTCTCTCTTCCTCTCTTTCCCATCTCTCTGTCTATTCTTTGGTCTATCTGTCTCTGTGTCTCGCTCTGTCTGTGTATGTGTCTCTCCTCCATTTTACCTAACTAGCTTTTAAAGCCTATCTTAAATGCTTCCTCTTCCAGTAAACCTTCCTCCATTTCCCTTCCCAAGGTTGAAAACAACCCTCCTCCACGGACCTCACATAAGCCTTTGTTTTTATAGCTCTAATGCATTTGGGTAGTTTTATGTGTTATAGTAATTGCATTTGTGTTTTATTTCCCTTCTAGATGGTATGCTCCACAAAGATAAAGATAGACTGGATTCTTCATTTTTAATCTTCTGTTACAATACAGTGCAGCTTCTCAAATTTGACAACATGAGTTCAACCCTGTTTTCTCATGGGAACTCCATGTGTGGGTGTTTGGCGTAGGGGAAGATTATTGGGTCTGAAGTCAGGGGCCTGTGCTCAAACTCCAGCCCTATTGATTAGTGCCTGTGTGACCTTGGCTAAGTAACTTTGCTTTCTCATTTATAAGGAAGGATTCTAGGTTAAATGACCTCCAAGTTCCCTTTCATCTCTAAATAAATGACTTAGTTCTACAAATTCATTTTTAAAGTATTTCAAAAGTGCTCATACAATGATCCTAGGTCTCTTCATAGCAGATGAACAAGTGTTTGTTTATATTGAGTTCGTGATTATATGAACTTACTGAGGATTCCAAATAATCTTCCCTCTGTAAAGTAATTATTTCATTCCTCTCCTTTGGTACTTAGCTGTAGCTTGATGGCGCTGGACTTAATATTTCCTTCTGTCCAAAGGATTTGGAGATGCAGCAGGTTCCAATAAAGATCAGCAGTGGATATGATTAACTTCCAACACAAACAACAAAACTGGAACTAAACAGCAAGTTTTATGGTAAAGGAAATCTGAAAGTAATTGTTGGGCTATCATGAAGAGTTGTTACTCTGGGAAAAATGATGATGTTGGTGATGTGCTCATTAGCCACTTTCAGGAAACACTTGCGTAAGAACCAAGGGGCTAATATGTCTGACAGATATGGAAGTATAACAGCAGTGGAAGAAACTAGAAGCTTGAAACAAAACAAATGGCATTCCAGCAGGTGAGCTTGGTTACTAGAGAACTTCAGGGCAATTTTTATTTTCAATTCAAGAGGAAATGCCATTGGAGTGGATAATATGCTGGAAGAGCAAAGGGAATTTAAGAGGACTTACCATACTTCCCTACCAACTGGTAACACCAGAAAATGTTCTCTAAATGGGCACTTTAGTAGGCCAGTATTGATTCAGAGTGATCTGGTGCTTCAGATTTAGAACTAGAATGAAAGGAGAAATTTATAGACCATTTAACAGAAAGTAAAAACATACTCAGTAAGAATGCAACGTTGATTGGGTTTAGTGTAGCTTCCCTGCCTCTCTGCCTTACCCATGTTGGTCTAACAGTAAGAATTCTAAAGGAGGTGATATGCACTCCTCATGTATTTAGGCCTTTGTATTTAGCCCACCACTGGGATAGTTATATCTCAAAGATGATTTTCAGTTCTTATTAAGGAAAACTAATCTAAACTTGCAGGGTCACAACTCAGGATGGTTCTGCTTTCACAGATATCTTTTGTGGCATGTTAGTTTCCCCTCCAGAAAATAGAGTGCGGTATGGACTTTTCCATGTAACTGATCACCAGCATCTAGATCTGTCACCCACAGTCTTGAGTTGTCCTGGGTATATGGGTTTTCATGTTTATGTGCCTTGGTGATAGGTCTGTAGCTCCTCTTCCCATGGACAGTGTGTGCTTTAGTAGGAAAATGTGGTTTATGTTTCTACTGTTTATGTTTTTGGTAAGTTCTACTTTTGCTTTCTACTGAGAAAAAAATGTCTTATGACTATTCTTGATTTTGTCTTCTTTGTTTAGTAAATGTTTACTGTATGAGTTGAAGGTGCCATTGTGACTGATTTTTTTGAATAGGAAACATGCTGTTGGGTGTTTAGGAATTACAGTGGCAAATATCAGGATTCTGTCCTTGTCTCCTCAAAACAAACATAGACAAATGTACTCACAATCACACACTGAGGTTATTACCCTGAGAGTAAATTGTATCTGTGTGTGATAGTAGCCAGGGATGTTACCCTTCCTCTAGTCTGCTGTATTGTGGTCAGTAAGCCAGGAGGGAGAGAGAGACAGAGAGACAGAGAAGTGTGTGTGTGTGTGTGTGTGTGTGTGTGTGTGTGTGTGTGTACAGGTGCCACACTTAGCCTATACATTTTCTATGCAAAAAGTGTATACAGGAAGCTAATTCATCTTTAGTAAGAACTCTATTTTTCATAACTGCTAGGAAAACATTTTTTAAATTGAGAACTGTATATATGATAAATTTTTGTTATTATTTCTCAGAGTTCAGTTTCCCAGGATCCATTGCCACAATAGTCTCTGGTTCCCAGGTACTAGTTATGAATTCCTACAGTTAGGGTTCAAAACATCTCCACCATACTTGCATATAGTTATATAATATAATATCCACTGTGGCTGCACAGTGAGATACATAGATGGAGTGATGTAAACTTGTAAGGCTATTGCTGGCAATATGCCTTCTTTGTGTGTTGGTCTATAAAACTGGTGGTCACTAGACAGTGAATGGGGAACCCTTAGGGTTGAATGCACAAATGCTGTGTATGCCTGAACTGGCCCCCATTGAAGCTTGGGAGGAGCCTTAGGGTTGAATGGACAAATGCTGTGTATGCCTGAACTGGCCCCCATTGAAGCTTGGGAGGAGCCTTAGGGTTGGATGCACAAGCTGGAATGCTGTGCATGCCTTGATCAGCCCCCATCAAGGCTTGGGGGGAATCTGTGTTTGCCTCAACTGGCCCCCATTGGGGCTTGAGGGGATTTAAGGGAAGCACAAGTTAAGCCTGTTTCGATTAACCCCATTGAGATGTAGGGGTAGTTGCCCCCTCCTCACCAGCCCCTGTGAGAAGGGTGATTAGGGAATACTGTAGGAGTTATGAGCAATCCTCTTCTGAGAAAACTAGGCTAGAATAAAGTAAGATTATTAACCCCTTCTTAGTGTCTTTCCTGTCTGGCCAAATCATGAGTGAACCTGTGCTGGTGGCCCTCAAGTGTGCTGTGTTTATGTCTCACAAGAACTCCTCAAGTTGCTCTCCTCAGACTTTGCATTTAGATTAGTAGAAGAGAAAGAAGGAAACCTCTCTTAAATAATAAGACAAACTAGGCAATCATAGGCTTTTTTAGGGTTTTTGTTTTCTTTGCTGAGAATGGAGGAGAGAAAGATGTGGCTGCTCAATAAAAGAAAAAAGTGCCCCTTTTTTAAATGTCTGACAGTGATAATGTTTATTTGTGATGATTTCTTTTTTAATAAAGCAAGGGATAGACTGATGACAGGTGCACTGGCAAAGTTAGGCTATTTAAGTGGTCAGGCATCCCTGGCACTCTCACAGCAGGAATTGATGGGGGGTCAGACAGACATTTTAATTCTGCCCTTCTTGATGTCAAGCTCACTGTACCTTCCTCAAGGCTTGCTGGCATGTGACACCTTGCATCCTCATTTCCAGATGCAGCTCATTGCCTTCAATCCAGTGTGTCCAGCATCAGCCTTCCTTCTCCCCTTTCTGCACTCACTGGAGTTTGTTGCCATCCCAGCTCACCTTGGTCAGGTGTTTGCAATTGTCCATGCTGGACAGATGCTCCTCAAATTCCTGCCCTATGTCGAATTCCATGATGTAGTTCCTGAAAGTGCTCAGAGTGCAGAGGTTCGTATGGTTGCCATTCTAGATGATCTCTTTGTCCGTTTTGAGTAAGCAGGTGATTTTTCTAATAGCCACATTGACATCCAGGGCTTTCAGATACTCCTCGAAGTTCTCATTGCTCAGCATTTTTCCAATAACCATTGAAATCAACAAGCATTTCAGGTGTCAGCAAAATGCAGAAGCCTCAGACCAGAAAGGATTTGCTCCCCACAGCTTGGCTTCTCCAGGATGTGGCAAAAGGTACCTCTTAAAAGTCAAATGACACATACACATAGGTTTGGCACCATGACTGAATTATAAAAGAGAATGACATATTGACCCACAGGTATCAAAGGTAAGGTCATAGTTTACTGTCATCTGATGTTTGTGGTTCCATAAACTTTATTAGCTCTCCCAGGTAACCAGAGGATCAAGCAGTGGAATCCTTAGGACTCTGGGAGGGACATGGGTTTTTTTAAAATAAAGTTGTTAAGGGAGAACCAGATATGATAAAGAGAAGCAGGTGATAAGAACAGTTAGCTCAGAGAAAGGCCTTAGCCGGTGTGGATTCTTAGGTGTAGTCCTGAGAGAGTAGCCTATACATAGACTACTTGATTCAAAATACCCAGAGGAGTAACAAAGAATTATAACCTCTTGGAGACACAGTCATAAAGAGAAAAGTGGCAACTGCAAGATCCCCCTACCAGGTCCTCAGAGCTACTTTTTATTTGAGCTATATCTGCAAAAGAAATGAAATTTGATCTCCAAATTGTCAGTCCTGGGTTTAAAGGCTCATTTTCGTGACTCAGAATTTCCAGTATTTCCCTGCTGCTTAGCTACTTTGGATTTCCTGACCACTGATCATTAGTACTAGTCCAATAGGAGAGTGTCTACATATGTTTGAGCACCAGCCTAGTTAAAATTGGAAAGGCTAAGCACCAGAAAGTCATCCATTTTATGGGCCAAATAATAACCCAGATCAGTAACTACTGAGTTAGCTATAAACCATGTGATCATGTGTATGTGTGAGTCCGTACCTCTGCATAAGATATTTGGAAACTAAAGCATTTCTATTAAATAGCAGACACATATATGTGTATGAGTGTGCTTGTAATTAATGTATGTTATACACATACACACATCCATTAGCTAGCATTTATATAGCACTTTAAGGTTTGCGAAGCACTTTATGTATTTCTTCATTTGATCCTTATAAAAACCCTATGAAGTGGGTGCCATTATTATCATTCCCTGGAAGTGTGGAGGTGTGGGGAGAGAGGGAGAGAGAGAATGAGAGAAACAGGAGAAAGGGAGAGAGGAGAGGAAGAGAGAGAAAGGAAAAGAGAGGGACAGAGAGGAAGAGAGAGAGAGAGAGAGAGAGAGAGAGAGAGAGAGAGAGAGAGAGAGAGAGAGAGAGAGAGAGATTGAGAATATACCCTTGTCCTCATGAAAGCAGTTTCTTCACCAAATTCCACAGAATTTCCCATTTTTAAGACACTTTACCAAAATTCTTCCCCTATAACAGCCTTGGAGGGTGTGGTGGTTACATAATATGAACTGTATTTTATAGAAGTTGAAACAGTTTAGACGTATCCAAGGGGAGAGCAAATAGTGATTCGAATTCACATCTTCTAAGTCCAATGTGCATTCTCCTTAACCAGGCTACCCATATATTAGTCCTATAAAATTGTCATCCTGATTTATAATAAACACTTAGTAAAAAAAAAAAACTACTTTGTGGCTTTTTGTATTTTAGAATGGGTGATTAAAATAAACTGCGTTTCCAATAAGACTTTATTCTTGTTTTACATAACTTTCCACATCCATAAATTTAGGAAATTGACATCATTAATAAGTCAGATTTCCAAATTCCCTATAAAACTATTTTTGCTTGACTTTTAGCGAAAGAAGGGGCTATTATACACACACATATGTGCATGCATGTTCATGTATATATGTATATATACATATGTGTGTATGTGTATATATCTATACCTATATAAAACTAATGATCCTCAAATGTGTTGACTCTCACTATATATACTGATCACAAAGAATAAAGACTAGCCGAGCAGCCTGCTGTATTGCACTGGATTCCATGAAATAGCACTAGAACCATAGGAAGGCCTCTAGTAAGTTGGGTAGGTACATTTTCTAGGCAAGAACTATGAAAAGAACCAGACAGCAGTCATACTGGATAGGAAGGCATGGGGTAATGTTGTGAAATGTGGGGGTGGAGGAAGTACTAACACTGATGAAGTCACAGACCCATTATCGCAGAACACGCCTAAGCTAAAATATAAAAGCAGCACAGCTCCTACTATAACCATTGAAGTATTAAATAAAATATTAAATATTAAAAACTCAAATGACGTTGGAAGAGTAAGAAAAGAAAATTATCTTTGCTAATGATTGTATAATCATAACATCTCACATTTGCATAATTTTTACAGTTACAAAGCATTTTCTTAAGGGACATCCATCCTGTAATGAAATTAGTTTGAAGAAATGACCTGTAGTAATGTGAGACATAATTACCATTAGTAGAAATCTGGGATGGTCTCAGTTTCATTGTGATTTATGCCTAGAATGTTGTCATCTTCATGGAAAGAAGTCATCTGGACTTAAAAAATCAACATAACAGATGTTTTGTATCTATGTGTATCCTGTCCCCATGACAGTAGGCCTTTCTCAGAATCCAAAAATCTTCGAGTTGGAAGGGATCTCAAAATCTTTGTCTATTTTTAATTAGCGGACCATAGAGCTAGAGATGGAAGGGAGCTTAGAGGTTATCTAGTCCCAGAATAGCAGAAATGGTGAGCTGGAAAGGAACCTCAATGGTCACCTAGTTCAAATCATACACCAATTCAATCCCCACTAGAACATACCAAAGAAATGAGCATCTAGCTTCTTCTCAAAGATCTCCAAGGAGAGACAAACTGTCTTCTCTTGAGGCAACCCAGTCCACTTTTGGTTGGCTCCATTTGTTAATTTCTGCCCCCACCCCTCTCCATGACATAGAGCCTAATTTTGCAAATTTCAGCTTCTTTGTAAGGTCGCCATGTTTGTTCTGTTACTTCAAGTCTTCCTTGTTGTTCTTCATTCTACTTTCTGAGGTTAAGCCAAATAAGCCCAATCCTATATCATGTCCTCAAATACCTACCCCCTGAGTCTTCCTCTCTCTAAGCAAAACATGCCTAATTCCCTGAAGCTAACTTTCTATGACATAGTCTCAAGGTCCTTCACAATCTCGGTTGCCCACCTTTGGACAGTCTTCAACTTATTAACTTATTTCTTAAACTGGACTACCTAGAACTGAAAAAAGTATTCCAGATGAGGTCTGAGGAAATCAGAAAACAGTGGGATAAATGTTTCTTCTTTCAGCTAAATGAAGCCTAAAATCTCATTAGCTTTTTTGGGCTACTATTTCACAATGCTGATTCAAACTAAGATTGTGGTCCACAAAACCCCTAGATCTTTTTCAGAAAAATTGCTTTCTTTCCATGCCTCCTCTATCTTATACTTGTGAAGTTCATCTTTTGGACCGAAGTGCAAGACTTTACTTTTATACCTAGTGGATTTTGCATTTGTCCTTTAACGTTCAGTCATTTTCCAGTCATGTCCAACTCTTCATGACCCCATTTGGGATTTTCTTGGCACAGATACTGGAGTGGTTTGCCATTTCCTTCTCCAGATCATTTTATAGATGAGGAATCTGAGGCAAACAGGGTTAAGTGACTTGCCCTGGGTCACACAGCTAGTAAGTGTCTGAGACCAGATTTGAACTCAGAAAGATGAGTCTTCCTGACACCAAGCCCAACACTATCCACTGGGCCACCTATCTATTGCTTGATACATCTCTTCATATTCTCCACAAGAAGGGTATGTTATTTTATCAAAAACCATTAATAGAATCTAGAAAAACTATATCTAGAGTATTCCAGTCATCTCCTACTTTAGTAATCCTGTAAAATATGATGATGAGGTTAGACTAACGTAACCTCTACTTAATGAAAACATGCTGGCTCGCTTTAAATCACCTCTCCCTTTCTGCATTGTTCACCAACCATCTCTTTAATGATCCTTTCTAGAATTTTCCCATGAACCCGAATCAAGCTCACTTTTCTATATTTTGCATGGTTTCCTTTTTTTTTTAATCTGGACACATGCCCTTCTCTATTTTTATAGTGCCTCCTCTGATTTCCATGACTTTTCAAATATTTCTGATGGTAGTAGCTCAACCATCATGTCTGTCAATTTTTCAGGATGGAAGGATGTAGTTCACTTGGGTCTGGGACTTGATAGGAATTCCTCAAGGGCAGCCAGATGCTGTCTTACTCTCTTCTTAATTATCATGGTCATCAACTTCCTGTTTGCCATTTTTGTGCAGTCATTTCCAATATAAGTGTCATCTCTGTGGAGCAAACAGAAACACAGCTAAGAACTGAGCGGGCTGACTTCTTTCTGTTTTCAATTGTCCTTCTCCTCCTCATCATCATGGCAGCAAACCTTTATATGGCACTTACTATGGGCCGGGTACTGTGCTGTGCTTTATAACTATCTCATCTGAACTTCGCAACAACCGTGGAAAATAGGTACTCTTGATGTGTGGGTGTCTCTGTGTGTGCGCGTATATATATATATATGTGATACCATTTTATAAATGGGGAAATTGAGGCAAAAAGAAAGTAAATGATAGGGTCACATAGATGGAAAGTATGTGACACTGGAATTGAATTCAGGTCCGTCATGGCAAATCATCCAATTCACACCAAATAAAAATTCTCTCCCCATTTTCATTCTCTTTTCTCTTAACGCAACTACCCTTTTTATTGTCTCTGGCTTCCCTTACCACCTTCATCTTGTTCTGCACTTTAACCTTTCCTAACCCCATTTTTATAGGACCATGCTTTTCTCTTCATCTTCTGTTAACTGGCCTTGCTTTCCTCTTCTGCATATTTCTTATTAAAATCTAAGTTGGTCATTGATGCCTTCTCCTTCCCTGTCATAAACTCTAGGATGGAGTAGTTACTTCCCCCCAAAGTTCCTATTATTCCACCCTCACAACCAGTTTCTCCTGTTAGCAAAATCAGATTCAGAACAGAATCTCCCTTTGTTGGTTCCCCCACCTTCTGAAGTGAACATAATCACTAAGGCAAGGCAAGTTGTCAGCTCCCCTTCTTTGGGTGAAACTTTAGCTTCAGTGGAAATCTGAGTAATTAAAGTCACCCATCATTATTGTATCATGACCTGAGTCATGTCAGATTGGATGATTTTGTTTCTTTTGAATAACATGTACCCATCCAGAGCCATAATCCAGTAGTAGTTTTCATTCCACCAAATAGCAATGATATTTATGAAGTCAAATTCACCCCATTGCATTAGGGTCTCTAGTTTGCTATCTAAACTTTATGTATTTGCATATAGACTATTAGTTTTCGCCACTGGTTCCTTTCTTAGATTTGGTCTCCTGTAAATTTTCAAGTTTTTCAGCAGCTATTTTACTTTCTTCTATGTTACTAGCTTTATAGCATCTAACTTTGGTAATATATACAGATAATCTTTTCTCCCTCCCCCACCCTCACTCCTTTTTCAGTTTAAAGTCCTTTTGATTTGATTAGATTTTCAAGACACAGTACATGCATTCTTCCTTACCTTTGTGAAGCACAATCCATTTCTAGCCAGGAAACTGAACTCTGTGTCGTAAACCAGAGGTGTCAAATATGTGGACCCATAAGGCTCCTTATCTAGGCCAGACTTAGATTAAAATATAATTGGAAAATATTCAACAAAATAAATTAAAAAATGATTAAACACAGATAACATTACATTTTAAAGCTAAATCAATATACATCCTACAGGGATCCATATTATAGATTGTAGTTCATCTGTCTATTTAATTTTGATACCACTGCTATAAGCTATGATCCAGAAATCCAAATCCCATTCCCATTTATCGCTTCCTTAGCCATATGTTCATATTCCAAATTAAAGTGTCTCTTCTAAAGCCCTCATCTTCCATGGGTAACATGTCCCTTACTCTTATGGTCTTCAGTTTCTGAATTGGCAATACACTTCAGGTTCCTCCTGGAAACATCATTTATGCCTATGTGAATCATCAGAAGTGGACAATTATCAAGTGGACAATTACCATCTTTGATAAGTTTTGATAAATCTGTTTTGCTGAATTTTTGACTTGCCCCCAGAAAGATGGCAAACTTTTCTATCAGGCTGCCTAAGTAATTCTTTTACTTTTTCTCTTCACCTTAGTGGATGATCTCTTCTGTGGTTCTACTATATCATTCTTGGGAGGAAAAGAAGCTTTTATTTCTCCCTAGATTAGCCAGTCATCACCTTTTTAAGAAGAACCTCAAATGTGTTTTCCAACTTTAATTTTGCATTTTTCTAATCAATAGTTATTTAGAGAATCTCACAATTACATATTAATCTAGTTGAGTGGCACTTAGGAGTTTTGTGGGTGGCATGTGGCCTGAAGGTCAGGAGTTTTATACCTTTACTACACCATATTTCTTTTAATATACCCTAATTTTGCATTGGAGCACCTAGAGGGCTCAAAAGATTGAGGCAGGAAGACCTGAGTTCACATCTGGTCTTAGACACTGACTAACAGTGTGATCCTGGGAAAGTCACTTAACTTCTGCTTTTTCTTATTCTACTGGAGAAGGAAATGGCAAACATCTTGAGTATCCTTGCCAAGAAAACCCCATGTTGGATTGATGTGCTATGGTCCACAGGGTCAAGAAGAATCAGACACGCCTGAATGCAAAACAACAGTTTTGCATTCTCTTTTGTGAGCCATAGTCAGCTTGTAGTCCATTACGCTTCCAGGTCTTTTTAAGATGACTGTTGACTAAAAATATCTCCATCATCTTATATTTGTAAAGTTGATTCTTTTGAATCCAATTATAATTAAAATTTATTACTACTGAATTTCATCTCAGATTTTTTTCCCAATAGTCAAGCCTATTGAGAATTTTATCCAACAGCAATGTCCCAGATTTTTTATTTGTAGATTTGATAAGCATGCCTTTTTATATGAGTCACTGATGTAAAAGATGTTTATTATCACAGGGTCAATCACAGATGCCTGGGGTACTCTACTAGAGAACTATTTTCAAGAGGACAACAAATCACTTATGACTGTACTCTTTGCTGGTGGTGAATTCATTTAATTGTACTGTCACGTCATCCACATCACTTCATCTTTTCTGCTAGGTAACATGTGAGATTGTCTCAAATGATTTGCTAAGCCCTAGGCAGATTTTATCTCTAGGATACCTTTGACTTTTGTATCCCCATTAAAAAAAGAAGAAGAAGAAAATTAGGTTAGGCCAATGTAATCTATTCTTGATTAAGTTGCATTGACTCTTTGCAATCCCTACAGGTTTCTAGATGATTCTCAGGAATCAGTCAAACCTTATAATCTACAGTATCCATTCTCTTCCAGCTTTTGAAAATCAGGATATTTGCACCATCCAATTATGTTGTACTTTTTCTGTTTTCCATAATATTCCAAAGATTACTGAGAGCGTTAACAATAATGCTTGCCAGCTCTTTCTTTCATGCTTTGATTTTTTTGTTTTTCTGAACTTGCTAAATACCAGTATTTCTTTTAAAAAAGTGAACAGAAAAAAGAATTGTATGTGAAACCATGAATCTCTGTTACATACAACTTTAAAATATATGCATATGTAAGAATATGTATATATGTCTATACATATACATATACATATATATACATATATATATATATATATATATATATATATATATTTGATTTTAAAGCTGTCCAACTGGTCAGTGTTTTTCTCTGAACTTCCTTTTGTTCCCTTCTGGCAATTAAATAATGCTTCAATAATATTCTTTTTCATCATTTTCTTCTCTTTTTTTTGTAGCATTGCTATCACTACCTTCCTGACCCATCTATTCCATTCATTGTAAATTTAAAAAAAAAACCCTTGTAACAAATAAGCATAGTTAAAACAAATCCACATATCATCCACGTCAGAAAATACGTCCCATTCTGTACCTTGAGTACGTCCATCACCTCTTTGTCAAGAGGCGAATGGCATGTGCCTCACCACTGGTTCTCTGGAGCTGTAATAAGTCACATTGATCAGAGTTCCTAAGTATTTTAAAGTCATTTTTCTTTACAACGTTGTGGTCATTTTTACAAACTCTCTTCCTGGTTCTGCTCACTTCACTCTAGCTTATTTCATGCAAGTCTTCCCATGTTTCTCTGAATCTATCATATATGTGCACACATACATGTTTTATACATATATACATCTATATAATCATACATTTTTACATACAGGCATGTATGTATCTTGGATATCAGAGCTTCAGTAAAAATACTTGCTATATAGATGGTGGTGAAAAAGAAGGGATGTAATCACTGTCATTGATCTATAATAGTTTCTACATCGCGGCTGGTCCTTTTTACTCTGAACCCTGATCACGAGTTCTTGCCTCTCCTTTATTTCCATTTGCTGCCACTGCCCGCCCCCCCGACTTTATGCGTCACTTTCCAAAGTGAAGTTCATTTCTCTTGTGATTACTTACTTTCTAACTTGGCTCTCCCTCTTAACCCTTCCTGCTCTTTCTCTATCCCCATCTGTTTCTCTTCGTTTAATGTATTTCTGCTCTACACTGTGTATGAGTGTGTATGAGTGTGTGCGCGCGTGTGTGTGCGTGTGTGTGTGTGTGTTCCACCCCTTTTGGTTCAGATAGGAGTGATGATTTAAGTTGTTACCGGACATCCACTTCCCACTCCTTCCTTCATGTTTGTTTATTCTTCTCGTTGTGTTCCCCAATCATGAGAAATAATAAGTTTTAACATCTTCATTTTTTCTCTAATATAATCCATCATCTTTTCTTTCTTCTCAAGACGACTAACCCTGAACAAAATCACCTCCAGTTTCTCTGCTTGTCTTGCTTATTAAAATCTTTCTATGACTCTTGAAGACGTTAGGATTCCAAAGGGATACTTATTTCTTCCCTATATATAAGATTATAAGCACCTCATCATCATCACAGGGGAAAGCCTGAACCAATGGCCAAAGTCAGTAAGCAGCAGAATTGTCAAGGTTAAAATTCAGTCCTTTTGACTTCAAGGGTTGTGACATTTCCATTAAGCTATTTCATAAGACGAACTGCCTGTGATATGACAGAGATTGATAATCAGTTATACTCATACCACTGAGTCAAGTTTTTACTATATCATAAAAGAACTTTAGAAGTAATAACAGCAGATGTAACTTTGTGAGAATGTCAGAAAAGTTAGTGATAGCTAAGTGTGGGGAAAATGTTTGACATTTCTGGTTTAAGTCAGCATAAAAAGAGACCTGTACGAACTTTCTTCATCATCAAAGAGATAGAGATATAGCTTTGTGTATGGATATGAAGAAGATGGCCACTTTGGTGACAGTTCAAGCTCACAGTCTAGACATATGAAAGACCCCTAAAGGACATCAAAGCGGATGGATCTGGGGCTAGAAAAATCATAACAAGACTTCATAATTTGAGATGAGATGAGAAAATGAATTCAGGTATGAGTAGAGATATTCCAGTAAGAGAGAGATGATTGTGTTTGGCTCGAAGATATTTTTTATATGAACTTGCTCCATCATTTCTCATCACACCAGGATGAGGGCATTCTTTGGTTAGATCAAGGAAGATGAGAAGTGTAGTATCATAAAAAGAGGACTAAGTTCCATGCCAGGGGACCTTGGTTCAGCTGTCAGCTCTGCTATTTTCTTTTTTAAAAATACTATATTTTTCCCAATTACATGTAAAAACAATTCTAACATTTGTTTTTAAAATGTGTTCCAAATTCTCTCCCCCCTCAACAATCTCCATCCTTACTCCCTCTCTGAAATGGTAAACAAGTGATATAGATTATATATGTGAAGTTGGGCAAAACATATTTCCATATTAGTCATGTGAAAGAAAACATGAACAAAAAAAAAACCCAAGCTTTGGTGTGTATTCACTCTATCGGTTCTTTCTCTGGAGGTGGACAGCATTTTTAATCCTGAGTCCTTTGGAATTATTTTGAGTTCTTGTATTGCTGAGAACAGCTAAGTCATTCGCAGTTGTTCATCAGACAATATTGCTGTTACTGTGTACAATGTTATTCTGGTTCTTCTTCATTTTGTGTAAGTTCATGTAAGTCTTCCCAGATTTTTCTGAAATTATCCTGCTCATCATTTCTTATAGCTCAATAGTATTCCATTACAACAATATTCTACAGCTTGTTCAACCATTCCCTAATTGTGGGACATCTCCTCAATTGCCAATTCTTTGCCAACCACAAAAAGAGCTGCTATAAATATTTTTGTACAAACAGGTCTTTTTTCTCTTTTAAAAAATCTCTTTGGGATACAGACCTAGTAGTGGTAAGCTCTGCTACTTTCTCTGGTTGGACAAATAGCCTCTCTGACTTTATATGTCACTTTTAAAATAAGGGAATTGGATTTACTATTCTCTTGGGTTCTTTATGGCTTCAAATCTAGGTTCCAAGGAAGAAGAGTTTTATCTGCACTCTGCCTTATTAGTACTTACTGCTCTGTTTCTCATTCTCTCCCAGGCAGCATTCATTCTAAGTGCTAGAATAATATCCTCGTATATTTCAAAATTCCCTCACCAACTTCATTGCACTCCTTTGTATTGGTTCCTGTTTATCATATCCTTTGGTCTGACAAGGGGAGAACAGAGCAGGGTTATTAAGAAACCCAATTCTGGATACCATATGTGATGCAATCTAAGATCAAATTAGTTTTTCTGCTGCTATATTATACTGTTGGCTCAAAGTTTTATTGAACTTTCAGTTCACTAAAACCTGCAGGTCTTTTTCAGATGAACTGCATTTTAGTCATATCTCCCCAACCCCAAAAATGCAATTGAGTTTTTCAATCCAAGGGTAGAGTTTCATTTATTGGATGGAGAAGTGGATTGAAAATCCAGTGGCCCAGGTTATAGTCAGTGTTGCCACTAACTGGCTGTAGAATGTAGGTCAAATTAATGAACTTCTCTGGGTTTCAATTTTCTTATCTATGAGAGAGAGTTGAGCTTGATTATCTCTAAAGTCTCTTCCAACTATAAAATACTGTGATGGATGACTTTATGTTTATCTCTTCTCCCTTTCCTAGCCAAGCTCCTTAAAAAAAAAGCAACTATGTGCATTTACTATAGATAGTGAGACACTGGGGATATCAATAAAGGAAAAAAAAAACACTCCCAAGAAGTTTATAGCTTACAACCTAAAGGAGGGGAAAATAAAGATACACACATGCATTTATATGCATGTACGTATGTACACACATCTTACACATACACAGAGAGAATTAACACAAAGTTATTAAATAGGGAAGAGTGTAGCTTGATTAGAAAAATCCTATCTTCTAAGTGACCCTTATATCAGAAACTCACACCATGGAGGGCTTGGGTTTATTTTTGGAAATTTCTCAACTCTTTAGAGAATGGTTGCATCCTCTGACAAGACAGGAAGTACTTTTTACTACTGGTAAGGGATTACTGTCGTCTTCACAATCAATGGCATTCTAAATTTGACTTGTATTAAAATGGCACGATGACCTTATATAAATTACCTCATCTTTGTGTTTCACTGTCTTCCTCTTTTAAACTGAGAGTATTGGTCAGAATGATCTCTGATGTGTCTTCCAGTTCCAAAATTCTATGATTATTACTGAGGAAAAGGATCTCAAAGTTAGACAATACGAGTGGACTGTTTCCAGAGTCTCCCTATCCCGGGGTGCATTTTCAATGCACCTGAAATGTTAAATATTAAATAGTTTTGTGATTATCGGATGAACAAGAGCTAGATACTGCATAGTGTGTTGATGGTAGTTAAGTACTCAACATTTTTTTCCTCCTTATTTTCCAAGGAAACATAGATCTTTTAAAAGTATCTCATGAAGCTTAAATTCATTGCCCTATTATAACTTGCACCTCAAAACATCATAAGGTTTTGGCATTCTTTTCTAACCTTATAAATATTCCAAGCTTCAAAGGGAATTGTTTGAGTTTAAGGCATTGCTTGTTTCTTTCTTCTTCTTTCTTTGAAGACTGATAAAAAAGACACCTGTTAAATAGTAATATATGACCTCTTTGTAGTATTTAACACAAGTTGAACACCTCCTCCTCCTGGACAGTCTTTCCTCTCTGGGTTTTCATGGCATTTCTGTAACTGATTTTCCTTCCACTCCTCATTCTGCTTTACGGGATCGTGGTGTGTGTGTGTGTGTGTGTGTGTGTGTGTGTGTGTGCGCGCGCGTGTGTGTGTTCATGCGTGTGTGCATGTGCATGCAAACATATACACCGTAGGACTTAATCCTTGGACATCTTGTACCTTATCTTCACTCCCTCTCTTTTGATGATCTCACCAGGACCCATGAGTACAACCCTCATCTCTAGGCAGACAATTCCAGCTGTAGGCTTACTCATGAGCAGAAATCCCACATTACCCATTGGCTGTTGACTATTTCCAACTGGATGTCCCACAAACATCCCACACTCAACATATACACAATAGAACTCATTGACTTTCCCTCAAAATTCTTCCCTCTTCCTAAGTCTCCTATTTCTGTTGAGGGAGTAATCATCTTCACAGTCACACGTCACAACGGTCACGCAATCATCTTTACAGTTATACAGTCTTGTAACTTCACTGTTGTCCGTGACTCCTCCCTTTCCCACACCTAGCTAAATTAAATAATTTGCCATATTTTGTGGGTTCCTTCTTCATAATATCTTTTTACATCTATTCACTTCTCTCCATTTACAGGAATCTCATCACTTAGCTCTTGCTATATTATTCTCCCCAAATAGAATATGAGTTTCTTTAGTGCAAGGACTGCTTATTCTAAGATAATAAGATCCTACTGAACCTTAAAAATGACAAAAGGAACAATAATGAAAAATATGAGAAGACATGAGAAATGATTTAGAATGAAAAAATTGAATCACAGCAATATATACGTTGACTATGATTTAAATAACCAACAATGATGATGGTGGTGATGATGATGGTGCACAGGCTCTGGAGTCGGAGGACCTGTATTTAAATCCCATCTCTGAAACTTACCACCTGTTTGACCTTGGGTAAGTCATTTCATCTCTCTAGGCCTCAATTTCTTTATATGTAAAATGAAGGAATTGGAGTCAATGACCTCTGAGGTCACTTGTAGCTCTATATCTATGATCCTATAATGTGTTTGAAAAGTCTGTAATTTTATGGTGTATAGATTTCTTCCAGTAACTCAAGCTGCAACCCTTCATGGCCCCAATGAGTTGTGCAGCCTGACATCACCCTGTGGTCAATACAATGATAAGCTTATGACATTAATTAGGCTAGCACTTAAAAGTCAGAAATTGTGTTCATTGGGAGTCTCGTATTTTGTAGCTTAGTGGGACTTTCAGCCCTGTTTCTCTACTGAAATAGCCCTTCAGAACTTTTGAACCTTCTATAACATGATGAAACATCCAGGTAGGGTTTCAGTTAAGTTAATCAACATTAAAAAATACACAAGAAAAAAATCCAGAAGGAGCCTGTTTGAAGGTGATGAAAAGGCTGAGTTACAGCACCTGAACAAACACTCTGTTCGGTTTCTACCAAGGTGATCAGTCCCTTCCACTTCACTCAGTAGAAAAGTGACATATTTTCCTTAGGACAGCAACAATACCTTCCCTTGACCCCTACACACAATTACATATCCTTGATTTTATTTATATTAAACTGCCTTGATTTTATTTTGCATCTATTCCATACATCCTTACCTAGTTGCTCATTTCCCCTGTTAGAATGGAAATTTCCTAAGAGTAGGGGATTGTCAAACTCTTTGGCTTAAGCACATAGTAGGGACTGAAAAATAATTATTGATTTGATGATTGAGTGATACCTATGAGGACCCACATGGCACAGCCAGTGATCTCCGCAAAGATTGACTGTTCTGCACTCCCAGTATGTGAGAGGTCGTTATTGCTTTAGAGGGCATGTCTCTTGGATTGGTGAAGTTGAATGCCATATATTGTGGCCATGATCATGAACAGAGAGAAAGCATAAGTGTATTTTCTATTTGTTATCTTTATAGGGTGCTAGTACTAGTCTTCAGACCCTCCAGTGTTTTAATTGGTGGGGACCTGAGGTGCAATTTTCTTTCCCATTTCTGAATTTTTATTTGTTCTTTTTCAGCCTTTTGTTTGGTCATGACCTTTGTTAGACGATGGCCTCTTGGCATACAGCCTGGGCCTGCTTAGTCTTAGCAAAACTTCTTATCTTATATAATATGGGGCCTTTTCAGGAAGATGTCAGGAATATTGCCAAGCAAATGAAAGCTTTACAGATGTATTTCACCTACACTTTTATTGGGCCAGGGAGTGGTGGTGTGAAGCCTCACAAATGAGCATTTTGTTTTTGTGGTTACATCAGACACAGACAAAACTGTCTTTAATTGAAGGGTGCATTTGGGGAAGGAAGCATGGAACATTTAATTAAGTAAGCATTTAAATAAATCCTAAAAGGCTTCTATGGAACAAAGGTGTTCCCTTGTAGTTGGAGGTGAGCTATTCAAACTTTCCATGGCTTAGGACCTGTTTAAAAGTCCCCCTTTGAGTCTTAATCAACTATCCCAGTGGAGAAACATAGACAGAAATAAGATATGTATTCTGTTAAGGTTAATAAACGTGAAAAAAATTGTAAAATAAAAGAATTTTGTGATTTCATGTTTTATCTTTTAAAGTTTTTGTTTGTGACTTGCATATTTTAAAATTTTATGTTTGTGATTTGTGCACTTTTGTTGAGAGTGACCAAGTTTAGAGTAAACAACAAATTAAAAAATGATAACACTGATGATTTTCACCTTTCCTATGCCTGCATCTCATTACTCTTCTTTTTCTCTTTGTACTACGAGATATGGAATGGCTCAGCTATGGAATGCTGACAAAAACCAATGCCGAGTGAGCACAGAACTGAAATACATGACATCGTTATTCATCAAGGGTCTACAGAAACGTATATAATGCAGCACTGGAGACTTCCCATAGCCCATGCTTGTCTCCACCTCCATAAACGAAAGTACAGTGTGAGAACATATCAGTCACTTTCAGATAATTCATTCAAGATTCATCTGGTAAAACTCAAGGACTGAGGCATTTCACTGAACTCAAAATAGTACAAAAAAAAACCCCTCACAGATGTGAGTTCTATAAAAATAACCACTGGAAGACTAATAGTAATGTCCATAATAACTCGCGTTGATGTAGCTCTATAGTTTACAAAGCAGTTCCCTTAAGTTATCTCATTTGCACTTTTCAAAAATCCTGTGAAACAAGTATTGCAGGGATCATAATCTTCATTGTACAGAAGAGAAAACTAAGGATGAAGGATGTTAAGTGACTTGCTCAGGGTCACCCACAGCTAATAACTCTCCGAAGCAGGATCTGAATCGAGGTCTTCCTAACTCCAAATCAAGTCATAATAACTCAAATTTATCTGACACTAAGGTTTCCAGAGCATTTTTCTCATGGCCAATTTGCAAAATAGGTAGAACAAGTATTACTATTCCCCATTTGAAACTATTGCTTCCAATGCCATCTTACCCTCAATCACCCACCAGGGTTTACCTTACAAGCTTACATAAATTGTTGATGAATACATTAAGAAGATAATTTCATTCCTGGTAGCTGAAATTCAGTGCTAACTCTGTGTGTGTGTGTGTGTGTGGTTGTGTTGTATTGTGCATGCATGTGCCTGTCTGTATAGATATAGGTATAGTTCTATATCTATAAATGCATACTCATACTCTCACTAGAGTGCAATAGGAGGGGAATATATATATATATATACTTATATAAATTATACATATATGCATATGTGTGTTTATTTATTTTCCTCCAGTGAGAGCCCTCCCTGGATGGCATAACATGCCTTTGGAGAGAGACTCTGGGATTGGGAAACAGGAAATCTGGGACCAATTCTGCACTCCACCCAGGATTTGTTGAATGTTCCTGTTTTGAGTCACTTAATGTCTCCTTTCCTCAGACCTCTAAGTTCTTAGATGAAGTGTTTGCTATCACAGAAGAATATCTAGATTAAGGAGTTGAAGCCTACCTGCACTGTACAGAATTGTAACATTACATAAAACGGGAGGATTATTATCATTATTTATGAAATGAAATCACTTTCAGACTTCTTCAATCATCAGGCTCATTCTCTAGTTTGGAGTTGATTTCTGCAAGGAAATTCCTCAATTCTGAGAGAAATATCACTTTTAGGTAAGACACTAGAATGGTCGAATGGGGAAAGCCTCGGCTCATCCGTCAGAGGTCCAGGGTTCAAACTCTGCGACAGTTACCGTCTGAGTGATCTTGGGTAAGTCAGTGAACTTCTCTGAACCTCAGTTTCTTCATCTGTAAAATTAGGTAGCTTGGACAAGTTGGTCTCTAAGATTCTTTTTGGCTCTAAATTTATGATTTATAAATTTATGATTTATCTAATTCAGTTATGTCATTTTTCAGATGAGAGAACTGAGGATCAGAGAGGAAAAGCAATTTCTTGAAACCATACCAATTCTAAGTAGCAGACCTGGGATTTGAACCTGGGTTGTCTGATTCTAAATGTAGAGCTCTTTCCACTGTGGGTCGCACATTGCTTCTCTGTCCTCAGCGCTCTCTCTCTCTCTCTCTCTCTCTCTCTCTCTCCCTCTCTCTCTCTCTCTCTCTCTGTCTCTCTCTTTTTCTCTCTCTCTTCCCCTTTATCATTCCCTCTCCCCCCTACTTTGCATGTTCTATTAGGATAAGAGAATGACCCCAATTCCTCTAAATGGTGATCTGTATTCTGGTGGGGTGGCTGTCTAGGTCTCCATTTTCACTTCAATAAAATGTGACTCTTGCAGGAAAATAACTTTCCTTGTCCAAAGCCATAGTGTTGCAAAACAATAATGTGAAAGTCAAGGGAGTATTATGGAAAGACATAAGATTTTGGAGTCAAAAGCCTTGGGATGTAGGCTCAGCTCCACAAGTTTGTATACATGTAAGTATTGATTGACAAGACAGATAAAGTCTCTGAACCTCAGTTTTCTCATCTGTAGATGAAGTAGATCATAAATCACTATTTAAATATGAGTTAACATTAGTATTTCAGTTACATCACAGAGTTGTTATGGGCAAAACACTTATAAAGTACAAAGTGCTACATGTGCATGAAATACAGTTATGTGAGAAATCATCTCCATCAATGACAATTGCATCCTGGTTTCCTTTTTGAATTTCTTATCTGGCTACACTTACCCACTATAGTAATGAACTACACTGCTCTTCCTGCCTTGGGTTAATGTGTGGATCAGTAACTACCCCAACATACACAGGAGGGCCTGCTATCACAGGATCTTAGATCTGCATTTCTAAAGGGAAAGCAACTTTTGAGGGGTCAACAATCTCTTTAATCAAGCTTATACATATATAAGCTTGATTATATATATATATATATCATCTATATTTATATCTATCTATCTATCTATCTATCTATCGATCGATCGATCTATCTAATTTACTTAGTTCAGGGGGAAAAGTCCACACCCTGAACTTCAGAGAAAATACAGAGAAACAAAGATCAACCAACAGACAGGGCTTCCAACTGTCTGACCATTTATCACAGATCAATAGACAGATAACTGTTTGACCATACAAACAAACACTTCCAATGAGTAAGCCCCAAAGTAAAACTTCCCCTCAGAGTATTTACCCCCTTTTCAGAGACAGAGGGCATCACAACCCTTGAGAACCAGTTCCTCATTAGAAAATTAACAAAAGGTATGGACCTTCCTGCAAATCTTTCCAGGTCCATTCATGACTGGGGAAGAGTTTTAATCTTCTTAACATTGCTGTGTGATGCTCCAAACAGCCTAGCACAAGAGGGTGTGCTCTATAGAAGGAAAACCGTCCTGAGGCCCATTGAGGGCATGAAGATATGAGTCCAACTTCATTTCTATCCCAAACCTGCTGTTAAAGATTGAGCACTATCTAAGTTCTCTCCAAACCTGTGAGTCATTACTATTGATGCCTTTTTTCCATTTACATCATCAACCATCATCCCTGTGTGAAGACACAGCCACTGGTCACATGCTTTGGATGTTGCTTTCCACATTTCTGTTGCACAACTCCTTCCGTGTCAGCAGAAGAAAGTGGATAATCCCTTTGTCTGCTCGGTAAAACTTTTCCTTTTCCAGTGGGTGGAGCAACATTAAGGACAATTATTTCTTTTCTTTTTTTTTTAGATATGAAATTCTTTCTTTCTTTCTTTATTTATTTATTTATTTAACTTTTTACATTCATTTTCACAAAATTTTGGGTTCCAAATTTTCTCCCCATTTATCCCCTCCCCCCACCCAATACACCGAGCATTCTAATTTCCCCTATCACCAATCTGTCTTCTCTTCTATCATCCCTCCCTTCTCTCGTCTCCATCTTCTCTTTTGTCCTGTAGGGCCAGATGACTTTCTATTCCCCATTAACTGCATTTCTTATTTCCTAGTAGCAAGAACAATACTCAACAGTTGTTCCTAAAACTTTGAGTTCCAAATTCTCCCCATCCCTCCCTCCCCATCCCCCTTTGGGAAGGCAGGCAATTCAATATAGGCCCTATCTGTGTAGTTTTGCAAATGACTTCCCTGATAGTCGTGTTGTGTAAGACTAACTGTATTTCCCTCCATCCTACCCTGCCCCTCATTGTTTCTCTTCTCTCTTTTGATCCTGTCCCTCCCCAAGTGTTGACTTCAAATTGCTCCCTCCTCCCATTGCCCTCCCTTCCATCATCCCCCCCTTGCTTATCTCCTTCTCTCCCACTTTCCTATACTGTAAGATAGGTTTTCATACCAAAATGAGTGTGCATTTTATTCCTTCCTTTAGTCGAATGTGATGAGGGTAAACTTCATGTTTTTTCTCAGCTCTCCTCTTTTTCCCTCCACTAAAAAGTCTCCTGCTTGCCCCTTGAATGAGAGATAATTTACCCCATTCCATTTCACCCTATCTCCTCCCACTACATTTCTCTGTCACCGTTTACCTTTATTTCTTTTAAGATATGGTCCCATCCTATTCAATTCACTCTGTGCTCTCTGTCTTTGTATGTGTGTGCATGCACACATGTGCATGTGTGTATGCGCACGTGTGTGTGTGTGCGTGTGTGTGTGTGGTCCCACCAATTACCCAGATACTGAAAAGTTTTAAGAGTTACAAATATTGTCTTTCCATGTAGGAATGTAAACAGTTCACCTTTGGTAAGTCCCTTATATGACTTCTCTTTGCTGTTTACTTTTTCATGCTTCTTCTCATTCTTGTGTTTGAAAGTCAAATTTTCTTTTCAGCTCTGGTCTTTTCATCAAGAATGCTTGAAAGTCCTCTGTTTCATTGAAAGACCATATTTTCCCCTGAAGTATTATACTCAGTTTTGCTGGGTAGGTGATTCTTGGTTTGAGTCCTAGTTCCTTAGATTTCTGGAATATCCTATTCCTCGCCCTTTGATCCCTTAATGTAGAAGCTGCTAGATCTTTGTTATCCTGATTGTATTTCCACAATACTGGAATTGTTTCTTTCTAGCTGCTTGCAATATTTTTTCCTTGACCTGGGAATTCTGGAATTTTGCCACAATGTTCCTAGGAGTTTCTCTTTTTGGATCTCTTTCAGGTGGTGATTGATGGATTCCTTGAATACTTATTTTGCCCTCTGGTTCTAGAATATCAGGGCAGTTTTCCTTGATAATTTCATGGAAGATGATGTCTAGGCTCTTTTTTTGATCATGGCTTTCAGGTAGTCCCATAATTTTTAAATTGTCTCTCCTGGATCTATTTTCCAGGTCAGTTGTTTTCCCAATGAGATATTTCACATTCTCTTCCATTTTTTCATTCTTTTGGTTTTGTTTTGTGATTTCTTGGTTTCTCAGAAAGTCATTAGCCTCCATCTGTTCCATTCTAATTTTGAGAGAACTATTCTCTTCAGTGAGCTTTTGAACCTCTTTTTCCATTTGGCTAATTCTGCTTTTGAAAGCATTCTTCTCCTCATTGGCTTTTTGAACCTCTTTTGCCATTTGAGTGAACCTATTTTTCAAGGTGTTATTTTCTTCATCATTTTTGGGTCTCCTTTAACAAGGTATTGACCCATTTTTCATGCTTTTCTTGCATCTCTCTCATTTTTCTTCCCTGTTTTTCCTCCACCTGTCTAACTTGATTTTCAAAATCCTTTCTGAGCTCTTCCATGGCCTGAGCCCATTGGATATTTATTTCGCATGTTTGGGATACAGAGGCCTTGACTTCTATGTCTTTCCCTGATGGTAAGCATTGTTCCTCCTCATCAGAAATGAAAGGAGGAAGAAATATCTGTTCACCAAGAAAGTAGCCTTCTATGGTCTTATTTTTCTTCCCTTTTTTGTGCATTTTCCCAGCCAGTTACTCAACGTCTGAGATTCCTCTCCACCCCCGCCTAGATCCGTCCAGCTAGTGCTTGAGGGTCTGAGATTCAAGTGCTGCTCCCCAGCCTCAGGGCTTTCTGCAGCAGGTGGGGCTGCTATTCAATGTGAGCTTAAGTTCTGGTGCTCGGGTAGGGGCAGGGCCGCCTCCAAGGCTCAGTCCTCTCAGGGGGTTTATGCGGAGACCTTCAGTAATGGAGCGGAGCTCCTGCTTGCTCTGGGAGTCCCAGGCCGCCACTGCCTCTGCTGCTGCCTCCGCCGCTGCCTCCCGAGGGGGCCTGTGTTATGGAGACACCCCGCTCCCCTCTCAGCCAGCCCAGAAGTCTCTCTCACTGACCTGTAGCGCCTGTAGGTGGAGGGACCTTCGCGGCTGCCGGAGGCTCCGTCCCTGAAGCCTACTTGGATCTGCTCCTCTCAGGGTCACGCAGCCAGGGCAGGGCCGGGGTGGGCTCTGCTGTCCAGTGCACAATGGACCTTTGGGGTCGGTTTTTCAAGGCTGTCTGGAATGGAAATCTCCTCCACTGTGTTGCTGCATGGTTTCCACTGCTCCAGAGTTTGTAGGGAGTTCTTTTTACAGGAAATTTATGGGCTGTGGGTTCAGAGCTAGCATATGTGAGTCTTTCTACTCCTCCATCTTGGCTCCTCCCAACAATGATATCTAATGGATTCAAAGCATCGATTGAATGTGTGTCTTTATATTGAACTAAGCAGACAACGACTTATGATTTCAGTATCTGTTCCAAGATAGCTTCTCATTCCATCCCTTGAAAAAAAAGCCAGATGGCTATCAACCACTCATCACTTAAGTCTGTCAGGAGACAAATAGCACAGAAGAGGAAGACAACCAGAACGTGAATTTCTATACAATTGGAGGCCAAGACTATTACATTTCTCTACTCTGTAAATATATTTTAAAGAAAGATTCTCCCATTTTTCTGGTTGAACTCACCTGCTGTTTTTACTCCTGGTCATCTCATTCACTACACACACCATGTCTATCTCTTCAGAACAGCATTACACACCAACAAGTCAATTCCATAGGTCTGATCTGCATTTTTTTTCCTCCATTGGTACATAACTCCTCTTCAGTTGATTTTTTGCTTCAGTTTTTTTCCAATGCTATGAATTTATAGAGCCTTCAAAATTGGATCATTGAAATTTAGAGCTGAAAGTGAAACTCAAGGAGAGGTCCAGGGAGAGGAAGTAACCCCCAATGTTATACAACAATGATGGAGCTGGTCCTCAAGTCAAGACCTTGTGATCAGAGCTAAAACTCGTATGGGAAAAATAGGACATTGTCCCAAGATACTAACAGGGGAAGAGGTGTCTTCTTTTCATGGATACCACTGTCTTCTCACATGACCTCATGTTCTGACAGAGCCAGAGACCACAGCAGGCCCTGGCTCCTACCCCAGAGCTCCATCTTCACAAAAACTGTCTCTTACTACTGTATTTCCCTAAACCCCAGCAGGCGGAGAAGCTAAGATCTCTGAAGGGAAGACAACTCCTTGTTTTCCTGCAGAGGTCTGGGAGTTTTCCTTCAGATGTCCTCCTCTTGGCTGCTATACAGTGAGCTGCATTTTCTGCTCCACACCCAGCCTCCCTCCACCCCTTGACCCGAATTTGCCCTAAGAGTAATTATGGCTAGTTTTGGTTATAATGGCATTCTCTCCACCTAGACACTCTTCCTTCAAATGAAAAACCTGAGAAGTTCCAGAAAATACATCACTTTCTTCTCTGACTTCATTCCCCCTCTCACATCATCTCCTAATGACTTCCCTCCTTAAGCTCTGACACTCACGGTCAGGCAAGCCTCAAATAATAGCTAATATTTATATAGTGATTACTCTGTGCTAGGTACTTTGTAATCATTAATTATCCTGTTTCATCCTCACAATAATCCTGAGAGGTTGGTGCCATTATTATCCCCATTTGTAGATGAGGAAAATGAGGTAGGCAGAGGTTAAATGATTTGCCTACGGTCACAAAGCTAATAAGTACCTGAGGTTGGATTTGAAACCAGGTCTTTTAGACTCCAGGTCCAGATCTCTATCCACTGAACCACCTACCTGCTTCACTACGAACATTGTACCCAGAGCTCCTAGATTGTGGACACCTGTTTCTCCATCAGGCCATCCAGCGTATACTGTGGCTACCCCTTGATGCCCCTAAATGCTCTCTACAGAGTTGTGATCACTCATTTTCCATGCCCACTATACTGCAAATAGCAGAAGATAGAGAGGAAATCCTTAGGATCATACCTATGTCTCTCTCAGACCTAAAGCATCCTCTGTCTTGGACATCAGGCATGAACTCTATCAATAGTTCACTGCATTCTACTACCATATTTTTCTGTGTTGCACTTTTTCACAGGAAATTCAGACACTTGAATTAAGGTATATGTGTTTTGTTAAGGTAACGGAAAATTTAAATTTTAAAAATACCATGAGCTTGAATGAAGTAAGGGGAAGATACAAGAGGAAAGGCTAAATTCAGCTGTAATCTGCTCTATGAAATCTCTTTGATCCACCCCAGTAAGTGTTCTCTTCTCAAGTTTAGAGAACTTTGGCTAGATCACTGCTTTACCCCATCCCTTTTTCCATTTTGTTGTGTATCCTGCTTTATAGAATCACAAGGTTTTAGAATTAGAAGGGAGCCTTAAGGCCTGCATTTATCTCTTGCCAGTTTGACTTCGAACCATTAACTATCTCTAGGTCCAGATACTAGACTTGTCAAATTTTCAGATGAAACAAAGCTGGGAGAGACAACCAATGCATGGGATGATTGAGTCAGTATCCAAAAGGATCTCAACAGGCTAGAGCTGTGGTATGAATATAGTAAAATGAAACTCAGTAGGGATAATTGCATAATTCTGCACATGGATACAAAAAATAACTTCCCAAGTATAGAAGGAGGAGATATAAACAGCCACAATTTGTGTTTCAAAGAATCTTAGTGGACCCCAAGATTGATATGAGTTAGCAATGTGATATGGCAGTCAAAAAGCTAATTCGATCTTGGACCTCATAAGAGAGACATAGTTTCTAGGCATACGGAAGTGATAACCTCCCTGATCTTTGCCCTTGTCAGACATCATAAGGAGTATGCTGTTCAGTTCTGCACACAATGATTTAGGAAGGGTGTTGATAGGTTGGAGATTATTTGGAAGAGGATGATCAGGGTGATGAAGGACCTTGAGTCCGGGTTAGCTGATGATTGGTTGAGAGAACTGGGCATTTTTTAGCCTGAGGAAAACAACATGGCATATTAGTGTGGTGGGAGAGGAGGAGGAAATGATAGCTGTCTTCAAGTACTTAAATGGCTATTACCTAGCATTCTGTTTTGTCCCAAGCATGATAGGTACAAGTTGTAAAAGGCCAGTTTGGATGCCAAGGGAAAACTCCCAGATACCAAAAACTTTGGCCCACAGTAGAATGGTGGTTCAAGTGCTTGTGGGTTCCCTTTCCTCGGAAGTCATTAAGTAGAGGCTAGATGACTATGAGTCAAGTATCTCTAAGTGGGGCTTCCTTTTTGTTTATGGGTTTGACCACTGAAGTGCCTTCCATGTCTCAGATTCTGACATTCTGTGAAATCAAGTTTGTTTTTATAAGCTATACTGGGGGACCAAAGAGAATCAAAGCATTTCATTCCATCACTCTTCAGTTTTCCATCACTCTTCAGATGCCTTTCCCTTTAGAAATTTTAGTCTATGGTATCCTATCTAGCTTTTCCCAAGGGCTGCAACATCCATTCTCCCCAAATCGAGAATAAAGGTTAGATCTATTCCCCCATCCCAAATTGACATCATTTTTTACCTCATCAATTAGTTTCTTGCTTTTAGGAAAAGGGAATAAATATTTATATAGTGCTTAGGCGCTAGGCACTGTGCTAAGAGCTCTTTACAAATATTACTCATTTAATCCTTACAAATATGTAAGATAGGGGCTACTATTTTTCCCATTTTATAGTTGAGGTAATTAAGACAAACAGGGGTTGGCTGACTTGCCTAGGATGGCGCAACTGGTGTCTGAAGTCAGACAGATATAAACTTGTTTTCCTGACTCCAGGCTCAGTGCTCTATCCCCTTCTCTACCAGCAGCTTCTGTTAGAATGTTCTGTTAGAATCTGACCCAGAATAGAATTTCTCCTTGTTGTTTCTTACATCTTTTGAAGAAAAGATGGTTAGGAAGGCAAATAAGAAGTTATTATTTGATTTGATTTTGAGAGGGGGGAGGGGAGGAGGGAGGGAGGGACGGAGAGAGAGATGGAGAGAAATAGACAGAGACAGAAACAGAAAGAGAGAGGAAGGAAGGAAGGAAGGAAGGAAAGAAGGAAGGAAGGAAGGAAGGAAGGAAGGAAGGAAGGAAGGAAGGAAGGAAGGAAGGAAGGAAGGAAGGAAGGAAGGAAGGAAGGAAGGAAGGAAAGAAGGAAGGAAGGAAGGAGGGAAACAAGGACAGAGAGACAGAGACAGACAGAAGTAGAGAGAGAAATAAAAGAGAGGAGACAAAAAAGAGAGAGAGAAAAGAAAAGCGAAGGGGGAGGAGGGAGAGGTCAAGGATCAGTCTCTTCTCCCAGAACACCCCCCATATCTTTGTTTCAAGGATATGTCCAGTTTCTCAAGTTCCTTGTCCAGTTCCTATTTCTTTTTACGTGGCCTCTACTATACACTGATGTCCAAATCGCCTCTGTTCCTTTCCCCATGGATCTTCACCCAAATGTTGTCCAGCATACTGCCTCTAGTTTTGGGTTCCCCTTACATGAGTATTCTTACTACCCCAATATTATCTTCCCTATCCTGTTTCTCTTGTACAAAATATATCCATCCAAAGCTGCATAGGTTTCATTTCTCCAAGTCTCAGGAATATTCGTGAGGAAAAACTTGCCTCCTTGTGTTAGGACCTCTAACTTCCTTTATATTTGTTGCCTAAAATTTGAGCATTTGTGTATAGATCTTTGAGTCCATGGTTTTTCTCCTTGCTTCTTGGATTTTTGTCCCCTCTTAACTTTTGATTGTCTCAGTACTGCTGTTCTTCTTGTTTTATTGTATCAACCCTCCCCAATGTCTGACTTGATGGATGTCTGGGGCAGTTTTCTCCTTTCTCCATCCTTTTCAGTGTTGCATTTATGTATGTACTATCTATCCTCAGAGGACTGTTAGATCCTTTAAGTGAGGAACTACTTTGCATCTTGTATCCCTCAAAGTGAAAACATCTCACTACACAGAGCAGGTACTTAATATTTTTCAAATTGAACTGAGCTGAATTAATAAAACTGAAAGCTGCCTAATTCAGCTTTGCTGTTTCAAGAGATAAACTGGCAGCACTTTTGTGACCAGAGGCAGTGAGGAGCTGAGTAATTCATTTCCTGTGAAAGAACGTTTCTTTTTGGAAAATCTTTCCAACCATTATGTTACTATGAGTTTGATGAATACTACAAGCATTCCAATTTTCTAATAAAACGGGGAAAGCCCTGCAGATCTGTCCTGGAGAGTTTCTATCAAGGGAGAGGGAGAGGAAGTGATTTGCACTTCCAGCTGATTCTTGATTTTCCTCCATCTTTGGATTAGAAGCAGAACAAATCGTTGTTTGGGGCTCCCTTTGGGACCAGAATATAAATCCCTGTTCATTAAAAATACTGGGGGAGCTTAACCATTAAGGCTCCGTGCCTACTTGCTGACATTTCCCAAACCATTATCCAATAAACACACAGTGAAAACACTTGGATAGGAAAATGTGCTGGTCTCATATTCATAACAGGTCTCAGTGATCAAAAACCTGACTTCTCCAAATTCGGGAAGGACCATATGCGGCAAACAAGCGAAGTGAGGAAAGCTCAATTACACATTTTCAACATTTACTAACTTGGGTAATAGAAAACATGGCTCCTACAATGGAATAGAAAACCAGTGTGGCAAAAGGTAAGGGATACTGGCTTCTGAGTCACAGGACCTGGATCTGAAACCTTGCTCTGCTACTATCTGTGCAAGTGATGCAAAGCACTTCATATCCTGAGCCTCTGTTTCCTCATGTGTAAAATGAGAATTGGACTCCATAGCCTCTCGTAGTGCTTCTTCCACCTCTAGAGCTCTGATCCTATTTTCTGAAAATTCAGAGTGACAATTATACTTCCTACTGCATAGGATTGCTCTGAAGAAAATGGTCTACAAGCCTTAGAGTGTGAATAAAGTGTGATATGATATGTGTGTCACACACACAGTGTCTCAAAAGTTTTAGTGCAATCTTATGCTTTAGTAACTGTAATAGTGGTAGATTTACTAGCTATTAGATCTTAAAACTGAATTGACTTTTATATATACATATATGTGTGCACATGTATTTGTGCATACATATATCATCCTATCCCAGTTCTGGATTTATTCCAATTTTATATTGTGTGTTTATGTTTGTATTGTACACATGTATATACATTTATGTGTATATATGTGTATATGTATATGTACACACATATATACACAAATGATATAAAATTGGAATAGATCCGTAACTGGGGTAGAGTGAAGGAACTTCTCATGTGGTACTAAATATTGAAAGCTCTTACATATCTTTAACAGAAGAAAAACAAAATTTAGCACCTAGTTAGGAAGTGCCATGAATTAAAATGATAGGCTAGTGAATGATCCATTTGCTCCCTTCCCCTGTCAACTTCACTCCTCCTAGAAGTGGCCACTGTGTGCCCAAGTGTGCCGTGTACCTCCATCGGTCAGTACACTTACCATAGGAGTGGTTTGTATACCTGCACACACACACACACACACACACACAAACACACACATACATACTCTAATTGGAAGCAAATATACAAACCAGGAAATTTCCTCATATTTAATCAGGTTGATGTTAGATAGACCTGTGATGAGTGTTGTATGTCCAAATTGTTCTGAGGAGATTAAGGAATCACATAACCAGTAGGCTTTTCAGAGAGTCAAGCAGAAAGGCCCACTAACTCCAGGAAGTGGGTAAATAGGCAGATTTTTTATCTGTTTTCCTTTTCACAATGTTTGGCAGAAAAAATAAGAATGGGGAGGCAGAATAAGAACCCCCTTTCTCATTGCCTCTCAGTAGCACATAGCAACTCAATGAGGAAGAAAGTAATGAAAGGGGCCACTGGAAATTCTCCATCTGTGGCTTTGGAACCACTCATTAATTCTCTGAAATGAAATGCTTACATGCTCCTTGATCAAAGAACTGGCAGCTAGATTGTACGATGAATACAGCACTAGGTCTGAAGGCAGGGAGACCTGAATTCAAATTTGATCTCAGATACTTACTAGCTGTGTGACCCTGGGCAAGTCACTTAACTAGTGTTTGCCTCAATTTCCACAACTATAAAATGAGGATGATAAGAGCACTGCCCTCCCAGGGTTGTTGTAAGGTTCAGATGAGATAATCGTTATCAAGGACCCAGCACGCAGTAAGCACTATATATAGCTATTATTAGTTACAATTTAGGCTTGTCCTAACAGTGGGTGCCAGAGACAGAGCTTAAGAAGCAAAGTTATTAGAAGAGGGATATGAGAGGGTGACTAGCATCACAGTCGTGGCTATAGTTTGTGGCATGTTTGCTGGAACCTCCAAGTGCTTTGCACAGTATCTGGGCAAATTAGGTGCTCTAGAAATGTTTGCATTGTAATAATCATAGCGTTATTATAAGCATTATAAGTGCTGCATATTTGCATATGACTTCTTTTCATTATATAGTTGTATGAGTTGTATCATCATGCAATATAATACAGTTGTAGATTATAAAATATTACATTATACATGATTATATCAGCATATAATATTTATTTTATATCCTAAGTATATTATACATAATACATTATATGTGTGAAGTTGTATATAATAAAATTGCATAATAATATTACATAATATAGTAAATATAAGTATATGTGTATGTATGCATGCATGTATACACACACATGCACGCACGCTCACACACACATATGACCACTAGATGGCACATCGGATAGAGCACCAAGACTAAAATCAGGAAGATCTGAGTTCAAATCTAGATTCAGAAACTTCCTAACTGCATGACCCTGGGCAAGTGATTTAGTATCTATTTGCCCCTGAGAAGGAAATGGTCAACCTCTCCAGTGCCCTTGCCAAGAAAACCTCCTGGCTAATATTGACATGATATTGTCCACAGGGTCACAAAGAATTGCATATGACTGAACAACTCAATGACAGCAACTGTAAATTTTATAATGTATGTAAATTTTACATTTTATGTTATTTATTAAAATATATTAATAATTATATTTTATTATATGTTTTAATATTTTATATTGTATACAATATTTCTATATTCTATTTTATATATTATAAAAATTATCGATAACAATAATTAATTATCAACATCATCGCCCAGGTGATGAGAGAGATATAAAGCTTAGATAAATTAGAGTCCCTGCCCTCATGGACCTTAATAGTTCAGTCAGGGGATAAGACAGCTATAGCTGTAATATCCAACCTTATGCAATAAGTGAATCAGAAAAGTACAACACAATTTCTTATGAGGTTCAAGGTCATTAATGACTTGCATATGTTAGTGGGTTAGTCAGTATAGATTAATAGGACAATATAGGATTTGGAGGACTATGTGTTTATTTACAGGACTATACGGATTTTGAGCTAAAAAGTATCTTAGGGTTCATCAAGTCCAAGACCCTCATTTTATAGATGAAGAAAGTGAAACTTGAGAGAGGTTAGGCAACTTGCTTATGGTCAGAGAACTAGTCAGATATGAGTCTAGTTCTTCTGACTCCAGGTTCATTTTACTAGCTGCTAGACCACACTGCCTCTCACTAGGGGAAGACTTCCTGGAATGATATTTGGGGAGTGCTTTAAAGGATGAGCATTAAGCTAACAAGTGAAGGGAAGGGAAACATGCTGAGCATGGAGAAAAATATGAAAGAAAGGAATCAAAGCAAAGAGTGTATTAACCATACACAATCAATCTGTAACACAGCCTCCCACACACAACTACAGGCCGCTCAGGGAATCTGGTGAGAAATGTGCATTAATTATGATTCCTCATTAATTATGAGCCCAGGGCAGAGCTGACTGCTGTGATTCTACCTGGATGCTCCTGGAGTGTTAGGCTGTTCTCTCTTTCTCAGCATCATTAGGCTCTATCATCTGAGTTAAATTGAATGAGAGAATCTTGGAGCAACACTCTCCCATCTTACAGGTAAACAGCTCAAGGTCAAGAGGGGAAGTGATTTGTCAAGGCTAGTAGAAGAGATAGGTTTCCATTTAACGTTTTCTGGTTACAAATCTCATCTTCATCCCCCTTTACCATACTGCATTCCAATGATAGTAGCTGTATTTCCCAATTAAACCTTGAGAAGATTTCCCCTCAGCTTCTGGATGAAAACAAAGCATTTATTAAGTATGTAGCACATGCAAAACACACTGGGCTAAGTTCTGGCAATACAAATAGAAAAGCAAGGCAGGCTCCGGTGTCAAGGTATTCACCTTCTAATAGACAATATGGACAGGAAGTTTCGGCTGTAAGTCAGACAGAAAAGTCCCATGTTCGTTTTTCAAACTGACAAAGAAAACAAAGTTCAATGCCATTTTAATGGACAAATAGAGAAAGAAAGAGGGAAATATGGTATCCTGCGGTACTAAGCCTCTGGGACCTTGCCCTTGATTTGTAGGCACAAGTTGGAGTCCCTCGAAAATGACTACTGTTACTCAGGGTTCTTGGCTTAACCCTGAAGAGCTAGGTTTTCTACTTCTATCACTTATAAGCCACATCAGGGTGTTTCTCATTGATTATCAGGAGTGTTGATTAGATTTTACTAAATGTATTTGCCAAGAGATATAAAGATCAAAGTTAGTGCAAAAACAGCCCTTTTTGGGGGGAGGGGGTCATTCTTTTCTTGCATTTATAAGGTCTTTAGAGAGGGATGATTAAAATGACAAAATGTAAGCCTCACACATGGGAGAAACATAGGGCAAAAAGAGGTGAATCACTACCCCAGTTTCCTCTTCTTCCTCCAAAGAGTACGTGAAGTCCTTAGGTACAGTTTTCTGCTGGGCTCCAGGAATCAATTCCCCCATATCAATTCCATAGTCAAATTCATTAAAGCTGCTTCCTTCTTCCAGTGGCTTCCTTTCTTAATCTGTCAGTGTCCACGCTGTCCATGTTTAGCCTCAGCATGTCTTTCTCTGCTCTCACCTGGGTGTGCTATCTGCTGTTGGTCCATTCTCTCCAGTAACATGGTAGGTGGAATGGGAGTGGATGATATAATACTCCCTCTGGGCTCACTCTCTACTACCTTACAACCCCTATGGGACAGACTTTAGGGTATGACTTCTCAAGTACTCCAGATCCTGGAGTACATACCAACCAATGGGTTCCATCCACTATTTAAAGCCCCTCCGGTATGCTCAGCTTGTTTTAGGAATGTGATTGGCTAACCAAAGAGTTCACACCTTGTAAAGAGAGGCCTAATAGGGCACAAACCATGTTATTCACACATTGGAAACTTCATCCTGTGTGGTCTCCCATCCATCTACTTAATAATTTACAGTTGTATTAATTGGGGTTTGGGCTAGAAACGTACTTTTGCTGTGGAAATAAATGGAGATCTTCCTCTGGGAGGTTCTTTGTCATTCAAAGCCTTTCATAACCTACTCCAATCCCCACCTTTCCAGTCATTTCATACCTTGCACCTCCTACCACCCAACATGCGCCTCATGAATTCTTGAATCCAGTTCTATAGCCTTCTTTCTTGTTGTTCCATGTCCCAGCTCTGACTGTTTCCCAAGCTTAGAATGCTGTCCTTTCTCAACTCTACCTACTGACGTCCCCGGCTTCCTTCAGACCTAAGCCAAAATCTCACCTGCTGCAGGAAGTCTTTCCAAATCCCCCAGTTCTAATGTATTACTTCAATTATATATATATATATATAATATATGTTTGTATATATCTATTATTATGTATCTATTATATACATAAAATGTTTATATATGTAAATTATATATTTATGTTTGTATATATCTATTATTATTTATCTCATTTATAAAATGTTTATATATGTAAATATGTTTGTATGTATATATAAAATATGTTTGTATTATATATATTTGTGTATATATGTGAGTGTGTGTGTGTGTAGTTTGTGTGTACCTATTTGCAAGTTGTCTCCCCAGTTGATTTTAAGTTCCTTGAGGATAACAGCTATCTTTTGCCTTTCTTTGTGTCCCAGCTTTTAGCACAGTGCCTGTTCACTGACTGACTGACTGAATCTAGATCTTTAAAAGTGTCAAGGGTATCAGTCCAGCACCAGGGTTGCCATCTATCTGTTGTTCCTCACTTACCGCATAACCAGACTGCCTCTTGTTTGGATCCTACACTGCTTGAATATCTCTGGTGTCACTTTTTGCACAAGTGGAAAGAGTAGGACCAGGTTAGACTGAAAGATAGGGAGGAAAGGATTTATTCTATCAGTTTCCATGCTTTCTCTTCTTTGCCAGGCTACATACATAAGAAGAAATCAAAGCCAACATGTGATTCCTTCACCAGCCTTTCAAGATAAAGGTTGTTCTTATTGCCTTTGAGAGGTAAGGAAGCTGAAGCTCAAAGAGCTTGGAGGTCTTGTCAGTTCTCTTTCCTTTGAGTCTAACCAACACTGGTACATTCATTAAGGGAAGGGAATGAGTATTTACAGAGTGCTCACTGTGTGCCAGACACAGTGCTAAGTATTTTACAAATATCTCATTCGATCCTTACAACCATCCTGGATCAATAACTTTGGGACGTAGTTATTAACATTATCTCCACGTTTAAGGAAACTGAGGCTAACGTAGGTTGTGACTTTCTCAGAATCACACAGCTAAAAAATGTCTAAACGTGGATTTCAATTCAGGTCTTGACTCACTCAGTGCACTGTGAAACCTCCCTCTAGGTCTTTAAAATGTTTCTTATGCAGCACTAGAGCTGTCTACCGCTTTCTCCTCTCTCTTATCATGTGACTAACCTGCCTCCTTTTCTTATTACACATTCATTTCCTAGGTAACATCCCTCAGAAGGCAGCTAGGTGATACAGTGAATAGAGCACTAAGCCTGTAATCAAGAAGACCTGAGTTCAAAACCAGCCTCAGACACCTACTAGCTATGTGATCCTGGGCAAGTCACTTTTAACCCTGTTTAGCTCCATTTCCTCATCTGTAAAATGAACTGAAGAAGGAAATGGCAAACAACTCGAGCAAATTTGCCAAGAAAACCCCAAATGGTGTCATGAAGAGTTGGACATGAACAACACCAATAGATAATAGCCCTTATAGCATTTCTTGCACACATCATTTGTGATGTTCTGGAGCCTTTTCGGACCAGCATAGCTTCCATCTTGCTCTTAGGATCAGTCACGATTTTTACTCTTCAGAACTTGTAGTATTCCATGATATGTCATCACCAGAAGTATACTGACATTTGAAAGATGGACTTTTGTTTTAGATGGCAAGCTTGGGAACACTGAAAGAACTGTTCAGTTTCCGAAATGTAATTTGGCTTGCTTCCCTTGTCCTCTTCAGTTCTAGACCCAGCTCAGTTTTCTTTCTTTAGTGTCCAACAAAGGTACATGTGCCTTTGTACTGGCTGGTTCCTGTGCCTGGAATGCACCCGTAGTCCTCCCCCTGTCACCACTCACACACTGCCTCTGCCTCTTGGAATCCTGGGATTCCTTCAAGATTCACCTCAAATATCATCTTCTACGGAAAGCCCTTCTTGATCATCTTAACTGCTACTACTCCATCTCCCCAAACTATCTTGTATTCAAGCTGTATATATGTGGGTGTATACGTATGTATGTATGTGTGTATATGTGTATATATATTAGAATATAAGCTTCTTGAGGAGAGGAGCTGTTTTTACTTTTGTCTTTGCACCCCCAGGTTTATCCCTCAGCACATAATAAGCACTTAATAAATATTTGTCAATTAATTCATTAATTGGTTGAAGGATCATATCAGTTGATTGACTTTATGGATCAACTCACCATTCTTGTGACTCCCCTTACTTGGCTACCATTCCCTTCTATGCAGTGTCTCCAACTATTAGAATACAGGTTCCCTGAGGACAGGGATTATCTCATTTTTTGTATTGAGCATAATGTCTACTACAAAGTTTGTGCTCGAAATATGCCTTTTCTTTCATTCGTTCATAAGTTAAGTAAATGATCTGGCCATACCACTACATATCACAGTCTTGACAATGTTTCTTTCAGCCACTTGGATGTTTTTCTACCTGGACTTTTAGGTCAATATCTTTTGCTTTTGAAACTATTGGGTGCTCGGAGAACTTATTTGACCTTTCTGAGCCACAATTTCCCCATCTATAAAATGGAGCCAATAACCACACAGGATGGCTGTGGGGGACATTTTGTAAGTGATAAAACTCTACAGAAACGAGAGCTATTATGGTTTTTTAATTTATTTGAAAAATCAAGTAATACTAAGTCAAAAGCAATGGATTGTTGTTTTCCTCTACATCATTCTTTAAGGGGGAGGGTGATGGGTAGAGATAGAAAAAGGGTGGACCTATGATTTCATTGATGTAAGGCATTCCTTCTATGAATACTGTACTGCAACTTATAATCTTACTCGCCAATTATGCGTCAGAGAAGGTACTGAAGCTCACGTCTTCTTAAGTCTGAGCTGGCTCTCCAATCACTCTTACGTGATGACTCTGACTCACATTATTTTCTTATATAAATGGAAATTAAGATTTAAAATAACAGCAATTGGAAAAGCTGTGCCTTTGGCAGCTGCCATCTACATAGCATGCTTTCAAAAGACATGAGAGTTTAAACTATGCTTGTACTTTGCATTAAGGTTGAGATAACCGATGTTCACAAGCACATCAATGATTTTCCTTTTCCAGCAATCTGGCTTTAATTTAGGGGTTGATTTTCATAACTTTTCATTTAGTTTTCTGTGCTTGGTGATGAAATCTTTTGAATGTTGATGTAGCTTGTGTTCTAACAGGTGCTTTGCAAATATGATGTAGACTCCCCAGCCTCATTTTGGAATGCCTTTATCCTCTTGGCATTATTGCAAATAGCAAAGGGCAAAAGGTGAACCTCAATTTCTTCATCTGTAAAATGTAGGTCATACAACTTCATAGGGTTGTTGTGAAGGAAATGTTTTATCAAATCTTAAAGCTGTATAGAAATAAATATAAAATAAATAAATATCATAACACACCAAATACACACACATATAACCCAATAAACATTTAGCATACATATAGCATGTACACACACACATTCACACATGCACGCACACCAGAGATTCCAAATTATATTTCCTTGAAACAAGAGGCAGCATCATTAGAAAGAATACTGCTCTAGGAATTCAAGGATTTGGGTTGAAGTCTCACCTTTACCATTCACTTGTTGTGTAAACTCAGACAAATTGTTTTTCTTCTGTAGTATTTAGTTTTCTCAGCTATAAATTGAGGACATTGGTCATTATCTTTCTTCCCAAATCCTCTCCCTTTCCAAATTTTCCCATTGCTGTTGAGTACACTACTATGTTCCCAAGCATCTAGCCTGCTAATGTGGGTGTCATCTTCAACTCCTCTCTCTCTGTCACTGCCCATATCCAGTTTCTTGTCAAGTCCTATCAATTTATCCTCAAATCTTCTCCCATGTATCCCCATCTTCTTTTCTGACATTGCCACTGCAATAATGCAGATCCTTATCCACTCATTCCTGGATGACTACAATAGCCTTCTGGTTAGTCTTCTTGCCTCAGTCTCCCTACTATAATCCAGCATCTACTCTGCTATGAAATTGATCTTCCTAAAGCAAAAATCCGACCATGTGACCTCCCCTCAACCTTCATTCATTCAATTCCATTGATTCCCTATTTCCTCTAGGTCAGAACATAAAATGCTCCATTTGACATGCAAAGTGCTTCACATTCAAAGTGCTTCATAAACCGACTCACTCTTACCTTTCTAGTCTCCTAACTCCTTACTTTCCCAATCTCCCCAACAATGTGCTCCATGATTTAAGGACATAGGCTTCCTTGTTGTTCCTTCAACAAGACTTTCCATCCCTGGATGTCCTCCATGCCCAGAATAGTGTCCCTCCTTATCTCTACTTCCTAGCTGCCCTGGCTTCCTCTAGTCTCAGCTAAATTCTTCCCTTCTTATCTTAATTCTAGTGGTTTCCCTGTGTTGATTACCTCCAGTTTATTCTGTCTATATCTTGTGTGTGTATGCACACACATATACATACTATATATATGCATATGTATGTATATATACATTTATACATACACATATGTGTATATGTAATACACATGTACATGTATATATGTATATAGTTGTTTGCATGTTATCTTTCCCATTAGACCATGAGCTCGATAGCAGGCACTATCTTGTGCCTTCTTTTGTATTCTCATCACTTAGCACAATGCCTGGTATAGAACAGGTGCTTAGTAAATGCTCATGACTAACTTATTAGAATATCTGCTTCTAAGATCTATTCTGTATAATCCCTTCTCTCAAAGACATATGAACTTCAATTTCAGATTATTTTTAAAGGTAGTTTAAAAAAGAGATTAAGAAAAGTACCATTTACATTTCATAACAATAAATCAGTGTTCTAACATTTACATAGCTTTATCCATAGATACGTTATATATGGGACAATAGAATAAATGGACTGTTAAATATCTTTCCAGGAAGTCATTAAAAAATAATTCTAGCCTCTTCTAATCATGAATGGTTCCAGACCACATTCCTCAACTCCTCCTCACAACCCCCCAAGAATTAGGGGTGTCAACTCAAACAGTCTGGCCAAATTTTAGTCTGCTTTCCATCCTGAGTTTGAATTTCTTCTTTTTTTCTTATCTTAAGGTTGCAGCCCCACTGACACTAATAAAATGGAGACCAAGTTCCATCCTAGAGCATGGAGGAAGGAAGAATTCCACTTTATATTGGTAATTTGGGCCTCCTTCTTCCTGGGATTGGGTTCAAATATGGGAAGAAGATATGTGAGAGAAAACGGCTGTTCCAGAAAGCAAACGAGAAAGGTAATGATGTCATCGCTATTTTCCTCTTGTCTTCCCATAAGAATCTCTAGTCCTTAGTTTGGAGAATATCTCTTTGGCTTTTCTCACTGTGTCTACAGCTGAAAAGTGAAGCATGCTGTCAAAACAATTATCTAGAAAATTATAAACAATGATATCCTACTTGGTTTTTAATGACCAACTACTTTCCTGAATTTTGTCAAACTAGTTTGCTTATATCAATGAAGATTTGAGTCTTTACACACTTTACTTGCCATTGCTTACACAAGACACTCCATAGCCTAACTCCATGGACCTTTGCATTGTTTGCCCTACATGCTTAAAACACTCTTCTTTTTCACCTCTGACTTAGTTTCCTTGACTTCCTTCAAAGTTCAGCTGGATTTCTTTTATCTGCATGAGGTCTCTTCTTTTTCCTCAGCTGCTAATATTTTTCCTCTGAGACTAGCTTCCCCTTATACTGTCTCAATTTGTGTATAGTTGGATATTTACAAGCCTTCCTTGCAACTAGAATGTGAGTTTCTTGACTGCAAGGAACCTGGATTTTTCCCCTTTCCTCTGTATCTCCTGTGCTTAATATAGTATTTTGTACACAGTAAGTATTTAATAAATGTTGCCTTCTTACTGGATATATTAGTGGTGGGTGGAGTCAAGAAAGAGGGAGATCCAGAGGCATATTAGTTTATAATCAGTATAATTGGAGACAGAATATATTATATATGTGGAAAAATAATCAGCAAATAATGGGTGTTACCAACATTAAGTCAAGGAATATAAAGGAATCATAGACCCCTGTCGGTTAGAATGATTGCAGGATGTTTCATGGAGAAGCGGCTTTGGACTGAGCTTTCAGAAGCTGACAGGACTTGGTTAATAGAGAGGGAACAGGGAAATGGCCGAAGGGAGGGAGTGGGGGTAAAGAATCCACAAAGCAGGAGGCCTATTGGCATGTCTTAGGAAAACAGTTTGGATGGAGCAGAAACTTCAAACCCTACAATCAAAATCTGAATTGGAAGGATCTCTGAAGTTACCTGGCCTTAACTGTCCTCTGAAACACAAAACCCTTCTATAAACTCTTCAATAATTGGTTTGTTTTGGAGGAACGGGAGGATATAAAACTGGAAAAATAGTATAGGGCCAATTTATTCAGGGTCATCCATGCCAAGATTAAGGAACTCAAGATTTATTAGGTAGGCAATGAGAGCGGGAAGAGACATGATATGACATAAAAGAATCTGCACAGAGATTAACATGTATTTTTATGTGTGGTTAGAAGGAGAAAGCATTTATTAAGTGCCTACTATGTGCCAAACACTGTCCTAAACAGCTTTGCAAATATTCTCTTATTTGATTCTCACAATAACTCTGAGAATTTGATGCTATTATCTCCATTTTACAAATAAGGAAACTGAGGCAGACAGAAAACATGTCTAAGATCCTGCTTCAGAGGTGTCTGTCACAGTCCTGTGATAGTGTCTAGGCATGCTGCCATGCTAACAAAGTTTTAGTGATGTTAGCTCCTGTCCCAGACTGGGGGATTAATTTTTTTCCCTTTCCTTATCACGGACTCTCCCTTTCTGTATTTCCAATTAAGCCTTGTGTCCTTCTCTTGAATGCTCCAGTAAAAAAAGGCTATTTTAGCCTTAACTGGTTCATCCTCAATAACTCCATAAAATTATCTCCAACAAGTACCTAAAGGAACCCTAATACTCAGTAGCACATGCTACTCTCCACCCTTAGAGTTTATTTTGTGTTAAAGAAAGCAAGAATATTGACTTTAATCATTCTATACCAACATTGTCTAGTGTATTTCATGCAAAATCACTCACAGAATCTCATAGGTGAAAAACATCAGGGATTTTAAAGTCCAATCAGCATTTCTACAAAATCCCTGCCAAGCACCTCACCAACCTTTGCTGGATTTGCCTTTGGTGATGAAGATCATCTATCATTTTTTGGCTGCCAGATCATACTGTTGACTCATAATGAGCTTGTAGTCTGTGATACTTCCAAGATCTGTTTTTAAATAAAATGTTATGTGCTCACACAACCCCCATCTGATACATGGGGAGTAATTTTTTGAATCAGAGTATAAATATTTACATTTGTCTTTATTAAATTTCATTGAATTCAATTCTTTCTAGCATCCTAGCCTATCAAGATCCTGTTATCATCCATGTGATAACTATCCCTCCTATCATTTTGCTACCTGCAAATTTGCTTTGATAAAAATTTCCAATAGCTCAGGACCAAGCACAGTCCCCAGGGACACTTTCCTAGAGCCCTCCTTCCAAGTTGACATCAAATTCTTAATGAGTCCAGTCATCAAACCAGTTCTGAATTTTCTTAAATATAGTATCACCTAGCTCTCCTCTTATACCTTGTCCACAAGAATATCGTGAGAGACTTTGCCTAATGCTTTGCTAAAACCTAGGTGGATTTGCCTACAATGCTCTTCTGACCTACCAGTAATGGAGCCCTGTTAAAAAATGAAATGAGGTTGGTTTAGCTGGATATGTACCCAATAAAATGGCTCTCTATTATCACCCCTATCTTTTATATTCATGTGTTCTGTTTAGTAATCTAACACTCCTTCCTTTTACAAATGAAGAAACTGAGGCCAAGATATTATATTACTTACCCATGGCCACAGTAGTAAGTAATGGAGGCAGCAAGTGCCTCAGTGGATAGAACATTGACCTTGGAATCTGGAAGACCAGCGTGCAAACCTGGCCTCAGTTGTGTGACCTTGTGCAAGTCACTTACTCCATGTTTGCCTTAGAACATTAAAATGGGGGTCATCATAATATCTCCCTCTCAGGATTGTTGTGAGACAAATATAAAAGGGCTTAGCACAGTGCCTGGCACATAGTAGGCTCTATATAAGTGTTAGTTATCATTATTGTAATTAACCTATGTTTGCCTCAGTTTCCTCAACTGTCAAATGGGGATGTTTTAAGTGTTTATATTTCATTTATTCTTATATGGCTACATGTGATGTCCCTCAGTAGTGTAGGCTATAAATTCACCGAGGGGAGGGCTCCATTTATTTCCTTTGTATTTCTATTGCCTAGCACAAAGAAAACATTTGATAAATGCTTCAACTGATCTTAAAAACTGAGGTGGTTTTCTACCTTAGCCCCAGAAACTTTTATACAGTTGAAATCCAGGTTTTTCTACGTCCTCTTTGTTTTACCCCCAAGTCTAGGCAGGAAAGACTTTTCCTGCCTTTTCAGTAATAAGGTTGGCGCTAGCCATGGTTGTTCTGAGGTGCTCTGCTGACCAGCTCTCCATGCTCCCTTTCCCTGGGTACTTTTAGTCTCTATCTCCCTTTTAATTGGATACCACTACAAGATTTTTTAAAAAGAGCACACTGGTTTTTCTTGTTACTTCACTCCAGAAGGAATAGAGCAGGATAAAGTAAGTCTGGAATGAGAGGAATAGATGCATCCCAAGCCGATCATAGAGGCAAGGAGCAGGGAGCAAAGAAGATGGATAATGGATTGTCCTGGAAAACTCACAAAGCCAGTGGACCGGGCTGATGTTGGGCTAAGGCAGCCTACCATGATAAGCAGAAGAAAGGCAGGGAGGAGAGAGAGAGAGCAAGAGAGACAGACAGACAGAGAGACAGAGATAGCGACAGTCAGAGAGACAGAAAGACAGAGATAGAAAGATAGAGAAAGGAGAAAAAAGGAGAGAGGGATAAAGAAAGGAGAAAAAAAGGAGATAGGGACACAGAGAAACAGAGACAGAGAGACAGAAACACTGAGACAGAAAAAGAGATAGAAAAGGACAGAGACAGATATACACATGGAAATTATCAAAAATAAACTCAGTCCTCTAGACACATACATGCACGCACACACACATGCACACACACACATGATATTTGAAGTGACCTCTAAAACTGAAGGAAAAAAGCCAGTGTTAGACCCACTTGAGTTTCTCTACACCTGGCACTGGATCCTGTGCTACATGTGGGGATTTATCCACCACACCAGCAATGTGGTCAACATGCTACATCAATCTTTTTCCAAATCACTGAGGAAAATGAAATGGAGTCAGAGAGTTCTAGATCAGACAGAGTTCTAGATCTTTCTATTAAAGAAATTGTTGTCCAAGTTGATGTTACCCCATTAATTACTACCATTGATTGGATTTTCCAACGAGTCAGTCCTTAAATCATTAAACAGTATCATCTTATAGCCCATTTTGTCCATAAAAATAGCATGAGAGACTATCAAAGGCATTACAAAAACCTAACTTGATCATGACTACGGTATTTTTATATATCAATTTAATAACCCTGTCAAGAAAGGATATGTGACTTCTTGCTGTGTGACATTCTTGATGAAGCTATGCTGAAGCTTTGTGATTAATGTTTCCTTTTATAATTAATTTGGGAAGTGAACAGCTGGCTGAGAAGGTGGTGTCTGAAAATGGGATTTCTGGATCATGGTTTACAACATAGGGTTGACAGTTCCTGTCTAGAGATAGAATACAAATAACCAAGTCTGGTAAGAATATATTTTCCAGGTGGTTTGCAAACCTAATCAAAGGGACTTTAAACTAAAAAAGATAGGGGAGGGAAAAGATTGCTTATGAATATTCCCCAAGTTCAGTACTAGAGAGAATATAGTACTGAAGTACTATAGTAGTCACAAAGAAGGAAGAAAAAGTAGCTGAATCATCAGCAATTTCACAGGGGACAAAATCTAACAAAGGAGCCAGTAATAAAACCATGGACTCAGGTATCTATTCACAAATGTCAGAAGTTTAAGAAAAACCAAGAAATCCTAAAGATCCTAATATGAGGTAGCAGATTTGGCCTTGTGATGAAAGATGATCCCAGTACCACTAAGATATCACTTAGACATGGTGGGATGGAAACCACAAATGGACTTTGGCTCTGGATGGACACTGTTTTTCAAGAGACACAGGATAATTCAAAGAGGTTGCAGGAGTATTGTATATTAAGAAGTCATATTTAGGCAAGGAAATACAGAAACCAAAGTGGGGAAGCAAAATTAAAAGTATTTGAATGTAGATCAAAGGAGAAAGAAATAGAAGTGATTTTGTCATTAGGGGCTACAACAGATCATCTCACATACAGAAGGAAGAAACAGGTAAAGAATTTCAGAAACAGATCACAAGCCTCATATAAAGACATGATATAGCGGTGATGAGTAATGATACGCTGGTAATGTTTAACAACTGGATCTCAGAAAATGTACCTTCAAAACACACTTTTAAGTTAAATCAGCACTATTGACATTTTCTCCATCACTTTAAGTCTAGATAATCAACAAAACAATAAATTAAGCCCTGTTTTGTAATGTTTCCTTGTTGCTAAAGTGTAAGTCTCACAGTGAAAATTCAACAATCAGCTCTTTTAAGCCAATTTGAGTTAGTTCCAGCACGCTCCTGGTGGGGAACTTTAATTATTCAGAAACTTGGTGGAACTCTCTGTGCCAAAAACAAAGCAGCTAGAATTATTTCTAGTAATCATTTCATCCTTCAAAGGGTAGAAGAACCAAAGTGGGAAAATTATATACTGGGTCAGATTCTTACTGAGAGAAACTATTCGCTTGTAATAAAAGCTAAGGAAAAGTGACTCACTCCACCTTTGAGTTTGTGACAGAGAAGAGAAAATCCAGGAATATCCTGGAAGAGCAGATTTCAAAGGATTCAGAAGAAATACGGACATGATCCTATGGACTAAAATGTTTCCAAAGAAGTCAGTCCAGGAAGGATGGGAGATACTTATGAATGAAAATCTGAAAATGCAAATAGAAACAATTCCAATGAGAAGGAAAAAGAGGATTTATCTGAAAAGACTGATATGAATGCAGAGGGAACTCATTAAAAAACAAAGGTTTTAAAAATAAGTGTACTGAAGATAGAGACAAGACCAAGAAACAAAAAAATGAATAAAAGAGCATGATATAATCTCATAAAATTCTGTGAGGTATGCTGGCACTGAGAAAAAGGGGAGACTGATGAGAGAAGTAAAAGACTCTAAAAATACGTTTTTTTTTAAAAAGATATTTGGTAAAAAAAGGAATGGTCAAAGAATGAATAGGACCTTTGCTTAGGATGGATGTGTTGATGGTAACCAAAAATAGAGAAAGCAGAATTTGTCAATTCTTATTCTTATTTTGAATATGATCTTTATACTGGATATAAAAAAAATAAAAATAACTAACCTGGTTGATAATCACGATAAATGAGGAAACAGTAAAGGAGCACCTAATGCTGTCATTGGAGGTAAATTCAAGTCACTAGATTCAGGTGAACAATCTTCTTGGGTCATGAAAGAACTGATAGATATGCTTGTTGAGCTACTAATGTCAATGATATTGGAAAGGTTACAAAAAATGGGAGAGCAATTGCAAGATTGGAGAAGGGTGAATGTTGCCGCAATTTGAAGAACAAAAAAGGGAAAACAACAGTGTCTACAAGCTCTAACGCAGTGGATTTGGCATTTGTTTCTGGAAAAAATTCAAGAGTGGGTCATTAAAGAGATAGTTGGTGAACATATAGAAAGTGGTGATAACAAAGATCCAGAATAACTTCATCCGTAACACTGTGCCAGACTAACCCCCTTTTCCTTTTTCACAGGATTACTAACCTAGTAGATAAGGGGAATACTGTGGGTATAATTTACCCAGGTTTTAGTAAAGCTTTAGAGAAAGTATCCCATACTATTGTGAGCAAGATGGAGAGATATCCATTAGAGCTAGATGATTACATGAAAAGATGGTGATGATTCAGAGTCAACATGGCATGAACTCTCAAATGGAGGCATGGCAAGAAGTCTCTATGCTTTGCTCTCTGCAATATAACATTTTTATTAATAACTTGGAAAAAACCAGTGATATACTCATTAAAATTTCTGATAACACCCTTCACAGCCCACTTCCTTCCTTTCTTTCCCATCTTCTTATACTTAATCCTTCTCCATTGGACTTTTAAAAAAAATTTTCCACATGATATTTCATCTCCCATCTTTGTGTCTCTCTATTGATTTTCTCTAACCAATGCCTGGAATGTTCTCCCTCTTTTTCTCTGCCTCCTGGCTTTCCTGGTTTCCTTCAAAATTCAGTTCAAATCCTACCTTCATGTAAGACGAATTCTTTGGTCCTCCTCAATGCTTATGCCTTCTTTCTTTGATTATGTTGTATATAGCATGTGTGTACATAATTATTTGCCACAGTCACCCACAGAAGAATGTGAGCTTTTTGAGGGCAGGGATCATAGTTTTGTTTTTTTCTTTATCCCTAGCATTTAGCATGGTGCCTGGCATGTGATAGATATTTAATAAGTGATTAAAAAAGCCTTTTTAACTCAATCTATATTGGTTTTGATTGGTTCATTGAGAGGAATTTTCATATTGGATAAAGATCAAAAACTCAGGATATGAAGACTGGAAAATTTGAAGTGAATTTAAGATGAAAAATTTCAATAGGAATAAATATAAAGTCTTGCACTTGAGTTTCCCTCACCCGCCCCCCAAAATTAGCTCGATTACTATAAGGTGAAAGGTATTGTAGACAAACAACAGATGTTCTAAAAAAATAAAAAAAAAGGTCTGATGTTTTTAGTGGACTGCTAGCTCAACTCAAAACAAAACTCAAAACAGTCTTGGGCTACATTGAGAAGGGCACAGTTTCCCAGAACAAGAAGGTGACAGTTCTGCCATGCTCTACCCTTGTATGATATTTAGTTCTGGGTGCCATGGCTTAAGAATGACATTAATAAGCTGGAGAAGGTCCAGAGTAGGGCAATCAGCATGGTGAAGGTCCTTGAGTCCATCTCACATGAGGATGACTGAAGGAACTTGAGTGTCTTTAACTTGAAGAAGGGAAAGCTTCAGGAGAAGTAGGGATGGGTGAGTTAGCTCTCTTTTTGTTTTGAAAGGCTACCATGTGCAGGAGACACTATTCTCTTATGAATGACCTCAGAAGGCAGAACCAGTAGCAGTGGATGGAGGTGGCAAAGGTACCAATTTTGGCTTAATGTCAGGAAGAACTTCCTAATAATGAAAGTTTTCCAAAAGTAGAATAGAATGAGTTTCCTCAAGAAGTGGTAAATTCTTCCTCCCTGGATGTCTTCAAACAGAGTCCACCACTCACGCTATTAAAGGAATTCCTTTTGCATCAGGATTGGACTAGATTGGGAGTGGAAGGCCACATGTGACCTTCTAGATCCTTGGGTGTGGCCTTTTGACTAAGTCCAAGTTTTACAGACCAATTCCTTTTGTTAAGGGAATTTGTTCTGCAAAGTTTGGATTCAGTCAAAGGACCTCACTTGAGGACCTAGAGGACCACATGTGCCCTTGAAGCCACAGGTTCTCCACCCCTAGACTAGATGGTAGGTGAGGTTTTCTTCAGCTCTCAAATTCTGAGATTCTGTGAATCATAAGTACATTGTAAAATATTGTAATAAATTGAAAGCAAGTTTACTGGCTTATAGTTTGCTGACTTTGTCTTTTTAAAAATTGGAGTATCCCTTGCTCTTCTCTGTTTTTGCAGAATTTTTCCCATTCTCTAATCTTCCCCAAATCACTGACTGTTGCTCAGCAGTCCCATCTTCCAGCTCTCACCATACCCTGGAATGTTGTTCATCTGGGCTTGGTGATGAACTTTTTAAGGACCTCTTTTCCTATCTTATTTTTTATTTCAGGCTTTCACTCCTTCTTAGGCATTTTTTATTCTATCTTTTCTGGTCCAAAAACATCTCTCTTAGTAAAAAACAAAATTAAAAAAACAAAACAAGCAAAATGAAAGTTGATTGACCCTGTCTCCTTTCTATTGTGGGAAGAGATACTGTCTCCATCAAGATATGAACTCAGAGAACTTATGTTGGAGATACAGACAGAAGTTTAATTCAATATGGCCCCTGGACTTACAGATGGTGCTTGACATATCTAAAGCTCTGAAGTAATCTCAGATGATATATTTCAATAAAGAATCTCATCTTTAGTTTGAAGGACAATCCAGAAATATCTCCTTTGAGATTTTGGAACACATCCAAGTGAAATAATTGTCAATACATGCTAGTTCAAAGCTCCCAGGACTTTGAAAATGTCCTCTGAAAGAAATTCAAGGCCCTTGGGGAGAATTCTTTTTTTTTTCTAAAAGGTCAGCTGGGAAATAAGTATTTTTCATAAACACACACACACACACACACACACTCACATTCACTGATGGTGGATTATTGTTGGAAACAACAGATGCTTTTCAAGGACAATATCGTGACACATCTGCAGTGACCAGGTATTTCATCTATGAAAATGTCTTTTCACACAGACAAGTACCACTGAATGCATATATCAATCCACAAGCATATGATTTTGATTAATTTGTTAAGTTTTATCATTTGGAATATATTTGTGAAATTCTGTAAGGTACTTGTTTTGATATTTGCCTTTTAGCATATCATTATATTTTGCTGAAGAGTAATCACTTCCAACTGAAGGTTAGGTAGAAGTCTCTTACTTACAATATTAAATGGATTGTGAAATATGGAAATTTTTTTTTGCCTTTGCATGGAGTCTGAAAAATACTTCTGGAACTGCAGTTTGCATTCAAAAAATAGATCCGATGCAAATTTGTGTGGGAATAGAGACTTTCACTTCTATTAATTTTTGACCACAAAAGAAAGGTATAAAGCAGCTTAATATTACTTGTAATTCAAATAATATTCTCTGTCATCAGATTGACTTTACCACAACGTTTGGCATATGAGTACTGTTTTCTCTTGTAATTGTAGATTGAATTCATTAGTAAACATGATGAAGTCTGTGGCAAAAGCTAATTTTCAAAGCCATTTAATGTCAATAGTAATGGTTGAATGTGGTTCATCTTATAGAGAAAATTTCAGTGTCAACCCGAATAAAAGAAATTTCAATAAAACTTCTTTTTCTTCTTCATTTTGACAAGAAGGGTATGGATTGGTAATAAGAAATAAAGTGTTGCATATGGCAAAACAAAACAATCTCCCTTGCACTAGTGGCACTAGTCAAAATATTTATGCCAGGAGTTACATGTGCTTCAGAACTCAGCACAAAATTCATCTCTGGAATTAATTCTAGACATGAAGACGAAAATAAAAAAAAATGAAAGCAGACATAAATGAGACAAAGGTACATTTTAAAAAATAAAATGAAATGCAGTTGTCAACTCTAAAACATTGAGAACAATGGCAGTCACCTCTGGAGGTGGGCAGAATGAACTAAAAAGAGAGAACTCGGGCTCTTCAGTGCTAAATAGTTGTGTGACTTGGAGAAAAGAAAATTTCTCTGGGCCTCAGATGTTTCTTAATCTATTAAAAGAAGAAATTGATTTTTATGAGATTTGTTCCTCAAGGTAGAGCATTCTATAATTATATGACTGATTTCATCGAGGAAGAGATGTGGCACATCTGTGATGGCCCAGGTTTACATTGGCACAAGACAAAAATATTTTTTCCATCATTTCCAGATGTTTTAGCTGTTGGCAGGATAGCGCCCTCTGGTGTTAGTTAACATGAAAGCAAAAATTAAAAAATGAACATCTGTAGAGATGAGAGATCACATGGTGAATGAAATGCTTTTAACATGTTTTTAAAAACACAGTTGAGAAGATGAGAGTCCTATCTAGAACTGAATAGCTTAGACTATTTTGGGACCTGAGTTCTAATCCCAGCTCTGCCTCTCCGGGATGCAGCTTCTTTATTTATAAATAATCTACAGTACACACATGTACAGTAACAAGTGTGTTTTTTGGAACTTGGAACACTTTACATCTTTTGCAGTATTTCCTGGGGTTATACAAAATAAGAAATGAGAATTCCTTTCTCTACACATGAAAATAAAGCAGTTGTTGACATTTAAATCTAGCACATTGGTTGTAGAAGAATTTAACTTAAAACTAAAAGGGACCCTAAAGGTCACATGGTGCAATCACCCATCCTAAAAATAGGGAATTTGGGGTTTAATGAATCAAAGCAACTTATCCAAGGAAAAATCTGAATTCAAATCATGCCGTGGTACATACTGATTTGTGTGACTTTGGGAAAGCAGCTTAACCTCTCAGTGCTGTAGACAGATCATAAATAAATAGCTAGCTAGTTAGCTAGGTAAACAGACAGAAAAATATATAGATATAGAACATTTATTAAGTGTTTACTATGTGTAAAGGCTCAGCTCCTCATCTGTAAAATGAGCTGGAGAAGGAAATGGCAAGCCACTCCATTATTTTTGCCAAGAAAACCCCAAATGGGGTCACAAAGAGTCAGATACGACGGAAATTACTGAACAATGACAACAAATATCTCTCCTGTCCCAAGACCATTCAAGCTGGACTCCACCCCAGGAAGGCAAATCTTACTCTTTATCCCCCAGTTTCTTCCACTTCCATGACTTCATATTGGCCATTTTCTTCCATTTGAGACAGTTTCCACTTTTCTCCATCCAGATTCATCTCTACTCTCTTTCCCAATTCTGGTCCCCTTTCTTGTCCTCTAGCTAGCCATCCCAGGTGGACTGCTGATTCTACTTCCTTAGCCCTCAACAATCTCCCTTGTACTGGTGATTCCAGTTCCCAATTTGTAATTATTGATATCTTCCCTTATCTGTGTTATCCTGGAGGGAGAAAGTGTCCTATCTCAACAGAATGGGAGTTCCCCAAGAGCAGAATGTCTATTCTTTCCTTCATTTGAATTCTCTCTTCACCCAGAAGGGATTCACCCAGACTGGACTGAACATTTGACTGAGATGTTGCATCATTTTGTGGAGTTTGGCACTAACAGCTATCTGATCCCAAAAGGCAATGCTGGACAGAGAGAATGACTAGCTGGCTTCAAGGGGAGGGAGTATATGCAGTGACACTCAGGCAAACCTTCCTGGGTACCTCTCTTCTGGCCATCTCTTCCTCTTCTAAAAGTCCATCCCTGGAGGGATTTGGATTTTAATCCATTGTGTGATGTGGGAAACACTGGCAAAGGACCTCCCGGCATGCTGTACCTGCATCAGAGAAGGACCTATGCTGTATGAGAGAAGCAGAAGTGCAATACATCAATGGAAATGTGAGATACACATATTTAGAGACATCTCCATTCCCAAAGTTCACATGGACAATTGGTGCCTGACCTGCGGCAGAGCCGTCAAAGCTCATGTTAGTCTGATCATCTTTGTCTGATATCATATTGGTCTTGACTCCCATAGAGTGATGTCATTTTAATCCTCTGAGAATGAACGAGAACACCCAACCAATCATCAGCTGTGGGTGAAGCTCAGTGCTAAGTGATTAGGATACATATAAAAGCCAATAGCACAGCACCTGCCCTCAAGGAGTCTACATCTTGATAAGGAAAAAAGGACATAAAAGAATGCTGGAGAGCAGGGAGACCCAAGCAAGGCAGCAGGAGGGAGACTTCAGACAGTGCGTGGTGGATGGGTTCCCAGCTAGATAAGGTAGCGCATTCTCCTGTCAGAGCAGCAAGGAGCCAGGATTGGAGTCCCAGGTTTCTCTAAACCAGAAATGTTTGGAGGCAGAAGGCACTGCAAAGAATGTAGGCAATTCTTTAAGACTGTTCATTGCAAAATAGGTAATGATCTGCACTGATGGAGGGAGTTTACTTCCTGGGAGTTCCCCATATCCATGAAGTCTAACCTACTCTCAATTACAGTAACAACAACAAAGGAGCTCTCAGAGAAGAATCTGCCTTCACCATGTAGATGGCCAGTCAATCAGCCATCAGCTTTTAAGCACCATGTAGGATGGACTCCGTGCTAAACACAGGAGAAATGTAAATGATAGTCCCTGCTGTAAAGACCTCACGGTCCTCTGGGAGGATACAACATGCAAACAACTTGGTATAATCAAGCTACATCTACATTGGAAGTCATCGCTAGAATTAGGGGACATCTGAAAAGACAGATGTCTTGGGCAATTCCACATCTTGGGCAATGTGGAATTGTGGCTGGAATTTGAGGGAACGCAGAGAAATTGAGAAGAATGAAAGCACTGCAGGTATGGGAGAGTGAAAATGCCAGGGCTGGGTTAAAAGCAAGGAGGCCAATGTCACTGGAAGGCAGAGGAGCCTAGAGAGTCCGGCAAATTATAAAAGACTTCGAACGTCACAGGACTTCAGATTTGATCCTATAGGTGACAAGGAACCACTGGAGTTTATGAGATTCTTGGGGATGTGTGTGAGTCTGGCTTTCCATCTACTTCTGCTTGAGGGAAGGGGAAGAGGAAAGTTGGTAGGGAAGGAGATTCCCATCTCCTGCTGACCGGTTTCATGCCTCATCTCCAGCTTTCAGAGGGAAGAGAGGTAAAATCAGATTATTGGACTATCTGTGTGTTCTCCATGCTGCGTTGCATTTACCTCCAACCTAATTTGCAGCTTCCTTTGGGAAGGTGCCTTCCATACAATGATGAATAATCTCACGCATGGTCATACCCTACACATCCCAGAGACTCTGAACCCCTGTAGGTCATCGTTCAAATCTCATTCCCACCCCTGCTATCTGATTCCTTATTCCCATCCTCCTCAACCCTTCTACCCCAAAATTTCAATCTCCTCTTCCAACACTCCTGATGGAATGCCTGTTCCACAGGCAATAAACTTTGCTTTATTCCTAGATATTTTCTTCTTCCATTTTAAAACTATTATTGAAATCTGACTCTCCTAGTGACAGAGTCTACCTGGCCACCCTTTCCACTACTGGCGCACCTTCACTCATCCACCTTGATCCTTCGGTTGAGGCAAAAGTGGGTGGGAGTTGGAATATTCCTTGCTCCCCCGTTGCTACTTTCAATTTCTTCCCCTACCTCTGTCATTCAGTAAGCTCTTTTCCTTTGAGATGCATGCTCTTTTCTCTATCACCCATCAAAATCCTAGTAGCTGTTGACTATAGACCTTCGGGTTAATCCCCTTCCTTTCTCAATGAGTTGAGTACATGGTTCATGCTTTTTCTCTCTTCCCCAACTCCCAGTCTCACACTAGGAGACTTCAACATGCCTATTGTCTCTCCCTCAAACTCTAATCACTCAGTTCCTCAACTTACTCACTTCCCATGACTGACTCTTCTACCCACCACAGTCATACACAAAGATGGTTATATCCTTGATTTTGCCATCACCTGCAAATGTACCACCCCCATCTTCAAGAATTCCAAAATTCTCTTATTTGACCATAATCTATTGGCTTTTCATCTTTCCTTCTACCTTCCCTTACTAAACCTTACTCTTCACCGATACCATCACCTGCAGTCCCCTTGACCCCTCAATTCTCTCCTATGCCATCTCCCCTATACTAGCCACTCTCTCCTCTTCCTCATATTGAACTCTTTTGTGAACCAGTTCAACTCTACACTGTTCATTCCTTGAGTCGCTCTCTCTCTCTCTGTCTCTCTCTGTATATATATATATATATATACATATATATATATACACACACACACAAAAACATTTGTATATGTGTCTTTATGTATACAAAAACATATATATGTGTATGTATGTATGTGTGTATATACCCACATATTTATGTCTAATGGTAACCATATACACACATATGTAAAATCAGTCTAGATGGATAGATAGATATACACTTCCATTTATCAGTTCTTTCTCTGGATGCAGAGATGATCTCTTAATTGCTAAATCCCATTCTCCTTTTCCCACTAAGTTCTATGGAGTGGGGCAGAGACTGTCTTTTCTAAACTTCGTATTTCTAGATTTTAGAGCAATACTTTGCACACTATAGGTACTTAAAGTGTTTATTGGGTGAAAAACTAAAAAAATGTTTGGGACATTTTAACAACCACCAAATCTATCACTTCTTTCAATCCCATAATATTTTTGAGCAGACATGGCTTCATAGAATTTATGGCTCAGAAGATCTCAAAGCTCATCCAATCCAAAGTCATAGAGTGCTAGTAAGACCAGCTCCGGAATCAGAGGATCTGTGTTCAAATCCCACCTCTTCTGCTTGCCACTGAGGTCAAGTGACAAGGGCTTCAGTTTCCCCAAATCTTCCAACTCTAGATCTCTGATTCTATGTATATCCTAGATCTATATCCTACATGAATAACCTCTTCATTTTATGGCTGAGAAAACTGAGGTCCTGAGAGGGGAAGTCATATAGAAAGTAGACTTGGGATTTGAACCCAAATCCTGTAACTCTAAACTTAATACTCCTTCTACTACAACACAGTAAGATACTGCCTTTACTAGAATTTTTATGCCCATAAGATCTTAGAGCTAGAGTTAGAAAGGTATTTAGAAATGATACGGTTCAACTCCCTCATCTTACAGATGATAAAACTGAAACCCAGGAGTGGGGGAAATGACATGGCCAAGGTCACACACGTAGAATTTGAATTCATCTCCTTGGGCTGCAGCACTAGTGCTTTTTCTACTGGTCTCAAAGAGTCTGAGTGCTTTCCATTTGAGGTATAAAATTTCTGCTGGAGAGTCTTCACTGCTGAAAAATGAGGTGGAGGGAGGGGAGAGTTGGAAAAGAACTTTTCCTTAAATATCTTTATAAATACTTCTTTAAGGCCAGAGACCAGGGTGGCTTTGGTCTTTCAAAATCCACTATATCCTGTTTCAACTAAAATAACCCCAAGAGGGAAAAAAGTGAGATCTTAAGGGAAAAACCCAACAACTGCCCTGCTTTGTCTCTTGAGTCCAATGATTTCGATGGCAAAATATGTACCGTTCTTTGGAATTGTGCTGTTTTTGGCCATGGCTTCAACAGATGACCTTCCTAAATTAGAGTTTTCCTTGGAGAAGGATTTTAAGAGTGGAATTTATTAATTCAGAAAGAGCCAATCCCTTTTTGCACTGTAGGAGAGAATGCCAGGGATATTGGCTCCGAATGTTGAGCTTAACACGCGGTTTGATGATTACCTAACACCCACCTGCAATTCAATAATTGGGCTCCCCCTCTCCTCTGCATCTAGTGGGGGCTGAGAGACTGACCAGGCAGCCCAAGGAAGCAGCCCCACAGCCTTGCCACTAGTCAGGTGGTCCAGGAGCAAAGTCATCTACTTGCCAGGGGGTGGGAAAAAGCAGACCAGGACATGCTTCTCCTTGGCCTCAGTGTTGTTGCTCTGCTGACTCTGGGCCCCCCTTTCAGCTTTGCTCCAAAAACTAGTTGGTCATCCTGACAACAGTGTGACTCACTGGGGAAAGTGTCCTCTGGATTGTGGCTGAGGAAGGCTCCATATGTAGTGACTGTGAAATGTTTTCCTCTGTGGCTTCTTTCCAATGTTAATTAAAGAGAGAGAGAGAGAGAGAGAGAGAGAGAGAGAGAGAGAGAGAGAGAGAGAGAGAGAGAGAGAGAGAGAGAGAGAGAGAGAGAGCAACAGAGACATAGAAATACAGAGACAGAGACACAGAGAGAGGCAGAGACCGAGAAGGTACTAAGTAGGTAGAAGAGCTTACATTTGTGTATTTTAAAAGGCTTGGGAAGATTCTTGTTCTAAGGTTTCCCTTTTACCGTTAACAACAGAACTGAAAAGAGATGCCATTGGAACAATGTATAGGCCTACAGCGGAGATGTTGTGGATTCAGTTCTAGACCACTGCAATAAAGTGAAATTGAAATAAAGTAAGTCACACAAATTTTTTGGGTTCCCAGTGCATATAAAAGTTGTTTGTACTATACTGTAGCCTATTAACTATGCAATCGTATTATGTCTAAAAACATTATGTTCACACCTAAATTAAGACACATTATTGCTTTTTAAAAAATGTTAACCATTGCCTGAACCTTTAGTAAGTTATAATCTTTTTGTTGGTGGAGGGTCTTTCCTTGATATTGATGACTGGTGACTGATCAGGGTGGTGCTTGCTGAAGGCTGGGGTGGCTGCGGTAATTTCTTAAAATAAGATAACAATGCAGTTTTCCATGTCGATTGACTCTTCCTTTCATTTGAACACTTAGAGGCCTTTGCAGAGTTATTACATAGCCTAGTATCCACATCGTTGTGTGTCGGCAAATAGGGGGACTTGAGGAGAAGGAGAGAGATGAGGAACAGATGGTCAGTAGAGCAGTCGGAATATATACATACAACATTTATTGATTAAGTTCACTGTTTTATACAGTCGTGGGATGTGGCACCTGAAAACAATTATGATACTAAAATCAAAGATATTATAAATTACCAAGACAGTCAGAGATGGAGTCATGAGATCTGAGCTTAAATCCTCTCTCCCAGAGTTAGCAGCTGTGGGAGACCTCAAGCAAGGTCACCTGACTTCTTTGGGCCTCAGTTTCCTCATCTATAAAATGGAGGTAATGAAATTTGTGCCTTCTCTTGGGAGGAATCCTCCTCTGCAAACCATAAAGTATGATATAATTTGGAGTTAGAAGCAGCAAGGGGAAGAGCCTGGTCCTACCATGACCTTGCTATGCAATCATTGGAAAGTCATGTCAGTTTCTGGATCGGGCAAAGAGGAATCATAAGCCGTGTACTATTTGGCCCATAGGGTGATCTCCTGACAACCTTAAAGCATTATAGAAATATGTGTCATGTTTATAATAATCAGGAGCACTGGCTCTCCAGGGCTCCTCAGCCTTGTTGTAGAGAAGAGTTAAGTCAGTCATGTCTGAAACAACCAGCACCTGGTTGCTTTTGAAAATGCTACCAGGCAGCAAAGTGGCATGGTGGATAAAGTTCCAGGCCTGGAGTCAGGGAGACTACTCTTTCTGAGTTCAATTCTGGCCTCAGGCATTTGTGTGACGTTGGGTATCACTTAATCCTGTTTGCCTCAGTTTCCTCAACTGTGAAATGAACCAGAAATAGCAAACCACTGCAGTATCTTTGCCAAGAAAACCCCAAATGGGATCACAAAGAATTGGGCACAACTGGACAACAACAAGCTATGTGCCTACTTTTGCTTGTTTTAAAATTAAGAGTAAATTTCATTCATTATTAATGATATGAGATCATCTGTAACTAATTTCACTATTTCATTCAGGCAGAATGGAAGGGCTGCTCATGGGCTCCACCTCACTACTGATAGAGCATTGTTTTTTTATAAGCAACTTTTCATATCCTGAAACTTTGAGAAGACTCATGGGGAGTAGGGACAATGAGGCAGGGAAGTAGGCACACAATGAGGTTCCTGAGAGAGTGTAGGGGTGAATGTTGAAGGATGGGAGACCCACTTCCACCTGGTCCTTCCCTCCCTCTCTGAATGAATCTCCCTCCCATCCAATGAAGAGGGGAGAAGAGGAATGAGATGTATGATGGAAAAGGTCGCGGGGGTGGGAAACAGCAGGGGAGAAGACATGTATGAGTACAAAAAATCACAGCTAAAAAAAAAAAGAGAATTCTTTTCATTCCCTTTTGTTCTCCTGACTTCCAAAGGGAGCAATGAATTCAAACTTAGTTGGGAGCTCTATTCTCCAAAAGAAAATGTCCCTAATCAATTTTCACAGAGAATATTTCTTCCTCAGTGAAAGGTAACTCCAGTTCATTGTCCGGTTTAGACTAGAATAGCCTGAACCTCAGTGAGTCCACCCCTGCCTCCCTCCACTCCAGAATAAGCAATCCAATACCCAGAAAGAAGGAAGCAGGATTTCCAGGTCATCCATCTAGTTTACTGTCTCTTTGCCAATTAATGCAACCCTCAGCTGCAGAGTCTCAGCAAATAAAAATCATCTTGGCAGATTACCTCAGATCAGAGATGGAGAACAGCCAAGGTGGATATATTTTACATACACTAAGGCAATTATAGCATTATCACAATTCCCTCTTTCCTGATGACTTGTTAAACTTGAAGTGTGTTATAAGAAAAGAAAGGTTTCCCAGCGTTCCTAAGGAAAACATCAGTGTGATGGAAAGGACACCGGAGTTAGAGTCTAACCCCCGTCATACAGGCTCTAACTTCTAGTCTTTATTTTGTTGGGTGATTGTGGGTAGAAATCACCAATGTCTTTCTTCCCTGTAAAATGGGGATAATCACATTTGCACTATGGCTCTCAATGAATTTCTATGAGAAAAGTACTTTGTATATCTCAAAGAGCTATATTACAAAAGCCCTTCTAGTTATTACAAAACCATTGAAATTCAGAATCGGAAAGATTCTTAGGGGGTTTGAGGTGGCACAATGGATAGAAAACTGGGGCTGGAATCAGGAAGACCTGAATTCAAATCCTACCTCAGTCACTTACTAGCTGTATAACCCATGGCAAGTCACTTCAATTCTGTCTGCCTCAGTTTCCTCCACTGTAAAATGGATCTAGGAAGAGCTGAAGATGCTATGAGGGTCAAAGGACTCAGCTCAGTGCTGCAAGTAGTGAGTTCTTAATAAATGCTTCTTTTCTCCCTTCCACCTACTCCAATCTATACCTGAAATAGAGTTTCCTCTACCACACAAAAGTCATCCAACATCTGCTGAAAGACCTCTGGTAAAGGAGAGCTCACTACCTCCCCAAGCATCTAGATTCACTTTTGGATAACTCTAATGGGTAACAACCTCACAAGACTAAATTGGCTTTTTTGTGACTCCTTCCCATTGTTCCTGGTTCCTTCCTCAGCGACCCAAGAAACAAACAAAGGGAAATGAAACCCAAATGGAATCACTCACCTCTGTTACAAAGCTTCAAATAAAAACAGCTACCATATTCTTGCATTCTTTTTTCCAGGTTAAACATGCCCAGTTCATTTCATTTTGGTGCAGTAGGATCTTGAGGTCCTTTGCCATGCTGATGTGATTCAATTCATCAAGCATTTAATCTCCATCTATCACATGATTTGCACTATGCTAGGTGTTGGAGATATGGAGATGAGAGCCTCTGATTATCCTCTTCTGTAGCATTGTCCATCTTGGCAATATCTTTCATAAATTGTAGTACCCAGAACTGGATCCCATGTCCCAGATATGTACTAACCAGGGCAAAATAAAGTGGTCCTATCACCTCCTAAGTCTTACATACTCCATGTTTTTGAATGCACCCTAAGCTAATCTTTTTGTATCTTCCATAGCAATGTCATATTGAACTTCCCATCTGTTAAAAACACCCAAATCTTATTCAGATGAACAGCTATTCAGTTATACCTCCCTCATTTCATACTTATGAAATTGATTTTTTTTTGGACCCAGGTATGATTTAATTTTGTTCCTACTTTTTAGGACTCATGATTTCATCGGTGCAGGTGAGGAATTTTCTCTAAAAGATAGGCACTTTCTTTGTCCTTATCACTAATCAATTCCATCATATTCATTTTGGCCCATTTATTTTCCATGGAGATCATGTACAAAGGGGCTTTCTAAACTGTTAAGTGCTATACGCATACTAGTTGTTGTGACAGTAAGAAGGCTGTCCCAGGGGAAATGCAATTACTGGTGTATAACACGGGCCAAACACGACTGGTGGCAAACTCAACTTTAGACTAAAAGTTTTCCAGCTCCAAAACAATAAGTGAGGATTTTTCTGTGCACCCATATAGCACTTAAACATTGACAAATTTATAATGTTTTTGTGATGGGGACTCCTGCCACCCATGTACATGTAATTCTTCCTCCTCCTTCTCCTCATCATGTCATGCCTAGATTATTGCAATAGCCTGCTGACTGATCTCCCTGCCTCAATTGTCACTCATTCTAGCCTACCCTAACCTTAGCTATCAAAGTGATCTTCCTAAATCACATGTCTGACTTACCTATCCAATAAATTCCAATGGCACTTCATCAATTCCAAGATCCAATATAAAATCCAATTTGGCTTTTAAAGTCTTTTGTAACCTGAACCCATCTTATATTTTCAAACCTTTTACATTCTGCTTCCCTCTATGTACTGTGCAATCCAGTGACAGTGGCCTCTTTGTTGTTCCTTGCACAAGACACTCTATCCCTGAAGTCTGCATTTTCATTGACTATCCCCTATGCCTAAGATGTTCTCCCTTCTCATCTTTTCCTCCTGGCTTCCTTCAGGTTTCAGTTAAAATCCCACCTTCCACAAGAATACTTTCCTGAACCCCCTTAATGCTAGCGCCTTCCTTCTGAGATTAACCTCCTCCAAATTATGTCAAGTTTGTACCTTGCAGTTCACATATATCTCCTTTCAGCCTGTACACTCATTAAAAGCAGGGATTGTTTTAGCTTTCATTATATCCCTAGTGTTTATATAGTGGGTCCTTAATAAGTGTCTGCTGATTTATTGACTTGAATTGACTCTGTGATTTAATCCTAGAGGTAACTGTATGAAATTCATGTATTTCCATTCATAGTCTTAGAAGATAAAAGGATTTTAAAAGGTTTTGGAATAATTTATTAATTACAAAACCAGAAATGACCACTGAAAGGAAGCAGAGGTATGTCAAGGAAGTCAACCATATCTTTTTATAAGTGCATCCCTCTGGGTCACTGCAGGAAATAGAACGCTGGCATAGGTGGACCATCAATCTGATATATTGTGGCAATTCCTATGTTAATGAGTTGGTTTTGATGGGAAAAGGGGACTGACTGGATGGGGATGAAAGAATTAACTTATGCTTCTCATACAATTTGAAGTCAGAAGAAAGGGCAGTGGGAAGAAAGATGGCTCTAGGATCTGTAGACCAAGATTCAAATCCTGCCTCTGAAGCTCATCACCCAAGTGTCTTTAGGTAAGTCACTTAATCTCCTTGGAACTCAATTTCTTCATCTGTAAAATGAGTGAGTTGAACTTGATGGTCTTTAAGGTTCCTTCCAGCACCAGATGGTGGCCCTATTAACGCTATAGTTTTGGTGTTCCTACTTACCTATTTTAAGACCTTGGACAAGTCACATTCCCTCTTTGGGTATCAGTTTCATTCTTTGTGAAGTGAAAGGATTTTATAAGATTCTATCTAAAATCTCTTTCCAACCATAAATCTTAAGATCCCATGATCTCATTCTTGGGCTCCATTTGTAAAAGGGTCAGTATCTGGATCAACATCTCTTTTCCATTCCCATCCCTAGTAACAAGGTTATTTGTATTCTGTTGATGAATAGGGAATAAATCTAAATCAACCAAAAAATCTTATTTATAAAAACTGTAATTGATCTGGAAGTCTTGTTTCTTTGACAAGGAAACTCAACATCATTCTATCCAAGGATCACTTGAAAGAGAAAAAAAGATTTGGTGGTTAACAGGATGGCATAGTGGATAAAACTCTGAAGTAAAGATGACAAGAGTTCAAATCTGGCCTAAGAGACTTAACTAGTTGGATGATCTTGGATAAGTCACTTGTCTTTTATCTGCCTCAGTCCCCTCATCTGTAAAATGGGGATAATAAAGGTACCTGCCTCCCAGGGTTATTGTAAGAATAAAATGAGTTAATATTTGTAAAGTGTTTTAGAAAACTTAAATTATTGTGTAAATGCTAGTTAGTATTTCATGGGGATATGATAATTGTCTTCAAATCTTTAAAGGGCTATCATGCTGACTTGTTTTCACTTGGTCCCAGAGGGCACAAATAGGAACAAGAGATGGAAATCACAGAGTCAGACTTTGACTCAGTATACAAAAATTGTTCCAATACTTTGAACCATTCAAAAGTGGAACAGGTTAAGGTGGTAGGGAGTGAAATCCATCTCACTGGATCTCTGAGCTTGAGGAATCTGCTTAAAGCCTTGTACCCTGGCAGCCCCCAATGGGAAAGAGAAAAAAGTGCTGGGATTAGAGGCAGTAGACCTGGATACTAGACCCAGCATGGCTCATGGGCAAGTCCCTTCTATGTCTCTTGGGATTCATTTCCTTCATATGTAATATGAGGAGGCTGGACTTGCAGATCTCTAAGATTCCTTCCAGATCTGACATTTGAGGATGCTGAGTCAGAGGAGCAAAAATACATCTCAAAACTGTTTTGGAGACATCTGTGAAATTCCGTCCTCACCTGGACAATTTCTAGAGAACTAAAAATATATCATCATCATCATCATCATCATCATCATCATCATCATCCTCATCATCATCATCATCATCACTAACTCACATTGTTGTTTGTTGTTGTTTTAAATCTAAAGAAAGGCAGAAAACCAAATCCACCTCCCCCGCCCCGCCCCAAACAAGTACAAGTTACTATGACATTATTGACACATCACCACCCCCTTGTGGTGATTTAAAAAAAAAAACCTATACCCTGAAATTTCACATTTTCCTTTCCAAACATCATAGAATATAAGTTGGAAGAGTCCTCAAAAATCATGAATTCCAGATCTTTCATTAATGAGAAAAATTAATTTTAGGGAGGTGAAGTCACACACCCAGTGTCACAAGGGGAGTAGAGGTCTCCTGGTGAAGTATACTTAGTGTAGGAGAATAAGTATTCTGCTATCAATAATCCCAGCAATAATACTAAAGGAAAAGGAGGAGAAAGAGAAATCAGAGGATGAGGAGGAGCATTTGGCATTTGTATGGCATTTTAAATCCATTGTCTCACAGGAGCATATAATAACACTATAACATATGTAGTACTGCTCTTAATAGTCTCATTTTACAGATGAAACAGACTAATCAATGGCTTGCCGGTGGTCACATCACTAGCAAGATGCAGTATACCACAGTGGATCTCTCCTCCAAACAAAGAAAACTGGGGTTCAGGTCTCATCTCTGACACGAGTCACTTGATCACTTGGTGTGTTGACTTGCATTGCCAGAGGGATCCTCCTGATCCCAGCGGTTCCCTATCACAGTGAGATCACAGAAACCACAGCCTATCTAGGCATGATCCCTATCTCATGCAGCTAGCAGATATCAAGGGCAGGCTTTAAAAGTATAGCTTCCTGACTCTGAGTCAAATATTCTTTCCACTATGCCGGTGGGACCTTAATCAATTCAATACCCTTCTTTAAGCTAGGTGCAGATCTCTCATCTCTAAAATAAAAGGATTGGACTCGCAGGTCTCTGGAGTGCCTTCCAGATGATCTCTCAGTGGAAAGTCAAGATTTAAAAGAAGGTCTCCCGACTCTAAATTAAAAGCATTGATCACTACATAATTCAATGAAATATACGGTTACAAAATGTTCACTGTGTGCTGTGGAATGTGCTGAGTGAGTGTAGGACATGAGGAGAGGGAAGGTTGGGGTAACACAAAAATGAAAAAAAGTCACTTTTTCCAAGGAACCCAGGTTATTAAATGTAGTAGAAATAGCATTGAATTTAGAGTCCAAGGATGTAGGTTTGAGTCCTAACTACTACTTGCTTTCTGGCTTTATGACCTTGTACAAATCTCCTCATTTCTCTGAGCCTCAGTTACCTTATCTGTGAAATGAAAGAGTTGAATCTTCTAGGTTGAGAATCTAGCTCTTTGTAGCCCAAATTGATATGCTATAAGGTAGAATATGATAGGAGCAAAGGAGAGATTCAAAATGCTCTATGAAAATATGAAGGGGGAGAAGCAGGGGAATTCAAGTGGGAAAGGAGTTCAAATCCTTTTGTTTTGAATATTTACTGACTGAGTGTCCATGAGCAAATCTTTTAACTTTCCCTGAGCCTCAGTTCTCTCATTTATAAAATTTAGCTAATACCACCTGAGGTTGTCTCCTTCATGGGATAGTTGTGAAGATCAAGTAGAATATTATAAAGCACTTTGTAAACCTTAAAATCCTAAATGAACTCTTATTGATATTATTTATTATACTTACTTCCAATTTCCATTTCCTTTGTCTGATTTTCAAGGTAGTTTTACTTTGCCCCATATAAAATAATTTATCTCCATGAATTGACAGTTGATCACAGAGTTAAAGTTAGGAAGGAACTTAGAGGTCATCTGCTACATCCTCTTTTTACAGATGAGGTTAAGCAACTTGCCCAAGGCCACACAAATAATAAGTGGCATAATTGGAATAAGTGAAGTGATCGAACTTTCCCATTTGGCTGGAAGAATACACTTGATTGACGCTGGGATTTTCTTTTTTATTCTGGAGCCTAGTCCACTCCAAAGTTAGAGAAATACTCAATTATTGTGACATGCTAAAGACTGAATGATATGGAGTTGGAGAGTGTGGCTGGATGAGATGAAGATGGAAGCCAGCATCAAGCAGAGATGAGAACACTGAACTGCATAAGATTCTGGATAGAAGCCAACCCCGAAGGCCATTGTGCTCAAGTTATACTACACTAGCCCAGTTTCCCTCATAACTGGAACTAGACTTAAAGAAAGGGGAAATCCTATAGATAAAATTAATGTAGCTTTCAGTAAATCATTTGCTGACAAATTTACTGACAAAACAATTTCTCATGCTATCCTCGTCTACAAGATGGAGAAATGGAAATTATGCAACAGTAAAACTCAGAGAGTCAGAATTTGTTGAATAGAGTCCAAAGAGTTATCATTAAAGTGTTGGTGTCAACTCCAAGAACAGTCTCTCGTGGATTCCTCCAGGGAGATGTACTTGTCCATGCTCTGCTTCACATTTTTATTAGGGACTTTGAAGAACTTACAACATTCTTATTAAATTTGGAGATATCACGAAATTGGATGAGAGAACTAGGAGACAAAAAGGTCTAAACAGGCTAAAATGTTGGGGTGAATCTATTAAGTTGGAATTTAGAAATGTCAAGCCCTATACTTAAGTTAAAAAAAATTAACATCGCAAATATAAAATGATCACCATGTAATTTAGTTCAATTCAGCATATGCTTATAAAGTACCCACTATGTGCTGTAAAATGTGCTGGATGTGGGAGGGGTGACTGTTGTGTTCATCCTTCGTTGCTGAAGGCCATGCCATCAGAGAAATGATGGTATGACTTGCACTTGACTTTGAGTGAGGGAGGGCTGTGCAAAGTCACCAGCCTCACTTCTCCTCCAGAGTCATCTGAATCCAGTGATCATATATTCCTCAGGATGACTGGAGATGACCCAGGATGCACTGGGAGACCTTGATCCCTTTAGGCCAAGGCCTATGCAGGGACTCACTTAGGGTGAGGTAACACTCACTCATTGAATAGGCCTCTTTAAGAAGTAGCCTGGGCAGGGCCCCTTTACTGAAGCCAGGAAAAGAAAGATCTCTGGCTGGGAGGGAAACGGCAACAGTTAGTACCAATAATCACTCTGAAGGTAGGAGAGTCCAGAAGAGAGCCTTTAGGCAGGAGGCAGGGGCCCCATGGTGTGGGGTGAGGGAGGCATATCAAGTTGGGAGTTTGTCTGAAAATATCTGACGACTTTTTTGGAGATTAAAAATTCAACATAAATCAACAATGTTATAGGACCTCCAAAAAACTTGATTTGATCTCAGATCCACAGATTGTAGCGTGAGAACAAGATAGGGAATGGTCCCACTGAATTCTGCTCTTGTCAAAGCGCATTTGGAATATTGGATTGGACTTTAGGGTGTACATCGATGGACTTCAGAGTTTTGTTTCTCCAACAGTGAGAAACAAGAGTGATTTAGGGACTCCAGATTATATCATTCATGGATGAGTAGAAGAACTTCTAATATTTAGCATAGAAGTCACCTCAGAGTATCCTAATATCCTAGGACCATTGGAACCAGAAGGGATCTTAGAGAGCTGGTAGGTCAACCTCACCTGTTGATGGATGGGGAAACTGAGGCCTAAAGAAAGGAAGTCACTTGCCCAAAATCACACAGAAGGATTCAAGTATTGGGGCTCTTACTCTAAAAACTCCATGCTCTCGCCACTATACCAGTCTCAGTCTACTCATTTGTACATTGAGAGCATCTTTGCTCCCTTCCAATTTTAATGTTCTTGAGTTTTTTGGTTCCAACTTATACACTACCCTACCTCTCCTCTTATTATATACTAAGCAAGTTTTCTTATTATTTGGTTGGTGCCAAGAGAGTAGATGACTTAACCAGATTATTTCCGTTTCAGCCCCATTACTTCTAAAGAGACCAAATGTGTGCATATTAACAGGCCATGTGTGTCCCATTGCTCCTTGCCAGTTGGGGAAATTTCATCATTCAGGAGAAGGGAGGAAAAAAAAGACTCAACTGATTTTTTAAAAAAGTCATTTTGGCCTTTTAAAAGTCTCTTCTTGTTCTGTGGTCAGGTTGCACTGCTGTTCCTGGTTATATTACTGTATTTTGTTTTAGAAATTGGCACCCCAAATTCATGGAAATGGTATCTGTATTAAAGAGACCTACTGCAGAGGATTTTATTAACCCAAATGAGGTCCCACTGGGAAACTTAGGGGATGATAGTGTAGGAGATGATAAGACTGCTCCCTGTTAAGAAGGTCTGAGATTGGCTGCTTAAAATCAGCAGGTCTGATATTACACCAGGGAGATGCTTTTTGGGTTGTAACCACATAAGCCTGTCTGCATCCTACTTTCTCACTAAAGATATTCTGGAATGAATTATCACTTCTAGCCAATGTGTTTGTAATCAAGGAGTGGTCGGGCACTCCTGTTTCTTATATGTATGGCAATGCCTGGTACCAGGACATTCACTGCCTCTGCCTGGAAAGGCCCCAAGGCTTTTGCCTCGTAGTCCAATATAATTTTTTGGAGACTTCAGTGTTTAGAATCATAGGATTAAAGTAGAAACTTGGTTGAAGAAACTGAGATTGTTTAGACTGGAAAAAAAAAAGATAGAACCAGGGCGTGGAAGCCATCTTCAGATATTTTGAGTGCTTACATGTGGAAGAAGGGTTATATTTATTTTGCATGATTATTCCAAAAGACACGACTGGGACCAATGGATAAAAATGGTGGGGTGGGGGTGGTGCAGATTTTGACTCAGTATAATAAGGATGAACAACCTATCCGTTAGAGTTGGCCAAAAAACATCATGAGCTACCTCACTGGGTAATGAATTCCCCATCCCTGGAGGTGTTAAATAAAGGCTGGATGACAGCTTGTTGGGAATATTGTAGAGGGAATGATTCATGCTTCAGGGAGGGGCTGAAAACTCACAAAATACTTTGTTTTTCATCCCTCTGAAACAATAATCGTGTAATCTTCCATATTAGTTATCTGTGTTTAAGTATTAAAGAAGACTCACAGTATAGTGGAATACAGGGCTGGGCTAGAGTCCAGGAGACCGGAATTCGAATACTGCTATCTACAAGTTGTATAGCCATGAGCAAGTCACTTAACTCTCTGAGCCTCAGGCAACTCCTTAAAACTTATTTACTAAGTTTAGAATGGCTAGAAGCTTGATGGGGTCAATGAAATCCTAGATCTTTGACATGTTTCCCCTGCTAGGGTATAGACTGTGAAAGCAGGGATCATATTTAATCTTAACTTTGTATTCTCTACTTCCAGGATATAGCATTTCATATGTATATAAATAAATGTGTATATAGATCTGTGGATATATATATATGCATACACATATATGTGTATATACATGTGTATATGTATGTGTATATGTATATATACACATGTATGTGCATATGTGTGCATGTATATATGTATGTATACATATAGGCATATGTGTATGTAGTGTACACACATTAATGTGGCACTACACATATCTAAGCACACATATGTACATTATTTATGTATGTGCATACACATGTGTATACACATGTGTATGTGTATATACATGTGTGTGCATGTATATATGCATACATATTGGCATATGTGTATATAGTGTACACACACTAATATGACACCACACATATCTAAACACACATGTGCATTATTTATGTGTGTGCACACACATGTGTGTATATGCATGTGTGTGTACATGTGTGTATGTATATATGTATGCATACATCTAGGCATATGTGTGTATATAGTGTACACACATTAATATGACACCACACATATCCAAATACACACACATATATACATTATTTATATATGTATATGCATATACACACACAGAGTTAAATTATTTTTGTTCCCTTCCAAAGGTAAGTTTCAGTGATTCTTAAATACTCCACATCTACATCTTTTTAAATGCCTTATTTTGGCCATACTACACCTTTCCATTTCTGTATTCCAGTCATCCCAGCAAGTCTTCACAAAACCTCACTGATCATATTTTTACCTCCTTGTGTTAAAATTGAAAGTTGACTTAGTTTATTAACAAACTGCATCGGCATTGAGGCATCTGAGGTCCTATGGATAACGTCGTGTATCCTGATCTCTCAGTTCATGTTCTCTTCTCCATGCTCCATGTTGCCACAACACTGGTCTCCCAGGTGCCTCCTTTCCTTCCCTTGCTTGTATTAGACTTATTTACATACATGGTAGAACTGGACCCAGTATAATTTAAGTTCCTTGAAGGTGGGAAATAGTTGGCTTTTTTTTAATCTTCATATTCCCATGGCCTTGTACATGATATAAATAAATAGAAAATCTTATACTAAGAGCTTCTTAGTTACCAGGCACTGTGCTGAGCTGTAGGGATACAAATATAGTAGCACAAGATCATTGCTTCCCTAAAGAAACTTGCATTTCATTTTATTTAAGAGTTTGCATTCTAATAAGGGAAGGCATCATAAACAGAGGGCTGTCTTGATTTGGAATGTCATTCAGATGGGGAATGGAGGCACAGCAGAGAAGATTGCCACCTTTCCCAGTTGTGGTAGCAAATACTGATTTGATTAGACTTCTAGAGTTGGACATGGTAAGCTAGCAGTGTGTTATCAAGTAAGGGTTAAGGTTGAAAGTGCTGTGTGGTTGGGACTGGCTAGATATAGTGGACCATATGAAGCAGTCTCATTTAAATGCTTTTAAAATGAAATTGAGTTGAATTCAATTATTTTTCCTTTGTGAGAAGGTAAATTCCTTCAGATCAACAATTATTTTGGTTTTGTCTTTGTGTTCCAGCCTGTGGGCAGTTAGATGGCACAATGGACAGAGTACCAATCCTGAAGTCAGGAAGACATCTTCCTGAGTTCAAATCTGGCCTCAGATACTTGCTAATTCTCTGACTGATGGCAAATCTCATAATCGTGTTTGCCTCAGTTTCCTCTTCTGTAAAATGAACTGGAGAAGGAAATGGCAAACCACTCTAGTTTCTTTGCCAAGAAAACCCCAAATCAAGTCACGAAGAGTTGATCACAACTGAAATGACTGAACAATAACAAATCCTAGTCTATAGAATATAGAGTAAGCTCTTAATAAGTAATTGTCAAATTGAATTATTTTCCATTCTCTCTTGGAATTTTCTACCGAGAATTTTTGGATATTGCCTCCAATATTATCTTTTTTCTAAGTCATGCTTGTTGTCGTCTATGGCACCCAATTTTTAAAAATCTGTACATTCCTCTCCCTTAACCTCAAATTTCAGATTAAAAAAATTCAAAACATTTTGGTCAAGTTGACAAACTTGTTCTCCTTTTTCCTGATAACATACACCTCATCCTCTCCCAGGATACAGCTGTCATAGACCATGGTTCAGCAAAACCATCTTTACTTTTTCTTTTACATGAATTTACAATAGCCAGCTGTTCTTTTCCCATATCTTTGTTTTTCTTCCAGTGTCACAATCTTTAGCAACAAGAAGAGATTAAAAATACCACCTGGACCCCCAATCCTTCTGTGTTCTACCCAGGACTTCAAAGTCACTAGAGACACATTCCAGGTTTCTTCTGGGACCATTACTTATACAGAAATGAGTAGTCAAGGTAGAAGATGATGCTTGTAAAGTTCTCTTCTTTCTCAGATCCAAGCATGCTTTTCTTTCTCCTATCTCCACTGCCCCAGGTTGCCTGTCACCTTGACATTTCCTCCAGACTTCCTTAGAAAGGAGTTATCAATCACTACCATATTTCTGTTTCTCCTGGACTGGCATCAAGGTTCCTCCCACTTGCTTCCACTTGCTCTCACCTGTGGGTCCTCTCCTTCGCTTAATGGAATTTATGATGCTGCTTCTTTTGGAAAAGCTCTAGGCCAGGAATGTTTAACTTGGGGTCCACAAACATCCAAGGGGTCTTTGGATAGATTTCAGGGGATCTGTGAAATTGGATAGGGATGATGATGGTGATGATGGTGATGATGGTGATGGTGGTGATGATGATGGTGATGGTGATGGTGATGGTGGTGGTGGTGGTGGTGGTGATGGTGGTGATGGTGGTGATGGTGGTGATGGTGATAGATGGTGGTAAACTAGAATTTATATAGCACTTTCAAGTTTGCAAAATTCTTTTCAAATATTATCTAATTTGATCTTCACAACAACCGTGGCAGGTAGGTGTTGTTATTATAATCCCCATTTTACAGAGGAGAAAACTGAGGCAGGTAGAGGTTAGATGACTAGGCCAGGGTCACACAGCTAGCAAGAATCTGAGACAGGATCTAAGCTCAGGTTTTCCTCATTCCAAGTCCAGCCCTCTATTCACTATTCATTGTAGCTATCTCAAAAAGAAAAACAAATTACATCATCATCTTCACTAACCTTTGATTTCCTCTATAATCCTAGGTGTTTTATTTTATGCATTTAAAAACATTCTGAAAAGGGGTCCATGGGCTTTACTAGATTGCCAAAGGGGTTCGTGACTTACACAAAAGACCAGTGTTGGGCTATATGTAGTTTGATGGTGTCCATTTTGAACACAAAAGAGGCCACTGAACTGAACTTAAGGATCCTCGAGCCCTATATTGACTTAGAAAAACCCATATTGACATTCCATTGTCTATTTATTTCTGTTAAATATTTCCTAATTATATTTTAATCTGGTTGGAACTCACTCAGGAGTATTGCCTGTAGCATGTTTGACACCTCTGCTCTAGTAGAAAGGATACCAGATTTGTAGTCAGAAGACCCAGGTTCTAATCCTATATCTTACATTTACTACTTTAGAAAAGTTACTTAACCTCTTGGAGACTCAGCTTTTCTGCCTATAAAATGGGAATAATGATGCTTGCACTACTAACCTTGCCAGATTGTTGTAAGGATCAAATAAGATAACTATGTAAAGCATTATATAAATATAAATGTAATTATTATCATTATCATATATTCCATGAAAAGAGCCTCCTACCTATAGCTTACCTAGTAATTCAGCATTTCTCCTTCCCTTTCTTATCTATCTTTGGCTATTCATACACTTGATCAGAAATCTTTTCTTTCCTGGATGCCTTATTGGACTTTTTTTCCCTTCTAGTCTGTGTAAGAATTTTTTCTTCTTTTTAATGAACTTGTGTTTCCATTTTGTTTGAGTCATCATTGCTCAACATGTTATAAGTGCAATTGCCCTGAACAGAAGATTAAAAATCTTGTTTTTTTATTTCAATTTCTACCTGAAACATTTAATTGGTGGACTTTGAGAGCACATACCATTGGTTACTGAAGACAAACAAGGATCACATCCTGCAGGCCACTGAGATGTTGATTGTTTCCAGTGGTCTTAGCAGGAATATTTGTGTCTAGAGCAAAATCAGCTGAGATTGGGTAAAAGAGTTAGCTCAGAGGACATTCTTACTATATTGTCAGAAATGTAGAAGGAGTTCCAAATCCTATCCCTAAGAAATATTCTGAAAATGAGATTCTGGGAGGAAAAGAGGAGTTTCCTTCCTCCCCACTCACCAATGTAGATATGCCTGACTCTAGTGTGATTGTGAGGTGAGACTCAGAGAATGTTAGTCACCAAAATGATGAAGCACACTCCACTCCCAGAGCTAACACCTTCTGCCAGATGTTGGCACCCTAAGCCAAAGCCTTGTTTGTCCGATGACAGGGCTCAAGGCTTTGGTATTTCTGTTTTTAGATATCAAGATGAGCTAGGGTCTTTGTTTGGTTATATATTTGCTTGCTTGTTTTTGGTGATTCCCCATGGAAATTTCCCAAGTAGACTGTCATGACTTCTGTTCTTCATATATATATTCAACATCAAGCTATTGGCCATGAGGCATTCAAGAAGACTGCTCCCCGTCCCTTAATCATTCACATTTCCATAGGGCTTTATATAGTTTGCAAAGTGCTTTACATTGACTGCGTCTTTTGGTCCTTGAAACAACCCTATGAGTAGATAATACTCTAATACATCAAGGATCAATGACTTTGTCAGTGTGGGTACTTTCTCTATCACATCCTCTCAGCAATTTAAGAGATAGTCTTTTGAGAGTCGTTGTGTCCTAAAATTGAAAAGCTTTTGCATAAATTAAATCAATGCAATCAGGATGAGATGGGAAGTCCTTGATTGGGGAAACAAACAAACGAACTCTGCATCAAGTATTACCAATAAGGATCACTTATATGCAAGATACAAAAAGGAACTAACACAAATACATAATATATAAGATCAAAAGCTATTTCATGCTAGGTAAGTGGTTGAAACACTTGAACAAACAATCTCAAAAGACAGATTGTAAATCGTTAACATCATATGAAAGACTGTTCCAAATCGCTAGTAATTTAAAAATGCAGACCAAAAGCGCTCTGACATTACACCTCCCAGCAAGAAGATTGGCAAAGATGACAAAGAATGAGAATATCACTGTTGGAAGGGTTATCAAATGATAGGCGCACAATATTCTTGGTGGAGCATTGAATTGGTCCAATCATTCTAATTCGTAATTATGTAAAGAAAGTGACCAAAATTCCCAAACCTTTTGTCCCAAAGATTTAATTGCTAGGCATTTACCACAAAGAGGTTCAAGTTAGAAAGAAAGGCCTCATATACAGCAAAATATTTATATCAACATTTTTTTAATAGGGACAAAGAACTGGGAACAAAGTAGATGTCTATTGGTTGGGAAATGGCTAAATATAGTATAACTGAAAGTAACAGAATGCTACTTCATTATGAAAGAAACAATGAATATGGAGAATACAGGAAGACATGTATGAACTGATGCAACCTGAAATAGGCAGAATCAGGAAAATATTATACACATTGAAGAAAACATTCATGCAAGCAACAACAAAAAGCCTGAAACTGAATGAGCCTGACCTTGAAGAAGGAATGAGAAAATGCATTCTCCTCCCTTCTTTGCAGAGGTGGGAGAATTGATGTGGAACATTTCATGTACCAAGAGATTAGGTTAATTTGACTAAATTACTTTTTTATGTTTCCTCTGTTTTAAAAAAAAAATTTATTACAAGGGATAGATTTCTGGCTGTATTCAGGAAAGATGGATGTGTCAAAACCATATATATCACTAAAATTTTACAAAATAAATAAATAAAAGAATTTATAAAAAACAAAAAAAACGAAAAGGGGAGTTGTTGTGGCCAAGATATATGTTCCATGTAGTCAACTGGGCAATGAAGCTCTTCCAGTTTAGTGACATGGTCTTGACATTAAAGCCACCTAGTTGCTCATTAGGTCCAAAGCCCTTCAGATTTGGTAAAAGCTGACAGCTTGTCCTTTGAGAATCCAAACTCATGACCTTCATGACAAGTTTGGAGTTGAACTTTAGTAGAGGAAGTCGCTAATACTCTCTCTAGTATCCTCCATTTAGAGATGAGGAATATGAGAGTCAGAGAAGATAAGGGATTTCCCCAAAATCACATAGTAAGTAGTTTGACTCATAACGAAATCTTCCACCACCACCAACACCACCACAGACACCCCCAACACTCAGTATTCTTTCCATTACATTTTTTGGTTGCTTCCTTCAATGTGGAAGGTTGGTTTTGAATGTTCACCAAAGTGCTTCTCTGGATATTGACAGTTTTCTATGTGATAATCCCTTGTCAGGAGGTTGGAGAAAAAGTATTCCTACTCAAGCAGAGGATTCACAACCTCCAGAACTGGCGCAGGCAAGCTGAACATCATCTCCCTGGGACCAGTAGCTTCATTTTTTTTTCTAATACCAAAGAACGTACTTTGCATTGTACTGCATTACTCTTCTTGACAGTTGGAGATTATAGGCTGGACTTGACTGAGTTTCTGTCAGGGAGAATTTATTGCCATTTTAAAGATGTTCTTAAAACAGAGCACTGTTTTGCATTTTTTATGCAGAGCCCTAAAATTGTCAGTTTTGATCTTCTGCAAAATTACCTTGCATAAACCTCCTCCTCCTCACCTACCTCTGCCTTGGGAATAGAATTCCATTACTTCCCCGCAAACCACTTCTGTTTCCGTCAGGCAAAGCTTTCTGATGCTGTCGCTTAACCTCTCTCTTCTCACATTCCCTCAGCTTTAAGTAGGCCATTTCCCATATTTGGAACAAGTTACCTCAGTTAATCTACCAAGCTGTGCTCCTCTTGCCTTTAAAATACAACTCCAAGTGATTCTCCTTCACAAAACCTTGGGATGTGTCTGGCACTCTTTTGAGTAGCTTCAGGGACACAGAAGATTCCCAAGAAGCCACCCTGGAGAGCTACTAATGAATCAGTCAGCAAGCATCTTTTAAGACCTGTCTATTCTGGACTGAATAAATCCTTAGTGATTGATTTATTATTCTAAATGTTGGAGATACAACAACAAAAGTCAAAACAGTCCCTGCCGTAAGTGATCACAGAGGAGACAAGCGTGTACATACATAAATGGTGGTGGCATGTAATTGTTTCTGACTCTTTGTCACTCTATTTGGAGTTTTCTTGGCAAAGATAGTGGAGTGGTTTAGCATTCCTTCTTCAGATCATTTTACAGAGGAGGAAACTGAGGCAAACAGGATCATAAGACTTGCCATGGTTCACACAGCTGGTCTGAAGCCAGATTTGAACTCAGGAAGCTGGATCTTTCTGACTCCAGGGCTGGCACTCTATCCACTGTGCCACCTAGTTGCCCATAGGCTGAAACACAAGGCTAAAACCAAAGTAATTGCTGCCCTCAAGGAGTTTACATTCTCACAAAGGAATGAATAATTGAATTTAATTCAATTTCATTTTAAAAGCATTTATTAAACAACTCTCTCTTTGCCTGCCTCCTTCCTCTTTACCAGTTGCATCAGAGACCACGTCCTGGAGTCATAATACTTTCAGTTCTGACAAGTTTATCCCAGGTCCTGTTTCTAATGGAGGTTACTTCATATGGTCCACTACAGCAAGCCAGCCCCACCCATACAGCACTCTAGACCTTAGCCATCCCTTTGCCTGACAACATACTGCCAGCGTACCCTCATCTAAAGCCTGTCCTAGACTTCTTTATTCTTAACACCCTCTCTCTGAGATTACTTCCAATTTATCCTTCCTATATCTTCTTGGAGTTTTTTTTTTAATATTGTATTTGTCTATCTTCTTTGATTGGGGTTGCATGTTGCTTCCCCCATTAGACCATGTATAACATGAAAACAGGGACTGTTTTTTGTCTTTCTTTGTACCTATAATGCTTAGCACAATGCCTGGTACACACACAGTCAAGTGCTTAATAAGTGTTTGTTGACTTGGCTTGTCTACTCATCTGTAAAATGAAAGGATTGACAGAGAATAGATGAGCAAGCATATTTCCCTCTTCTCATTTTGGTAGATGATGGGGGTGGGGGAAAAGTGGGAGGGATAAATATGGAAGTGGTCAGTCAATTTTGCTGAAGTATTTTTCTTTCATAATAGTAGAATAACAATTAGAATTATTGTAATATGCTGTATCAATATATCATCATATCTTGATAATATAACATAATTATATCATGGTTGCTATTATTATCCCTCACTCTCTCCATGGGAATAATTCATCTCCTCTTTCTGCCATACAATTCATTGATGACATCATCACCATAATCAATAACAATGATAATTTTTATTATTAACATTAATAATAGCTAGCACTTACATAATGCTTTGAGGTTAGCAAAGTGCTTTCTATGTATTTTCTCTTTTGACTCCCACAAAACTTCAAGGTAGATGTTTTTACTGTTCCCATTTTACAGATGAGGAAATAGAAACTGAAGATGGTTAGGCAAATTGCTCAGGGTTAAATAGTATCTGAGGCCAAACTTGGACTTGGGTCTTCCTGAACACTCCATGCTTTTCATAGATTTAGAGCTGGGAGGGACCTCAGAAATAATTTCTTCTGACCCTTTATTTTAGAGTTAAGGAGGCTAAGACCCGGAGAGGTTGTCACTTGCCAAGAGTCATATTAGCAGCAAGTAAAAAGGTTGGAATTTGAACCCAGGTCCTCTGACTTGAGGTCCAGTGATCTTTCTGAAACACCATGCTTTTTGACAAGAGTGTTTGAGAGAATTGTTGTAACATCTATACTATAAAATCCAAAGGCTTGAATTTATATATATATATATATACATATGTTTAATACACATATTATATATACACACATACACATATGTATATATACAGTTTTTAGATCTAATTTATATATGTATATATATAATGTGTATTATGCACACACACATATTCATTCATTCATTCATTCAATAAACATTTATTAAGCACTTAGCACATACCAGGCACTAGGCTAAGCATAGGAGATACAAAAAGAGACAAAAGATAGTCCCTGCTCTCAAGGACCTTACAATCTACATTTGTGTGTGTGTGTGTGTGTGTGTAATATATATGTATTATATATGATATATATGTATTATATATAATATGTATTATATATATACACATACACATATACATATATACACACACACATATATTGATTCCATCGGTTTAGACAATTTTGGAAGAGGAAACTCTTTATGCCAGGCTCTCCAATGTACCAAATAAATAAACAAAATGAAAGGTTTGGCTTCCATGTTCTCTACAGTCCCTTTGAGCTCTAAATCTCATGATCCAAATATCTCTGAGGGAGTGAGCTGTGAGGGAGTGAGAACTCTAAGACAGACAAGTATGAGAATCACAGAGGTCGATGTGGCAGGAAAGAAGAAAGCCAGAGACGTAAGAGACACACAAGGAGTAAGCAGAGTTCTCGCCATTTATAAGGTGACTTTCAGGACTTGGGCATCAGATGAGAAGGCAAAGGAAAAGAGGGGTATGACGATTTCCTGGCTGAGAACTGAGATATAAAGTGGGGAGCTAGGATCTGCACAGGTCTTAAGAAAGGGTCAGAACAAGGGGAGAACAGAGATGCAGCTGATTCTGACAAGGAGTCTTTGGGCAAAGACACGTTTCAAAGTGCTCTGCACTGGGCTTCTCATCCCATCTGCTCTGAGTCTCTCAGGCTCCTAGACACATGGAGCTTTCAAGATTTTGACAAATGGCAAAACTGGATCCCGGTTACCAACTCCCTTGAAACTCATGAGTGATTACTGAAAAGATCTGCCGTATCGCCTTGAGCAAATCATTTAGCTGCTCTCTGCCTCAGTTTCTTTATCTATAATTTAGGGGAGTAGATGGTGTACAATTCTAATGACCAACCAAGGCTGGCCCCAAAGGAGAGATGAGAAAATACATTCCTTCTTTGCAGACATGCAGGAACACTGCAAATATTCTTAGATTACATTGAAATGCTTGTTAGTTTTCCAACCAAAATTCCAGAGAACCAATTATGAATCATGGACTCAAGGTGCAGAATAAGATACATCTCTCTTAATTCTAGTAATTTTCTTCATTGATTGGCTCCAATTTATTTCATATGTAGTATTATATGTAATAACATTTATCCTATGTTATCTCGCCCATAAGACTCAAGATCGCTGTCTTTTTGCCTATCTTTGTATCCCTAGCACATTTCAGAGTACCCTGGAACATAGTAGGTGCTTAATAAATTTGTATTGACTTGCCTACAGATTGATGTGTCAATGCAGGGACTTATTTTGCTTAATTATACATATTTATTATGGGAGTTTTGGTTTTCTTTTTTTAGTGGGGGAGGTAGGAGAGAGAGAAAATGGATTTTTATTTACTGAAAAAATTTAAAAAGAAACATTGATGAGTTTTGCTGAACTATTTCATTTGCCTCTTTCTTTTTTATTCTTTGTAATAAAGAGTGACTCTCTAGGTAGGTAGGGAGGATAAGAATATACATATTTCAAAATGAAAGTGATATAAAAACAAAAACATCAATTTTTTTAAAGAAACAAAACAAATTTAGGGAATGAAACTAGATGGTTTCCAAAGTCCTTTTCAATGCTAAAAATTCCAAGATCTGTGATCCTTTGAGAAAGATTGTAAGTCTGCTCCTGATTTTTTAGCCTTAGTTTGGAGATAGCTTCATTTTCCCCATAAATAACTCTTTATCCTCAAATAAAGGCTGCCCAATTCTTTTGTCCTTTGGAAGGATGGGGGCACCCCCTTCAGGACATTCAGAATGTTGCAGTTTTCAGAGGAATTGGAGCTTTGAAAGTGCCTTATCCAATGTCTAGCTTAACCTCCTCAATACACACTGGGAAAAAGGAGGTGCAAAGAAAAGGCGAAGTTTGCTCCAGGCCACATGGAAAGCAATTAACAGAAAAAAAAAAATCAAAGACTTTCCCCATCACACCACAATACAAGAGCAAGGAAGAGCGGTTGCTAACATTCCACTCAACATGCCCCAGGCTATCTTCTGGGTTCCCTGGCTAGGTTGTACCTTGTTTTGCTTCACTAGTAGACTCGGTTAGAAACTTGCATTAAAACAATATCCTCATTGCAGAAAGCTTGCTAAGAGAACATTAGCTTTTTCTCGATTCTCCTTGAGCTCTTTGATTTGGAAACAATGCTCTCCAAATCTCTGGGGCAATTCCAACTACCCCCAGCGCAGTCCACTTCTGTCCTAGTGATGATGGTGGACGAGAGCTGAGATAAGAGTTGGCTTGTCACTTTCCTCCAGGAATAACTTCTGTGTGGCCTAGAGTTTTCTCGGTGGGGCTGACCTCATAGCATGGGAAATTTATCCTGTCCCAAGATCATACCAACAACCACCAGTCTCCAGAGGAGGATCAAATATGTACTTGACTTCATTTGCACTCACTTGTCCAAACTTAGCGGTGGGGTCTTATTTCATGGAGTCAATTTGAAAGTGAAATACTCGAGCAAAAATAAGAAACTTGTATTCTTAACATCAATTTAAAGATCTTTGCTTAAAGTAACATGCATCTGACATGCACCAAGTACTTAAGCCAAGATAAAATATTTCATGTTGGATTTTTAGTTATTTACTTTTGGGGTAGGTAAAGGAAACTGCAAGTGACCTTTAAGTAGACATTTCTTGATCCCTGCGCCCAGGTTAAAATAATACTGAAAAAGGGATGAAAAGTCCCTTTAAATTGTATCCTGCTCCTGTTAATTAGAACAGTCATGTAGCTTTCTATTCATTCTTCTGTTTCTGTGGCTTATTATCTCCTTAAAACTCTTTGCAGATAAAAAGGGGGTTGTGCATTTGAAAAAAGAAAAAAAAACCTTCATGTCTGAGACAAGGAAAAAAGAAAATGAGAAACAAATTAGAAAAATCAAACACTCAGAAGGGAGAGAGTTAGGGAGTAAACAGAGGGATTGCCTTCCCCCCACACATATTATCATCAATAACATTTTTCAGAGATATAAAACATAGGCAATTTGAGCTGCGAGTGACCTTAGGACACAGTAGAATATTAAAATTAGAAGAATTTTCTGAATATAGAAAATAGGATGTTAGAATTTGAAGGGATCTTATAACATAGACTGGAAGATATCAGAGACTAAGCTATAGAACATAGAATTATAATAATATAGCAATATATTATTATATATGTAGTATATATGGTATCAGAGTATATAGAATAGTATATAAAATATAAGAGACCAGGCTATAGAACATAGAATTATAATTATATAGCAATATATTATTGTATATGTAGTATATATGGTATCAGAGTATATAGAATAGTATATAAAATATAAGAGACCAGGCTATAGAACATAGAATCATAATATACAGCAATATATTATTATATATGTTATATTTTATTATAGTACATTGCTATATTATTATATATCTTATTTATATATTATTATAATTCTATGTTCTAAAGCTTAACAGGGGAATCTGTGGTCTTAAGGCCACAAGTGGCCCTCTAGGTCCTCAAGTGTGGCCCTTTGACTGAATGCAAACTTCGTGGCCCTTTGGATTCAGTCAATGGGCCACATTTGAGGTCCTAGAGGGTCGCATGTGGCCTCAAGGTCATAGGTTCCCCACCCCTGCTAGCACATTTTATATATATAGTATTATATATTATGTATAACATGTAAGTATATATTGATATAACATCATAATTCTATGAGCTATAGCCTAGTCTCTGATATTTTCCATATATATCATATGTATGTGCCATGTGTTATATTTTATGTGTATATACACACATATATACATATACATACACACATATTTATATACGCATATATATCAGAACATAGACTGATCAGAGTATAGACTATAGAATATAGAATTAACATTGGAGCTAGAAGGAGCCTTGGTGATCAGGTGGGCTAACCCCCTTATTTTACAGATACTTTATGGAAGCTCAGGCTCAAAGAAATGGTGACTTGCCCAAAGTCATCCCGTCTTTGTATGACTCTGTGAGCTTAGAGACTCGACAGAATAGACACTAGAATCCAGGTCTTCTAGCTTCCACTCCAAGGTTTCCTCTGCTCCAGCACTTATTTTCTCATAGTCTAGCAGGCAAACTGAACTCTCACTCAGCATCCCTACTTTTGCTGCCCCAGATGTCTGGAATCCATTCCCTTTCCTTTCCACCTTTCAGAATGCTTATCTTCTGTCCATGCTCACCTCAGTTGGCAGCCACAGTCTTTCCCCATTTCCACAGGTGCTAATGCTCTCTCACTTTCCTCAAATTCCCTTGTATTTTCTTATTTAAGGATGCATTGTATCCCCCAAGTAGAGTGTGTAAATCCCCTGTGGGCAGGGATTGTTTCATTCTCTTCATATCCCAAGCTTGGTCTTGTCTTTGGAGTATTGGATTGAGTGCTGGGGAAAGGACAGGGTGTGGGGGTGGTGCTCCCCCCAGGAAGATCTAAGATTAAATCTTGCCTAAGACATTCACCAGTTATGTGATCATGGATGGGTCACCTGGCTTTCCTAAGACTCTTTTTCTTTGGGTATAAAATGAGGAGAAGGATACCTACCTCAAGGGCTGGGATGAGGTTCAAAAGAGGTTATGTATACAAAAGGCTTCACAAACTTTAAAACTAAAATATTGGTTTATTAATGTTGGTTATTATTTCTATTACAGAGTAGGTACTTAAAGACATTTGTTGAATGAGTGAATTAAGTTAATCAAATAAATCAGGTCATTTGTCTTATAACTTAAGACAAATCTTAATATATACACACATAGCATATACACACATGTATACATATACTTTACACACACATTATCTATATCTGTATCTATCTACATATAGATATGTCTAGAGAGATTGATAGATAGATAGATATATGCATGTATGAAGACCCAATATGATATTGATTCAGGAGTTCCCTTCCATGATGCAGATCCCATCCCATCTATGTCTTCCTGTCCTGTGTGACTAGCCTATAGGTTCCTCAAAGTTATCCTCAAGGGGTCCACCCAATATGCTGGAGCCCTTCCTAACTTTCTCCTGACATCAACAAGTATGGATGGAGCTCTCCTGTTATCCCTCACTCTTTCACTCTCTCCATGAGACCAGCCCACCGCATTCTGTCATAAAATCCCTTGTTAATATCTTTTACTCCTTCAGAGTTCCTTGTTGATTATGGATTGAAACCTGATCATATTCATTATATGTGTTTCCATTGCTTTCTGCATTTTTTATGCTTATTTTTAGTTCTTCAGAGTCAGTGGTATTCCAGGTCTCACTGTTATACAGCAAGACCTGTAAAAAATATTTGTTTAGGAAAGAGGACCTTTGCTATTATGTGAAACTTGAGGTCAGTAAAAAAAGCTTTCCAGTTTCCCAAAAGTAAGCTAGCCTACCTTCCTTTCACTTTTTAACCATAGGCCTAGATCACTGTGCATCTATACTATCTCCGATATACATGTTTTTTTTTGTGGGACAAACTCCAAAGGGCATCCATTTAGATGCATGTTGCAATCTTAACAATAGACATTGCATCCACTTGGTCTTCTCTGTGTGAATGGGCAGGCCAAACTCTTTTGAGTGATTATAGATCTCTTCCAGGGAACTCTACAATGTCTTAAAAAGGGACTTGATGCCATCAACACAATGTCATCTGAAAACAGGAGCATCTGAAGGACCTCAGCAAGCACAGGAAACTCCTTTTCAAGGAAAAACACAGGAATTACATTTGCTAGATAAAAATAATCTTTTACAGCAAAATGTCTCCCATCCATTTATCCAGATCATTCAGGATTCCTTGGAAGATACAACAACAGAAATGACATTGTTTAACAAAACTCTGATAATCATTAGGTTAGGCATAAAACAGAGACTGTTTTTTTCATTTGTTTGTATCCCCAGCATTTAGAATAGTGCTTGGGGACTCTTTGTGACCTCATTTGGGGTTTTCTTAGCAAAGATACTGCATTGGTTTGCCATTTCCATCTCCAACTCATTTTACAGTTGAGGAAACTGAGGCATGACTTGCCCAGGATCATATAGCTAGTAACGTCTGAGGACAGATTGGAATTCTGGAAGATGAGTCTTTCTGACTTGAAGTCCAGCACTCTATCCGTTGTACCACCCAGCTGCCCTACAGAGTAGGTGCTTAATAAATATATATGGAATGTCTGATATTCAACAATTCAAGAACAATGTTATCATTAAATGAAATGAAGAAAGATACCAGGAGGTTCTTGAACTAAGTTTCCCTGGTTTGTTCATTGGTTCATCTAACAAAGAACGATTAAGCACTTCTGTGTTCAGAGTACTGTGCTAGATATATGTGTGTGTGTGTGTGTGTGTGTGTGTGTGTGTGTGTGTTGGGGATGGCGGTGGTTCAGAGTTTAGATTCCATATGATCCATACTTCATGAAACTAACAGATAGCAGATGGAATAGTCTCTTTTCCTTAAGTAAGAAGAAAAAACACAAATATACATAAGTAGCATACAGAACATTTCATACCAAGGGTGACAGAAAGGAATGAAACAAAGGACTCCATCCATCCTATTCTCCACTACTTCCACCCCTTCTTCTTGCCTATCAGTACATTTGATTACCCCTTTGAATAAGCAGTTAAGCCCTGTTAGGCAAAAGCTTCTGTGCAAAATTCAGTGACTGCTCAGAGTCTAATATATGTGCTTCCACAAACTTTAAAAATAGCCAGGGAGGGCTATTTACATTGGCAAAAGGCAAGAGAAAATAAAGAGCGATGGAGAATTTAAATGTACCACATTTTTACTCTGAAAAGTAATTGTGCTTGAGCAGAAACCTTGATTACATAAAGTGGTTAGGAAATTATAAAGCAAAGGCTGCCAATTCATCTCCTCTTAAGGAGCAGCTGAAATTGCCTGTCAGAGGCCATTCCCCTGAGAGGCCATTCAGATGCTCTGAGCACCTCTCATGAGTCAGCGAATGTTCTGGGTGGTGGGGAGGGGAGAAGGTGACTGGCAGGAGGGGGAGTGGACAAGGGAGAATGAAGAAAGATGAACTGTCTTGTTGGGGTCCAAATGACCTTTGAGAATCTCAAGAGCCACAGACCCACCAGCGGGCAAAAATTTATTCATGAGCACAGAGAAAGATGAGGGAGAGTTCCTAGCAGTGGATATTTGAGAAGAATTTTACATGGTCAGAAGACTAGGTTTCCACCACTATTAAAATCAGGTTTTTTGACGAAACTTTTAAGTACACTGCCACATATTATATTCTGTGGACCTGTGATCTTTGGGTCACTATGACTTTGATATATCCATCACAACAAAAGAATGCTGGAGAGGTAACAGGACTTTTGTCTCTGCTGCCAATCTAGGTTTCGGTGAGAGAGGAAGGTTCAATTCAACTGGACAACCACGTAGGAATTTACTGCTCAGTGTAGGTTGCTAGTTGGTTAGAGCCAGCCTGTCAATGGAAGTCTGCTGCAATTGTACAATCAAGAGGGCCTAGATTAGGTGGTGTGTGTGCGTGAGTGGTAAAAGGGGGAGAGATGTTATGGTGGCTGATGAACAATACTTGGCAGCTAACCACATATGAGAGGTGAGGGTAAATGAAGGACAAAGAAAGGGTGAGTCTAAGTTTGTGAGCCTGTGTGACCAGAAAGTTGGCAATACTTTCAAAAGAAATAATGAAATTTGAAAAACAGGTGGGTTGGGAGAGAAATTATGGGTCATTTGGAATGTATTTGTTTGAGAATGGAACTATGGAACATCCGTGTAAACATGTCCAAGATAGAAAATCCCATGCTCCAGGGTGTGGGATAACTTTATAACCTCCTACTTTCCATGAGCCTGGGCTGGTCCCTATATTCCACCCATCACCAAGGTCATCTGTGATCATCTGGATGAAACATGAAAACAATGAAGTGTAACATAATAATACATGATGAAAAAAATTGACTCTTGGGATTCATGAAACAAAATTCCTCAAATGACTGTGAATTTTCACTGACTTTTCTCCATGCCTGGAATTTCCCTCCTGTTCATTACTTCTTAGCTAAAATCTTACCTTCTGCAAGAAAGCCTTTCTGGTCCTCCTTAATTCTAGTGCCTTCCCCTGGTGATTATCTCTGTTTTATTGTGTTTGTACCTTGTTTGCAAACTGTCTCTCCCATCTGACTGGAGAAAGGCACAGTGAATCATTGGGATCTACTATTGCATTATTCCTACCCTATATAGATTCCATCTAAGAAACTATTGTTTCCCCCAAGCTCTCCACTATCAGACACCCTGACCTCTGGACATCCTAGACCATAGAACCTTGCCCAAATGCCTTATCTCCATGGGAAGACATAGGATAAACTAGGGTGAGCCAGATATGTGTGTGGGAAGTTGTCTTAGAAGTCTGATTAGTGTAACAGTGGTTTTGACTATTGGCATGATGATCTACCTCCATGGCTTCAAGTGTACCAGTGACTGATAAATTACAGAAGTTCCTAGAGGGGGTTGTTAATTACTAGTTGTAGGATGCCCCTCTCAGAACCCTTCCCTGACACCTGCTCCCTACATCCTTTCAAAGAAATCTCCCCTTTTTCAAGTTTCTCATATCAATCTGTCCTTCCCTTGCTCCTATCACATCCTCCTTTTTAAGATACTTGTACTCATGTATGACATTTCCCCCACATTAGACTGCAAACTTTCATCTTTGTTTCTCAGTTCAGTACCCTACTTGCAGTAGGCACTTAATAAATATTTGTTGAATGGAAGGAATGGAATCTGGGACATAGCAGTCTATTTTAATGTATTTAGTACAATATTTAGTGTGTTCATCACTCATTGACGAATTAGACCATGCCATCAGAGAAATAATGACATGACTTGCACTTGACTTTGAGTGAGGGAGGGGTATGCAGATTACCAGCCTCACTTCTTCTCCAGAGCCATCTGAATCCAGTGACCAGATATTCATCAGGATGACTGGAGCTGACCCAGGATGAAGCAATCGGGGTTAAGTGACTTGCCCAAGGTCACACAGCTAATGAGTGTCAAATGTCTGAGGTGACATTTGAACTCAGGTCTTCCTGACTCTTGTGCTGGTGCTCTATCCACTGCACCACCTAGCTGCCCTACAGTATTTAGTACTCGATACAAAGCTACCTCATTTTTTACAATAATGTCACTTAAGACATTATAACCTCACTCCATCAGAGTGGAGATAGAGTGCCCCTCTATTGCTTGAAAGCAGCCCCTGCCTACTCTGTCTTCACTTCACCTTGAATGACCTGCTAATACAGTCTCCAAAGGGGTAACTTCCCTCCTTCATGCTTCCATGCCCCATCCCACTCCCACCAAGCACAGTGTCTACCTAAGACCCCCTTCCCCTGCCCACCTTTCCCACTGCATGTCTCAGACTATTGGGCTTTCCCAGCTCAGTTCTGCTCAGCTCTGTTCCTACAGAGCTAAGTGCCTATGATAGCCTTGCTTCACCTGAATATTGTGTGTGTTCATAAACCCAGGAAACAAGGTTAAAGCATACCTGCCTGGACATCAAAATGCATGATGTGAGGGAGAGAAATAAAGAACATAGGGCTCTTGGGTTTCAATTATGTTCACAGATTTTATACTAACCATTAACTTTTCCCCTTAAATAAACTGCAGTGCATGAAATCTGAAAACATTCCTCTCAAAGAGTCCCTTACACTAGCCATTTTTTTTTTATAATTAAAAATAAAAGAGGACTATTAATAGCAATACACTGACTTGGATAAAGGAAAAACCAACAATTACCTTTTCCCAAAACTGGAAATAGTTTTAAATTTAGAAAACCAAAAATCATGTTTTTGTTTAAAGTAATGGGTTCTCTCCACTGCCCCATTTCACTAATACAAATAGTGTAATCATACAAATAGTGTAATCATACAAATAGTGTAATCAGAGAATGGGGAGAAGGCAGTTCTTCTGTTAGGGTCTGCCTGCCTGACAACAGTCAGGGAGGAATGGAGGACTTTTCTTTTAAGCCATGAGAGTGTTAACCCAGATGTCACAGAAGTCGGGGCCACACCGAGCAGCAGCATCTCCCCCGGATCGATGACGAACGAATTACAAAGGCTTGAAATCAGTACTCTCGCTGATTGGCTGGTATACAATGAAGCATTCTGTGCTGGGCGAGATTAGGAAACTAATTTGGTAATTAAAACAGGTGCTGGAAACCCTGGGAGGAGAGAGGGGAGGGGAGGGCGTGGGCAGGAGGAGACAATATGCGCATTTGTTCTGGGGGTGGGGTGCGAGGGGGAGAAGGCAAAGGTCTCAGTATATTTAATAAAAATACTACCTAGCATTTGTGTAGGGCCTTACCCTTTTTTAAAAAAAGGTTTTCCATACGTAGTAACTCACTGTCATCAGTCTTTTCCCTCCCTAATCTATCCTATACACAGTTGCTGAAATAATCTGCTTGAGGGACAGCTCCCTCCCAATTCAGCCCTTTCAATGCTTCCCTTTTACCGATATTACGCAAACTCCCCAGCCCCGTATTACCTTCTCTGCCAAGCTGGCTCCAATTTCACTTTTTTAATTTATTTGATTTGGTTGGTTGGGCATTTGTTCCTTCTTTCTTTTTTCTTTCCTTCCCTTCATCCCTCTCTGTTCTCTCCTTCCCTTCCTTTCTCTCTCCCTCATCTTTCCTTCCTTCCTTCCTTCCTTCCTTCCTTCCTTCCTTCCTTCCTTCCTTCCTTCCTTCCTTCCTTCCTTCTTTCCTTCCTTCTTTCCTTCTTCCTCCTTCCTTCCTTCTTCCTTCTTTATTTCCTGGCTTTCTTCTTTCCTTCTTTTATCTATCTATCTATCTATCTATCTATCTATCTATCTATCTATCTATCTATCTATCTAATCTTTAGTCCAACAAAATAAATTTCCCCATCAGCTATATACAAAAAGGTACATCATTCTGTGTTTTCAATCCATCACCTCTCTGACAGGAGGTGGGTGGCATGTTTCAACTTCATTTGTCTGGAGTGACAACATTACATTAATCAGAGTTCTAAAGTCTTTCAAATCCAGGAAGGAGAAAGTGAGGCTGGTGATTTTGCACAGCCCTCCCTCACTTAAATCTGATCCACTTGTAAGTCATGGCATCACCTTCCTGATTCCATGGCCCTCTTTGAGAATGAAAGACAAAGTCTTTCAAATCCAAATGATCTTTCCAGATTTTCCCTTTTATGTACTTTAGTTTTCAGGTGAATTGAACTTCTAGAAAGAAAGGAAAGAAACCCTCACAGAAACTTTATAGAAAGACTAGAGAAAAAAATAAGAAGAAAAAGACCAATACAAAGAATACATAATAAAGGTTAAAAGAAAGTGAAATCTCCAAAAAGCAAGATTGTAGCGATAATTACATTCTAGAAAAGAGAATGCGTTTTTTGGACAATATAGCACCTTGATAAGTTCTTGGCAGACCCAGCTCCTCTGAGAAGCATCTATGAATAATAAAGAATGACAAAGAACACATGATGGAAACAGTGGAAAATTCCATCAAAGAAAATGACAATGAGACAACATACCCAAATTTATGGAATGCAGTCAAAGTAGAACTAAAAGGAAAATTTTGATGTCAAAAAACTTTCAGCAGTAACAAAAAGGTAGGATGGAGGAGAGAAGTAGATCAATTAATTGGGCATACAATTGGGCATGCAATAAAAAAATAGAAAACCAGCAAATGGAAAAAAAAATTAAAACCTAATAGAATACCAAAGTAGAAATTCTGAAAACCAAAAAAGAGATTAACAAAATTGAAAGCAAAACTAAAGCAAAACATTTAATTAATAAATAAAACTAGAAGCTATTTCTTTAAACAAAATCCAACAAGATTGATAAATCATTTGTTAGTCTGAATATAAAAAGAGAAAAAAACCTGACATGTTAGTATCAAATATGGAAAAAGGAGAAGTCACAACAAATAAAGAAATAAGCTAAATTATTAGAAACCATTTATTTGTATGCCAAGAAACTGAAAAGCTAAACGAAATGAATGAATATAAACAAAAATCTAAGATAAGTGTGACATTAACAGAACAAGAAATAGAGAATTTAAATAATCTTATCAGAAAAATACAGTAAACAAACCATAGGTTAAGTCTTAAAGGACCAAAGCACACAAACCGAGAACTAGATGAATTTACAAGGTAATTCCATCAAACATTCAAAGAACAAAAATTGATGAAGAAATTCAAATGAAATTCTAAAATGAAGAAGAAACTCTGAGTTGCTCTATCCTATAAAGGAACACACAAGAGATGGTACCCGAAGTAAGAGGAAACCGAATCAGTACTGGTACAATTAGCCAGTCTGGGGAGGTTCAACCACCAGTGGAGATACTGCAGGGGGTGAAACTTGAAGCCTTAGATTTCTTTGTAGGTGACTGCACAAACTGAAGTGGACTGAGGTACAGACCCCCAGAAAATGTCTGCAGGGGAAATTGACATGGCCAACCCTACCTGTTGGAGAAGCCCTAAATTCTGAGGCCTAAAAGAGAGCCACAGAATATGGCGATAGGTGGATCTTGAAGCAAAAATTTTAAATATCAATAAAAGCATTGCCATCAGGAGGCTTGGTGACTTAAAAACAAGCAAACAAAAACAAAACAAAAAATCTTCTGACCATTGAAAAATACTATGAATGTGACTTTCAAACAAACTGTTGGGATTCTGTATCTAATAACAAAGTTTATATTCTACTAAATATACTCAGTGTTGCTTGATGAAAGAATTGCTCATAAATAATGCTTTGATAAAACCAATTTAAAAAAAACAACCTTCTAGTGTCTCTATCCTGCTCTTGGGCCCAATCCAGGACTATGGAAGTTGATGGGTTCAACTCTAGGCAGCCTCCTTCTACAGACTGCAAAAATAGAGCAGAGGGAGGAGCTAACCCTTGTACATCATTGTTTTACTCTGGCATGGCAGTGAGAGTAAATAGTAAATGGGTCTAACTGTCCTGCCCATACAACAGTGGAGGAGGGGTCAGAACCTGACTCTGGCAAAGTCCTTACCCAAAAATTTTTGTTATAGAGATGATCAAACTGAAAAAATATCCCCAAACCCCAAAACCTCATACTACACTAAGGAATCACTATGGCTTAAAAGAATCTGGAAATAAAATCTCCAAGGAATGAGTCAGGAGCAATCAAAATAGAACCCTAGGAAAAAATGTTTTGGCCACAAACACTGCAAAGAATAATGGATAGAAGAAATGAAAGAAGAACTGGAATAAGAGATTAAAAAAAAAACCCAAATAGTTGATACCCTGAAAAACTGAATGAAGCAAACAGAACTCTATGATTCAATAAGGTAACAAGAAATATCAGAATAAAGTTTTTAAAATTATAAATTAGAACAAGATATATTTATTGCATAACTTAAGCTCTCTGCTTATTCTCCCAATCCTTGTTAGCTCTAGCATCCTCAGTACCAAAAGCTTGGCTAGTCATGAGCCCCACCCATACCTTCTCCTCAATATCAACTGATCAGTTGGGTTCTTCTCAATATCATCCAGTGATTATTATACAGTAGTGATCACCACTGTGATATAATTTGGATCCAGAATCTTCTCAATGTCATTGGAATTTCTTCAATATCAATTTGGCAATTAACATCAATTCACTTTTACAAAGGAATATTTACTGAGAAGATATAGCAAGAACTGAAGGATAATAATGTGAAAAATTGAAAGCATACTTTCCTCAACAACATCAGTCCTTGGAGAAAGTGGATTCATGCTAAGAATTCTGACTTCAGTCCACTCACCAAATTCCCTTCTGGATATGTCAAAGTCAATGGGCAGGTTGCTCCCTTTCTTACAGGTCGTTATGTCTCAGTTGCTGGGTCAATTCACTGCTGGTCCGAATCACACCAAGAGATATAAAGGAAGATGTGACATCTCTAAGATTGAAGGTAAGGAGAAAATTTAATGTAATAAGAGGAATATGAGAATTCACAACATAGAAAAGAAGGGGCTAAAATTCAATAAATCAGTGAACTCTCTGAGGAACTAAGGTAGAATGGAAAAAAAGTAGTAATAGAAGAACAAGAGAGGAAAAATAGGACAAAAAAGGCAAGAGTTGAAGAATTCTATACAAACCAAGCAAATGAAATGATTTCATAATATTTGGTATCCCAGGAAAATACAAATAAATTGAAAATGTCATATTGGAAGAAATCTTACAATAAAATTGCCTGTATTAGAAAAAAGAGAGCAAAATACGAAAGGAAAATATCCATAGCACGCTACCAACAAGAAATCCCAGATTTAACTCACACAGGACTGTAACCATCATATTTTAGAGCTTTTGGCATCAAAAGAGAGCAGCCAGGATGAGACAAGTCACATACTAATAAGCACTGATTCAAAGTGCATGGCATTATTCACTATTGACAGGAAATGAAAGAAGAGGTTAAAATTTAAGATACAAACAAAGCAATGGAAAATGTCTTCTTTCCCACCTTATCAACGCTGAAAAACTGAGGATATTTTCATAGTAAGAAAAAGTGATACTTCATTGTTGTCAGAATATTTAATTCCTTCCATTTGAGAAATCTAAAACTTGAGAAGGACCTTAGCATACAAACTGACCAAGCAGTTGAAATGTATTCTGGTAAGATAGACTTGAATGCAAGTAGTGAGAAAAGAAAGACTTAGTGTTTCTATGGTTTGCAAATGTGACAAATCTACTGTGATTTGAAATCATATCTATCAGGAGCCTTTGAAAACACAAAGGCAATAAATTTGAGGAAAGAATCCCTTGAACAAAAAATATACAATTAGATCATCTGGAAGTATACTAGATAATGGGATGCAAAGAGTGAGAAAGGAAATGCTTTCTTAAAGTTAATTGAGCAAAGATGTTGGGATGGGAGAGGGAAAAGGTGATTCCTGAGCCATGCTCTTATCTGGACTTTATGATGAAGAGTTTTAAAAATAATGATTATATCAATATAAATAGAGTACCTGAGAGTTAACATGGCAGAGTGGATAGAGAATAAACTTCAAAGTTAAGACATGGGTTTGGATCCTGCCTCTGACATCTTCCAGCTATATAACCCTAATTAAATCACTTCACTTCTTAGTTCCCCAGACAACTCTCATAGACTATAATTTACAAAGTAGTTGCTGAACTGCATTGGTAAAATGAATTTCCTACAGCAGGAAAATAAGATCAGACAAAAAAAAAGAGTTGAATACCAATATTGTCTTTGGTTTGGGCAGAATGTGTGTGTGTGTGTGTGTGTGTGTTTAATATTGGATTGTTAAGGATTAAGGTAAACTTAATATATACACAATATAGTGGAAAGGTAAGGAAGCTGTATTTTTCAGGAAGTGAGGGTAAACTGTTAATAAAGCAGGTAGCATTGTGCTGATAAAAAGGAAGGAAGTAGCATAACATAATCAAAAAGAAAGGAATTAAAATATAAGGATTATAATTATTATAAACAATAATATTTATATTTATTGGGATGAGTTCATCTATAAAAGGAAAATTGACTGCAGAAGGGATTAGAAAATGAAATCCCCAAATTTGTTGCACAGAAGCATCACATCAAAAGCACAGGAACTTATTATCCAGATTCAAAACTAAGGGCTAAAGTGTTACTTTTACTTGAGCCAAATCCAGAAAAATGAAATCATAGTTATTATTTCAAATAAGGCAATAGCAAACATAAAAAACTATTAGGAGAAAAGAATCATAACTTCTTATGATTAAAGATACCATAAATTGTGAAGCAATATCAATACAAAAAATATATGCACTGAATGCCTTGACAACTAATTCCTTCAAGGAAAGGCTAACTGAACTGAGGAGATGGGGGAGGTCTAAATACTGAAAGATTAATTCTAGGCAATTTAATGTGAAAATCTGATTTGATAAACCTATGAGAATCAAAGTGATACAGATACATGTGTTTTGCAGGCTGCTTTGAAACTTACCCCAAAATGATTCATATGCTAAGGCAAAATTAATTCATAAGTATATGAAAAAAATAAAAATCATAAACACATCCCTTTGGACCATAATTCAATAAAAATTATAATCAATATAATACATATTAATAAAAGATTTAGGCCAAAATAGAAACTAAAAAGCATCATAAATAATGAGTAGGTTATAGAACAAATTGGAAAGGCAATTAAAAAACAAAGAAAATGGTAATAAGATAATAAAATTTATGGAATTTATGTAAAACATTCCTAAAAGGAAAATGTGTATCCTTGTATGCTTTTGGTAAAAAAAGATTAAAATGAGAGAATTAATGAATTCAACATGCAATTAAAAAAAATAGACCCCTAGGAAAAAAATACATTTAAACTTTCCAAAACAAACACACAAAAATGAGATTTTGAAAGTCAAAGGTGAGAGAAATAGAATTAAAATATCAAGGCAATTAACCAGTAAAATAGGGTATGCTTTGGAAAAGAATCATAAAATTTATAAACCATTAACTAGGTTAAAAGGAAAAACCCAGTGATCAAAATAAACAATAAATGGAGAGGAAATATAGAAAATCATTAGAAACAACCATACCAAAATTAAATGACAATAACACTGAGAACTTAATCAATCTCTTCCAACCACCCCTCTCGCCCTCACCTCTCTGACTTCGAGTTTTCACTATTGAGTTTATGCCCCACGGAGGTAAAGAAAACAAAAGCAAAGAACACACTATATCTCTGTGAGTAACTGCGATCGCAGCCCTGTTTATAATATCAAAGAACTGGAAACTTTGTACTCTATGATCAGGAAATCGCTGAACACATATGAATGGAATGTTACTGAACTATAAGCAATAAATATGAAAAGAAAATCAAAGGAATGTGGGAAACCCTGTATAGAGTGATGCAAAATGAAGGAAGCAGAATCTAAAGGATAATATACGCAAATTACTACAACTATAACAAATGAAAATGATTTTAAAAGCCTAAAGAAACTGAGAACAAAATTGGACAAAGTTGTTTCTAATTCTACCCTCATCCTTTCTTTTAGTAAAGGAAAAACTAATGAAATGTGAGGTTGGTGTGCTATCGGTCTCAATTACTTTTTTATAATGCTGTGCTTAACAATTTGGAGGAATTATACAAATGGGCTACCTAACTGAATATCTCAGCATATTTGAAGATGAATATGCTGGTGTCCTGGCTTCCTTTAAGTCCTGGCTAAAATGCTATCTTCTACATAATGCCTTCTCTCTCAGATGATCTCCAACTTATCCTGTATAGATTTTGCTTGTACATAATTGTATGTTGTCTTTTCTACTTAGCAGCAGATAGATTTCAGACCTTGGAATCAGTAAGATTGGCGTTTTAATCCAACCTCACACATTTCTTACTTGTGTAACCCTGAGCAAGTCACTTAAGTTCTATATGCCTCAATTTCCACATATATAAAATGGGGATAATAAAAATACCCATTTCCAGGGTGGTTGTGAGTTTCAAATGAGATCATATGTATAAGATGCTTTGCAAACCTTAAAGTGTTATATAAATCCAACTATAAATACTGTTATCATCATCATCATTAGACTGAGCTCCTTGACAGCAGAAACTGGTTTATTTTTTCTCTTGTTTTTGCCTTCTCTGATGTTTAGCTTTGTGCCTAGGCACATAATGGGTGCTTAATTGATGCTTGCTGACTGACCATGCCACTGTTTTGTATACTTTTATGTCTTATATGTATGAAGGTAATTTTTGTTATATAGAATTGTTTATGAAAAGGATCATGCTTTGTGGACTGCCTGAGTTGGGTTTTGGGCTTTAAGTCAGTTCTACAACTCTGAGAAAGTCTAATTTATTTTCCTTTCCTATGGTCTCCTGCCTCCATGTTCAGTGCTCTTTCCATGGTATCATATATACTCTCTCTCACCAAGAAAAGTTGGACTAGCATGACCTCTCATAGTCACGGAGAGAACATTCTTGCTTCAGGTGCTACTCGGACTAGGTGATTTCTAATGATCTTCCAACTCTAGGATTCTATGGCTGCATGCTTCTTTGTGTTTCCAACTAATCTTGGCCTTCTCATATGAGACTATCAATGCCTTGCATCAATTATCTTGGATCCCTTTCTCAAGCAAGAGTTTGGCATTCCCAAAGAATCAAGTCTCTGTGACTGTCCAGTGCTGAAAATGTGGCCCCAACTACTTTCTGCTTTCATTTTACCTTGTGAATCCAAGAATCTGGTAAGGATAGTAGATTAATTAAGCTACATATTCCTATTCACATACAGTCAAAATCATAATGTAGGAGCAGCAGAGATGGTACAAGAATAATGGTTGTTTATGTCAAGAAACGTGGCAGATCTAGAGAGTTCAAGATGCTTGTTAACATGGCTTAGTCTCTAGGCAAATGTTAGGAAGTCTTTTCCATCCTTCCCAATTCTGTGCTGTCTTTTACTGCTTTAAGCTTCCACCTAGAAGCTGTTTCGGGAAAGGCAGATGACAGAGAGTTTCCATTATTGTCTTCATTTCTAGATGTGATTTGGAGATTTTGTTTTATGTGCTTGGTATGGTCACTGGGGGCTTGTTGTAATTGCTTCATGGAGACAAGCTTAGAATATATGATTAGCTGCCTTGGACTCTGGCTGATCCCTCACTCATGTATTTTGTTCCTAGTTATTTGGGGTTTCTTATTTTCTTCGAGACATAAACAATGTAGAAGGCCGGGGTCAGGAAAGATGTGGTTGGGACCAAAGGACAGGAATCCTTCAAGTTTTTATTTTGGCTATTTTAACTCCATTTCCCTGTTTATGACTGAGTTAGAACCAAAGCAGCCTTCTCCTTCCCCTGCCAGAAAACCATTCTCTTCCTTCTCCCTGTAAAGTTCGTTAATATCATTCTGCTAAATCACCAGCTAATTGATCAAATACTAGAACTTGAATCCCAGACTCTTTAGAGTTAGCAGGGATCTTAAAGAGATTATTTACCATAGAATTATATATATATATATGTATATATGTGTTTATACATATATACATGCATATGTGTATATGTATATTATGTGTGTGTATGTGTATATATATATATATATAAAAAATTTTAGAGGTAGAAGGGACCTTAAGTGTCTTCTAAGTCGAACCTCTTGATTCTATAGATGAGATTCTGAGACCTGGAAAAGTGACTTACCCATGGTCACTTAGCTAGTTAGGGAAAAAAGCAATCAATCAACACACATTTATTAAGCACCTACCCTGTGCCAGGCACTGGGATATTATTTACAAAGAGAAAGAATGAAAAAAATCCCTACTTTCAAGAATAGACTTTAAAGGACAGACAACAAGTATATATATATATTATATATATATATATATATATATATATATATATATATATATATATATGTGTGTGTGTGTGTGTGTGTGTGTGTGTGTGTGTTTGTGTGTGTAAAATAAATGTAAGGAGAATAAACACAACAAATACAAGTTAGGCAAAGGGGATGCTGGCAGGTGGGGTGACCAGGAAAGGATCCAAGTACAAGGTGGTGTTCCAGTTGTATCTTAAACAAAAGGGGGAATCTGTTCGGAGGAAGATTCTATGTGGAAGAGAACAGGGAGTACTCTCTAGGCTTGGGGATGGCCAGTACAAAGGCATGAGAGATGGAATACTGTATGAGGAACAAAAAGAAAGATAATTTGACTTGATCAAAGAATATTAGATGGGGGGTAAAGTAAAGTGAGAGGCCATTAGGTGACTCAGTGGATAGTGATAGTTGGGCCCAGAGTCAGGAAGACCTGAGTTCAAATCAGGCCTCAGACACTTTCTAGTGGTGTAATCCTGGGCAAGTCATTTAAGTTCTGTTTGCTTTGATCCACTGGAGGAGGAAACGGAAAACCCTTCCAGTATGATTTGCCAAGAAAACCCAATGGACAAGTATTGGTGTGTTATGGTCCATGGGGTCATGAAGAGTTGGATACCTACTAAACATCAACAAGGTAAAATGAGGATAAAAATATAGCTTGGAGACAGATTGTAAAAGGCTTTAAAGGCTAAACAGAAGAGCTTATGTTTTAGAGAATCACAGAATTTTAAAAAGTAGGATTTAAAACAATTTAAAAACAACACTTTGGCAATTCTGCAAAGGATAGAGTAGAATGGGAAGAGGCTTGAGACAGTGAGATCAGTCAGGAGACTATTGTAATAAGTATAGGCAAGAGGTGACTGAGGGCTATGTGAACAAATAAAAGGGCTCAACTGAAAGGGATGAGGGGGTGTGGTGCCATGAAAGAGATGAAAAGTGTCAGAAGTCGGAGGTGTAAGTTCAAATCCCAGCTCCTCCACTTGCTACTTTTATGACTTTGAATAAGTTGCTTACCAGCTCTGGGTCTCATTTTTCTTGCCTGTAAGGGAGATGAGTTGAACTCCATGATTTCTAAGGTAACTTTCTGTTCGATAACCTAGGATCCTATCCATCAATTAATCAGTTCAGTCAACAAACGTCTCCCCCTTTAGATTTCTTGAGGAGCTTCTTGTAGAGTTCCTTGAGGATAGGAATTGTACTTTGACTTTTTTTATATCCCTTTAGATTTCTCCCTTTAGATTTCTTGAGGAGCTTCTTGTAGAGTTCCTTGAGGATAGGAATTGTACTTTGACTTTTTTTATATCCCTAGTGTATCCCAATGCCTGGCACACAGGAGGCACTTAATAAATGCTTATCAACTGACTGACTATTGGGTGCCAAGGATACAAATACAAAGAACAAAACAATCTCTACTCACAAGGAGTTTGTGTTCTATTTTAGTGGCAGAGTTAATACCAAAGTCTCCTGATTTTCAGGCAGTGTTTTTTCCACTTAACATTGAAATTAATTGCCCCATTGAAGAAGTTTATCTATGGGAGACCACTCAGAGATACTATTGGCCATACTAGTCATATGAGTTTGCTTACTGCAAGCATTTTAAAAAAGATTAGTCCTACCTATATTGCATCGGATAAATAACATTTCAAATCCTAGATGGTCCTCAGGGAGAGTAAGAGATTAAAATTATCCTGTTTCAGAATCATTAGAGGGGAAATCCACTAAAGATAAGTCCAAATGAGGAAACTTTCAGAATACAACTAGTCCCTCCTATTGTCTAAGTCCTGACAAGTTCTCTCTTCAAAGATCCCCTCAAAGATTCTAAAACTGCCTTTTAAAAAGTGGTACTGATTTTGAAGATAAGCCTGAATCCACCTTTTCAGGTTGATGAGTTGGACAACAGAGGGGAAGAAAATATAGTCTTCCCCTGTCTCCTTCCTCAAGTGGTCTCCTGCTGCCCAAGGAGAATGGGAAGGCTGGGTTGCTGTGGTCCTGTCCAAAATTTAGCAATTGATCAAACATCCTAGATTGCCTTAATAATCTTCCATAGATTATCAGCTGCAATGAGTTATTGAGGAAGGAGATTTTTTATCTGGTGTTTTGGGGACACTTCTTTTTTTTTCAAGTTAATTTATTTAAGTTTTCAACATTCATTTCCACAAAATTTTGAGTTTCAAATTTTCTCCCCATTTCTCCCCTCCCCCAACCCCAATACCCTGAGCATTCTAATTTCCCCTATCACCAATCTGCCCTCCCTTCTAACATCCCTCCCTTCCCTTATCCCCATCTTCTCTTTTGTCCTGTAGGGCAAGATAAATTTCTATACCCCATTACCTATATTTCTTATTTCCTAGTATATGCAAGAACAATACTCAACAGTTGTTCCTAAAACTTTGAGTTCCAACTTCTCTTCCTCTCTTCCTTTGGGGATCCCCATTAGGAAGGCAAGCAATTCAATATAGGCCATATCTGTATAGTTTTGCAAATGACTTCCATAATAGACATGTTGTGTAAGACTAACTATATTTCTCTCCATCCTATCCTGCCCCCCATTTCTTCTATTCTCTCTCTTGATCCTGTCCCTCCCCAAGAGTGTTGACTTCTAATTGCTCCCTTCTCCCATTGCTCTCCCTTCCATCATCCCCCCACCCTGCTTATCCCCTTCTCCTACACTTCTCTGTATTGTAAGATAGAATTTCATACCAAAATGAGTTAGCATTCTATTCCTTCCTTTAGTCAAATGTGATGAGAGTAAGCTTCATGTTTTTTCTCTCACCTCCCCCCTTTTTCCCTCCATTGGAAAGTGTTTTACTTGCCTCTTTTATGAGAGATAATTTACCCCATTCCATTTCTCCCTTTCTCCTCCCAATATATTTCTCTCTCACCCCTTAATTTCATTTTTTAAGATATGATCTCATCCTATTCAACTCACCCTGTGCTATCTTTCTCTCTCTCTCTCTCTCTCTCTCTCTCTCTCTCTCTCTCTCTCTCTCTCTCTCTCTCTGTGTGTGTGTGTGTGTGTGTGTGTGTGTATGTGTAATCCCAACAACTACCCAGATACTAAAAAAAATTTTCAAGAGTTATAAATATTGTCTTTCTATGTAGGAATGTAAACAGTTTAACTTTAGTAAGTCCCTTATGACTTCTCTTTGCTGTTTACTTTTTCATGCTTCTTCTCATTCTTGTGTTTGGAAGTCAAATTTTCTTTTCAGCTCTGGTCTTTTCATCAAGAATGCTTGAAAGTCCTCTGTTTCATTGAAAAACCATATTTTCCCCTGAAGTATTATACTCAGTTTTGCAGGGTAGGTGATTCTTGGTTTGAGTCCTAGTTCCTTTGACTTCTGGAATATCATATTCCATACCCTTCAATCCCTTAATGTAGAAGCTGCTAGATCTTGTGTTATCCTGATTGTATTTCCACAATACTGGAATTATTTCTTTCTAGCTGCTTGCAATATTTTCTCCTTTACCTGGTAACTCTGGAATTTGGCTACAATGTTCCTAGGAGTTTCTCTTTTTGGATCTCTTGCAGGAGGTGATTGGTGGATTTTCTCAATATTTATTTTACCCCTTGGTTCTAGAATATCAGGGGAGTTTTTCTTGATAATTTCATGAAAGATGATGTCTAGGCTCTTTTTATGATCATGGCTTTCAGGTAGTCCCATGATTTTTAAACTGTCTCTCCTGGATCTATTTTCCAGGTAAGAAATTTTTTCAATGAGATATTTAACATTACCTTCCATTTTTTCATTCTTTTGGTTTTGTTTTTTGATTTCTTGGTTTCTCATAAAGTCATTAGCCTCCATCTGTTTCATTCTAAATTTTAAAGAACTGTTTTCTTCAGTGAGCTTTTGAAACTCCTTTTCAATTTGTCCATTTCTGCTTTTTTTTATTTATTTAACTTTTTACATTCATTTTCACAAAATTTTGGGTTCCAAATTTTCTCCCCATTTATCCCCTCCCCCCACCCCAATACCCGAAGCATCTAATTTTCCCTATCTCCAATCTGCCCTCTCTTCTGTCATCCCTCCCTTCTCTTGTCTCCATCTTCTCTTTTCTCCTGTAGGGCCAGATGACTTTCTATTCCTCATTAACTGTATGTCTTCTTTCCTAGTAGCAACAGCAATACTAAACAGTTGTTCCTAAAACTTTGAGTTCCGAATTCTCCCCATCCCTCCCTCCCCACTCATTCCCTTTGGGAAGGCAGGCAATTCAATATAGGCCATATCTGTGTAGTTTTGCAAATGACTTCGATAATAGTCACGTTGTGTAAGACTAACTGAATTACCCTCCATCCTGCCCTGCCCCTCATTGTTTCTCTTCTGTCTTTTGATCCTGTCCCTCCCCAAGTGTTGACTTCAAATTGCTCCCTCCTCCCTTTGCCCTCCCTTCCATCATCCCCCCCCTTGCTTATCTCCTTCTCCCCCACTTTCCTATACTGTAAGATAGGTTTTCATACCAAAATGAGTGTGCATTTTATTCCTTCCTTTAGTCAAATGTGATGAGGGTAAACTAATTGGTTTTTTTTTCTCAGCTCTCCTCTTTTTCCCTCCACTAAAAAGTCTCCTACTTGCCTTTTAAATGACATCTAATTACCCCATTCTATTTCACCCTCTTTCTTCCCACTACATTTCTCTCTCACCATTTACCTTAATTTCTTTTCAGCTATGATCCCATCCTACTCAATTCACTCTGTGCTCTCTGTCTCTGTGTGTGTGTGCATGTGTGTATGTGTGTGTGCATGCATGCGTGTACATGTGTGTGTGTGGTCCCACCAACTACCCAGATACTGAAAGGTTTTAAGAATTACTAATATTGTCTTTCCATGTAGGAATGTAAACAGTTCACTTCTGGTAAGTCCCTTAAGACTTCTCTTTGCTGTTTACTTTTTCATACTTCTTCTCATTCTTGTGTTTGGAAGTCAAATTTTCTTTTCAGCTCTGGTCTTTTCATCAAGAATGATTGAAAATCCTCTGTTTCATTGAAAGACCATATTTTCCCCTGAAGTATTATACTCAGTTTAGCTGGGTAGGTGATTCTTGGTTTGAGTCCTAGTTCCTTTGCCTTCTGGAATATCCTATTCCATGCCCTTCAATCCCTTAATGTAGAAGCTGCTAGATCTTGAGTTATCCTGATTGTATTTCCACAGTACTGGAATTGTTTCTTTCTCGCTGCTTGCAAGATTTTCTCCTTGAGCTGGGAGTTCTGGAATTTGGCCACAATGTTCCTAGGAGTTTCTCTTTTTGAATCTCTTTCAGGTGGTGATCGATGGATTCTTTCAATACTTATTTTCCTCTCTGGTTCTAGAATCTCAGGGCAGTTTTCCTCGATAATTTCATGGAAGATGATATCTAGCCTCTTTTTTTGATCATGACTTTCAGGTAGTCCCATAATTTTTAAATTGTCTCTCCTGGATCTATTTTCCAGGTCAGTTGTTTTTCCCATGAGATATTTCACATTCTCTTCCATTTTTTCATTATTTTGGTTTTGTTTGGTGATTTCTTGGTTTCTCGTAAAGTCATTAGACTCCATCTGTTCCATTCTAATTTTGAGAGAACTATTTTCTTCAGTGAGCTTTTGAACCTCTTTTTCCATTTGGCTAATTCTGCTTTTGAAAGCATTCTTCTCCTCATTGGCTTTTTGAACCTCTTTTGCCAATTGAGTGAGCCTATTCTTCAAGGTGTTATTTTCTTCAGCATTTTTTTGGGTCTCCTTAACCAAGGTATTGACCTGTTTTTCATACTTTTCTTGCATCTCTCTCATTTCTCTTCCCAGTTTTTCCTGCACCTGTCTAACTTGCTTTTCAAAATCCTTTTTGAGCTCTTCCAAGGCCTGAGCCCACCCGACATCCCCCTAGGGTGTCTGGGGTACTGAGACCCCGCCCTCCACGTCTTTCCCTGATGGCAAGAATACGTCCTCGTCATCAAATCCGAATGTCGGGATCATTTGCATTTGTTGGAAAAAACTCTCTATAGTCTTATTTTTCTTCCCTTTTCTAGGCATTTTCCCAGCCAGTTACTTGACTTCTGAGATTCCTGTCCACCCCCACCTAGATCCACCCAGTTAGTGCTTGGGGTCTGAGATTCAAATGGGCTTTCCGCGCTGCCTGCCCAGCTGCTAATCAATGAACTTTAGTTCTGGTGCTGGGGTTGGGGCAGGGCTGCCTCCCAGGCTCGGCTTCCTCAGGGGCTTTATGCAGAGACTTTCAGGAACAGAGCGGGTTGGGGGGGGCCGCCTCCCAGGCTCAGTTCCCTCAGGGGTTTTATGCAGAGGCCTTCAGTAATAGAGCGGGGAGGGGCAGGGCCGTCTCCCAGGCTCAGCTCCCTCAGGTTGTTTATACAGAGACTTTCAGTAATGAAGATTCTGCTGCTGGGGGAGTCCGGGGCCACCGCCGCTGCCTCCGCTGCCACCCACACCTCTGCCACGGCTGCTTCCTCCCGAGGGGACCTGAGTCACGAAGACACTCGGCTCCCCTCCTCCAGCCCGGCTGTCTCTCTCACTGTCCTGTAGCTTCTGTGGGCGGAGGGACTTTCCTGGCTGCCGGAGCTTCCGTCCCTGAAGCCTGCTCAGGTCAGCTTCTCTGGGGCGGCAGCCAGGGAAGCGCTGGGGTGGGGTCTGCTTTCTGGGGTGCAACGGACCCTGGGGACGGCTCTCCAGGGCTCTCTGGAACGGAAATCTCTTCCACTCCGTTTCTGTACACCTTTCAGTGGTCCAGAAGTTATGGGGGTCTCTTTTTACATTAATTCTATGGGCTTTCGTTTTGGAGCTCATAAACGTGCGTCCTTCTACTCTGCCATCTTGGCTCTGCCCCCTCCATTTCTGCTTTTTAAAGAATTCTTCTCCTCATTGGCTTTTTGGACCTCTTTTTCCAACTGAGTTAGCCTATTTTTAAAGTGTTATTTTCTTCAGCATTTTCTTAGGTCTCCTTTAGCAAGGTGCTGACATGCTTTTCATGATTTTCTTGCATCTCTCTCATTTCTCTTCCCAATTTTTCCTCCACCTCTCTTACTTAATTTTCAAAATCCTTTTTGAGCTCTTCCATGGCCTGAGACCACTGAATATTTATTTTGGATGTTTGGGACACAGAAGCCTTGACTTCTATGTATTTCCCTGATGGTAAGTATTATTCTTCTTCATCAGAAAGGATGGGAGAAGATACCTGTTCACCAAGAAAGTAACCATCTATAGTCTTATTTTTTTCCCCCCTTTTTGGGCATTTTCCCAACCAGTTACTCGACTTTTAGGTCCTTTGTCAAGACTAGGGTACACTCTGGGGGTCTGTAAGATCTCAGTTCCTCCAAGGTGGTACAATCAAGTGTGTTCACTGGTCTGGGAGCAAGAAAAAATTTTTGTGCCCAGAATCTGAGTAATAGAGTTTTGTCTTCATAACCACCTGGCCTCCAGTTCAGCCCAGCCAGCACTGGAGGCTGAGATTCAGATAAGTTGGAGGGGCAGGGCCACCATTCAGTGTGAGATAAAGATCAACTGCTCAAATCCCTCAGGAGTATCAGATGGGGGTAGGGCTTCTACACAGGGCTGAGGTAAGAATCAGCTGCTCAGTGCCCCCAGAGGTTTTACACTCCAACAATGGATGCAGGCTGCTGTAGGGGCTGCTGTGAAAGCTGCTGCAGCCTGCCTGATGGGTCCTCTGTAGGCCACAGCCTGAGGCCGGAGCTATGGGAAAGCCCTTCTCCCTTCTCATACAGCTGAAAAAAACCCTCTCACTGAACTTAGGTGCCAGTGGGTTGAGGGATCTGTGAACCGCTGCTACTATGACTGAAGATTGCATCCTGAGACCTGCTTGCATCCTCCTCCCAGAGCACCATGTGGTCAAGGCTGGGCTGGGCTCTGCTCCATGTTTAATGCCGCAGACATTTCTGGTCAGCCTTTCAGGCTGGTCTGGAAATCTCCTCTCTATTGTTCTGTGGCTTCTGCTGCTCTAAAATTTGTTGAGAGTCTTTCTTTACAGGTATTTTATGGGCTGTGGGGGGAGAGCTAGCATATGTGTGACTTTCTACTCCTCCATCTTGGCTCTGCCCAACATTTCTAACCTTTGGTAAGGCAGTATAGTGTGGTGAAAAGAACAATGAAGGTGAAGGTTCAAACTCTGCCCCTTCTACTAGAAGGTTCTACTCTGCCCCCTGTATGAATTTGAGCAATCACTTAAATTCTCTGGGCCTTTTCTCTGGGCATTTTCCACATCTATAAAAGGGAAGAATTAGACTGGATGATCTCTAAGGTTTCTTCCAGTTCTAACAATCTATGAAATTTAAAAAAATATATATATTTTTTCTAAGTCCTCAACAAAGGCCTTCCTCTGTTAGAATCTTGACATTGGGGTGACCCTGGGCTCTTGTCTGATTGCAAGGCAAATATCTAATCAAATTCTGCTATATGAATCTAGATGGTTTTCAAGAAGACACCCCCGGGCACCTGATTCAAACTATCCCTGGGTAACATTGTGGAAGACAGAAGAGTGAGGTGATGGGCAATAGTTTTATCTCAATGTCGTGATTCTGTAGTCCTAAAAGTTTTCTATATTTTTTCTTTGTACTTAACACTTGAGTATAGTTGTGTTTGTGGTCATGTAATTTCATTTGTCGCAGTCATCTTAGAAACATGGGCTGAAAGGGACCTTGAAAAATCACCTTGTCTCAACCCCTGCTTCCAGGCAGGACTATGACAGAAAAGAAAGATCGGTGTTCACCTTGTTCTTTAAAAATCTCCAGAGAAGGATATTTTTTGACCTTTCTTATTAATGGACTCCAATGTCTCAAATAGAGTGTCTTACGATGCTTGGGAGTTAGGAGACTCTTTGTAACTAATGTTCCTCCTTCTACAAATGATGGAATGTTCTAATTTAGGAAACAACTAGAATCCACTGGTAAACTTTTTCAAGAGAAACCAAGGACTTTCCCTTGGGCTGCCAACATTAATGTAAAGTGGGTGATGATAAAGAAATAAATCTAAGAAAATTCAGCTGTAAGAATATGTTGGAATAACAATTACAGCAATGATGAATAATGGAAAAAATGAGGAAAATGAATAAAGAGAAGACAAAAGGTGGCATATCACTTGATTGAATACATACATCTTTTTGAAATATTTCAGAGGAAGGAATATCTCTAAGAGAAATCAATTTTTCTCATATTTAATTTGTAAATAATAACAACCATAGTTGTCATTAATAAGTTATATGACCTATTTTATTTTAATAACCCTGTGAGGTAGGTACTGCAGGTATTATGGTCCCTATCTACCATGTAGTAGAGGCAGTGAAGCATTGTGAACATGAAGACCTGACCTTGGAGACAGGAAGACTTGAGTTCAAGTTTCCATCACTAACACTCATACTGACTGTGTGGCCCTGACAAATAAATCCCTTAACTTCTCAACACTCTTGGTACCTCTCTCTAAAACTATAAATGTCAACAAAAGTGCCACCCTGTATTTGTAGAAGAAATTTCCTTATGGAGAAGTTCCCTATACCAGTAAAATACCAAGTCCAGACCCTATCCCTATTCCCTATCCTATTTAACCTGTAAGAAAACAGATTTTGAAAAATAAAATGACTTCCCCATTATCAAAAGTCTGTTCTAACTCTGGGTCTGCTGGGCCACACTGACTTTCTGTAATTATCTGCAGATAATTACAATCAATGAGTTTATTGATTATATGATCAATTGATTATATTGATTATATGATATATATATATATATATATATATATTGATTATATACAACCAAAAACAAAGCTTACCAAAGCAATGATTTGAGGAGGAAACATACCCAATCCAAAGTATCAGTGATGTAAGAGATATGTCTGGCGAAGATAATATTTTCATAGGGATTGCCAAGATGAGACACTTTCAAATTGGCTTTATTACCCACAGCAGGATGGAAAACTTGGAGCTTAAAGGTAAAGAAGGAGAGAGAGAGAGAGAGAGAGAGAGAGAGAGAGAGAGAGAGAGAGAGAGAGAGAGAGAGAGAGAGAGAGAGAGAGACGGAGGAAGAGAAAGAGAAATTGAGGTGGGGAGGGTGTGGAGAATTGATGGCCAAGGCCAACATGTACCCAGATTTGTTTCCCTACCATTCTCAGTATTAGAGTTGTGAGTATCAGACAGACTTATATGGACATTATCATATGGAACATTCATCCTCCCACTTCTTTTTCAGGATGGGGATTGCAGGAATAGATGAGTGCATGAGCCAATCCCTGGAGCAGAGTCTCTATGTATCTGTAGCTGGGGGTGCTACTGTCCAGTTCACTCATCCAGCTGTGATCATGAGAATCACTAAACTTTCTACCACACTCTCTAATTCCAGTGCAGAGAATCCATTCTGAGTGTCATACTCTCACTGGTAAACCACTCCAGTATCTTTGCCAAGAAAACCCAAATGGGGTCATGAAGAATTGGACACCACTGAAAATGACTGAAGAAAATCAACTCACTCTGTGGGAAGATGAAAGGTCCAGTATACTACATTAAACTTCTGGGTGGGCCTTAGTACCTCAGAAGACTAAAGAGAAATTTCAGCTTGAAAGAGATTGAGTGACTCTTGTGTGGATTCAATCTGGGAATTTTTTAGAATGTTTTATTTAGTGACACCTGTGTCTATTGTTTTTTTTTATCATGGTTTTTGTTTGTTTGTTTTGTTTTTAACTAACCAAACTATTACTTAACAATTTCCACTGAATTTTCAGAGTCTGGACTGAAATTGGATCTGGAATGAATATATAGAGACAGGGAGCTGTATTATATCCTGATTGACAGATACTCCTGCTCATACAACCTGAGGTCATAAGAATAAAGGATGAAGTGTTGGGTGATTGATAGTGATCTGCCCTGACATTTCTGACTGTTGACAGGACCAACCTGTTACAGAAACCCAGCTCTTTGTCAGAAAAGCTAAAATTCTGAAGTTTTGAGCTGGATCAAAAGACATTTAGTTTAAAGCTCACCTCATCCTTCAATTCTTAAATTAATTTCAATTGACTTATTTCTTCAGTACTTATGGACTAGTTTTATATTATGTTGTAGGCATTGGGAGAGAAAAAATGTGGTATATAGAAAAATTTCCCCCATTTACTGGCTCTCTGACCTTAGGCAAATCACCTTAGGCAAATTGTAGAGTCTCAGAATTGGACAAGATCTAAGAAATTATCTATCCTTACAAAAATGCCTTTTACTTCTACATCGCCTAGAGGAACCCCAGCAAGAGGACATCCAGCCTCCAGTGAAACTTCAAGTGAAGAGGAACCCATTGTCTTTCAATATCCATTCCACTTTTTTAAATAGCACAGATTGTTAAGAATATTTCTCTAACTCATGATGGAAAATGCTATCCTCATCCAGAGAAAGAACTATGGAGTCTGAATGCAGATCAAAACATACTATTTTCTTTCACTTCTTTCTTTCTTGTGCTTTTTCTCTTTTGTTCTGATTCTTCTTTCACATGACTAATGTGGAAATATGTTTAATAGGATTGTACAAATATAACCTATATCAGATTGCTTGCCGAGGGGAGAGAGGGGAGGGAGAGGAAAACTGGAACTCAAAATCTTATAAAAGTGAATGTTGAAATTCTCTTTATATGTAATTGGAAAAAAAATCAAATACTGTTAAATGGGGAAGGGGGAGAGATGTCTTTATATTCAGCCTAAATCTGCCTCTCTGAAACGTCAAGTCATTGCTCCTTGTTCTGCCACTGAGGCAATCAAATACTTGAAGTCAACTATCATGTTCATCCCAATTTTTCTCTTCTTTAGGCTAAATGTCTCTTATTCCTTCAACTGCTCCTTTTATGTTATAGTATAAAGTCCCCTCACCATGATGGTCACTCCTATCTGGACAGACTCCAGCTTACCAACATCCTTCCTAAGTTGTTTTTCCCAGAAGTGAACACAATATTCCATGTATGGTCTGGCCAGGGAAGAATCCAGTATAATTATTACCACCCTCATTCTGGGAACTATGCTTTTCATGATGCAACATTTTGGTTGATGTTGATTCTTTGATCTCAACTTATTTAGTCTACCAAAGTCCTGAGAGAAAAGATTATTAATAGCCAATATCTTGGGGAAAGCTAGAATGCTCTGCTTCTTCTGAAGTCCTGGTTTTTCAAAGTTCAGTCTCTTGAAGGATATTACTGATAATGAGATTGGACTAACTTCCTTGTTTAAGACCCCACCCTAACACAATAGAAAGCTACTATAGTCTGCTCAAGCTTGGGTGGGGTATGCTTTCTTTGAACAGATAGCCCAAAGCTGGGGGTGATGTGGCATAAAAAGTTTCTCTTTCCAAGGGTGACGTAATGCCACTTTCTCATCTTCCATTGTGTTATCCAACCAGAATTAATTGCCACCCCATCAGGAGCACCTGCTCTTTGAAGGCATGAATTGTGAACCCGGTCATCATGATTGTCTTTGATCTAAGAGAGATGGCCAAATGACCATCTCTTTACTGATAACTTGCTGGCCTCATTAATAAAATAATTACCCAGAAACTATGTCTCTCCCACTGTTTTTAAACATCACGATCCCGGGGAGGAACCAAGATGGCAGAGTAGAAAGACTCACTTATGGTAGCTCCGAACCCACAGCCCATAAATTTCCTGTAAAAAGACCTCCCCACAAATTCTGGAGCAGTGGAAGTCATGCAGCAATGCAATGGAGGAGATTTCCATTCCAGAGAGCCCTGAAAAACTGACCCCAAAGGTCCGTCGCGCACCAGACAGCGGAGCCCACCCCTGTTCTGCCCTGGTTGCATGGCCCCAGAGGAGCAGATCCGAGCAGGCTTCAGGGACGGAATCTCTGGCAGCTGCAAAGGTCCCTTCACCCACAGGTGCTACAGGTCAGTGAGAGAGACTTCTGGGCTGGCTGAGAGGGGAGCAGGTGTCTCCATAACTCAGGCCCCCCCGGGAGGCAGCAGCAGAGGGAGTGGCAGAGGCAACAGCGGCCCAGGACTCCCCAAGCAGGCAGGAGCTCAGGGCCATTACTGAAGGTCTCTGCATAAACCCGCTGAGGGAACTGAGCCTGGGAGGTGGCCCTGCCCCCACCTGAGAACCTGAATTTAAGCTCACATTGAATAGCAGCCTCACCTGCCACTGAAAGCCCTGAGGCTGGGGAGCAGCATTTGAATCTCAGACCCCAAGCACTAGCTGGGCAGATCTAGGCGGGGGTGCAGATGAATCTCAGAAGTCAAGTAACTGGCTGGGAAAATGCCCAGAAAAGGGAAGAAATATAAGACCATAGAAAGCTACTTTCTTGGTGAACAGATATTTCCCCCTTTCATTTCTGATGAGGAAGAACAATGCTTACTATCAGGGAAAGACGTAAAAGTCAAGGCCTCTGCACCCCAAACACCCGAAATAGATATCCATTGGGCTCAGTCCATAGAAGAGCTCAGAAAGGATTTTGAAAATCAAGTTAGACAGGTGGAGGTAAAACTGGGAAGAGAAATGAGAGAGATGTAAGGAAAGCATGAAAAACGGGTCAATACCTTGCTAAAGGAGACCCCAAAAAATGCTGAAGAAAATAACACCTTGAAAAATAAGCTCACTCAATTGGCAAGAGTTTCAAAAAGCCAATGAGAAGAAGAATGCTTTCAAAAGCAGAATTGGCCAAATGGAAAAAGAGGTTCAAAAGCTCACTGAAGAAAATAGTTCTCTCAAAATTAGAATGGAACAGATGGAGGCTAATGACTTTACGAGAAACCAAGAAATCACCAAACAAAACCAAAAGAATGAAAAAATGGAAGAGAATGTGAATTATCTCATGGGAAAAACAACTGACCTGGAAAATAGATCCAGGAGAGACAATTTAAAAATTATGGGACTACCTGAAAGCCATGATCAAAAAAAGAGCCTAGACATCATCTTTTATGAAATTATCAAGGAAAACTGCCCTGAGATTCTAGAACCAGAGGGCAAAATAAATATTGAAGGAATCCATCAATCACCTCCTGAAAGAGATCCAAAAAGAGAGACTGCTAGAAACATTGTGGTCAAATTCCAGAACTCCCAGCTCAAAGAGAAAATCTTGCAAGCAGCTAGAAAGAAACAATTCCAGTATTGTGGAAATACAATCAGGATAACACAGGATCTAGCAGCTTCTACATTAAGGGATCAAAGGGTGTGGAATAGGATATTCCAGAAGTCAAAGGAACTAGGACTCAAACCAAGAATCACCTACCCAGCAAAACTGAGTATAATACTTCAGGGGAAAATATGGTCTTTCAATGAAACAGAGGACTTTCAATCATTCTTGATGAAAAGACCAGAGCTGAAAAGAAAATTTGACTTCCAAACACAAGAATGAGAAGAAGCATGAAAAAGTAAACAGCAAAGAGAAGTCATATAAGGGACTTACCAAAGGTGAACTGTTTACATTCCTACATGGAAAGACAATATTTGTAACTCTTAAAACTTTTCAGTATCTGGGTAATTGGTGGGACCACACACACACACGCACACACATACACACATGCATACACACATGCACACATGTGCGCACGCACACACATACGGAGACAGAGAGCACAGAGTGATTTGAATAGGATGGGACCATATCTTAAAAGAAATTAAGGTAAATGGTGAGAGAGAAATGTATTGGGAGGAGAGAGGGTGAAATGGAATGGGGTAAATTATCTCTCATTCAAGAGGCAAGCAGGAGACTTTTTAGTGGAGGGAAAAAGAGGAGAGCTGAGAAAAAACCATGAAGTTTACTCTCATCACATTCGACTAAAGGAAGGAATAAAATGCACACTCATTTTGGTATGAAAACCTATCTTACAATACAGGAAAGTGGGGGAGAAAGAGATAAGCAGGGTGGCGGGGATGATGGAAGGGAGGGCAATGGGAGGAGGGAGCAATTTGAAGTCAACACTCTTGGGGAGGGACAGGATCAAAAGAGAGAATAGAAACAATGGGGGGCAGGATAGGATGGAGGGAAATATAGTTAGTCTTACACAACGTGACTATTATCGAAGTCATTTGCAAAACTACACAGATATGGCCTATATTGAATTGCCTGCCGTCCCAAAGGGAATGGGTGGGGAGGGAGGGATGGGGAGAATTTGGAACTCAAAGTTTTAGGAACAACTGTTGAGTATTGTTGTTGCTACTAGGAAATAAGAAATACAGTTAATGGGGAATAGAAAGTCATCTGACCCTACAGGACAAAAGAGAAGATGGAGACAAGAGAAGGGAGGGATGACAGAAGAAAGGGCAGATTGGTGATAGGGGAAATTAGAATGCTCGGTGTATTGGGGTGGGGGGAGGCGATAAATGGGGAGAAAATTTGGAACCCAAAATTTTGTGAAAATGAATGTAAAAAGTTAAATAAATAAATTTATATTAAAGAAAAAAATAAATAAACATCACGATCCCAAGACCTTTGCACAAACTTTTCTATTTGGTTCTTCCTGCTCTTCTGCTTGTGAAATAGATCTTTTACATCTATGTACAACTTTGCATTTCTCTCTAATTTCATTTTATTAGATGAACAGATTTGTTGGATCCATTTCATTTTATTGGATACAAATTTATTAGATCAGTTTTCTAGACTGTTCCCACTTCTTTGCACTCTAATTCTATCATCTACAATATTTGATCTCCCTTTCACCTACATGTCATCCAAAAATTAAAAAAAAATTCCATCAACTCTTTCATCCAAATAATTGATAAAAATGTTAAATATCTCAGGACCTAGGACAGATGCTTTTCTAGAGACTTTCCCTCTCCATTTATAGTGACTCTTTTTTGGGTCCAGAAATTCCTATTAATTAAAAATTCACCTACATGTGCTAACATCTAACCTATACCTCTCACCTCTCCACCTACTCTGCAGTCATAGCATGGAAAATTTTGTCAAATGCCTTCTTGAAATCCAGATATTCTATGATACCTACACATTTTCTGTCAAATAAACCTGTCAAAAAAGGAAATGAGGTTAGTCTGGCATGACCTGTGCTTAATGAAACAATGAATGAACTCTTAATGAAGCTTTTAGTGATCACTGCTTCACTTTATAAAAGCTGAAAAAGTGTCACTTTAATAATAAAAAAGTGTGAACTTAAAAATCAGTCTCATGTCTAAAAACTCTATGGTCTTCCTTTTTTTTTCTTGAAACTCAATCTCCCTATCTCTTCAAGGCTTGAACTGCAGTGACCATTCATGGGCCTATTCCAGATTTTTTTCCAACTGGACTTATTTACCTCTTCTTAGGCAGCCTTCCCCAATTTTGTCCCCCTGCCCATGGGCTCACCAAATTGGTATTGGACTTGGTGTAGACGCTTTGACCTTGAGCCCTGCTATAGGTCAGAACTCCAGAGCTCTACCAGACTTTGCATCCCCCAGTAGCAGAGAGTACAGGTATAAGACTTACCTTTGCCTTTTTGTTAATTGCATTTCTGTTCCCCCAGTTTTTGTTTTTTTTAAAGAGGAACAAATGGCCTTGCAGTCACATTTTCCAGATCTTTTGATATCTTAGGATGAAATTTCTGATCTGGTGACTTAAACTCATCAAGAGCAGTCCAGTTCTCTCTTCTTATTTACCATACAGTTCAAAACAATTTTAACTTGATATTCTAGACTTCCTAGTCATTCTAGGACCCTGGAAAACAAAAACTCCAAGCAACTTTTTCTTCTGGAAATCTTCTGACTAGAAAATTCTTCTGTCCTGCTCTTGATACTGTGTTGGTGAATGCTGTATGAGTGCATGCATTACTTCTCCAAGAACAAGGGAGCTGGAGGCAAAGGCAGTAGGAATTTCTACTGGTTGTCTGGTCTAGTAAAAACCTGCAGCTTTATCCTAAAATATCACAGCAGGTGGTTGTGTGTGGGGAAGGGGGAGGTGATGAATGTTACCCAGAAGATATATGTACTATCTGTGGGATATACACTGGACTCAGTAGAACCTGGTAACTGAGACCCAGATAGAGACAATGCTAGAAACAGTATCTGGGCCCTTGTTGTTGTGAGGTCTTGGTCTGGGTGACACTAGGTCTTTGACTGCAAACTGGAGACTGACCTGCTTGCACTGTCCTGTTCTGTGTGGAATTTAATATAGAATCAGAGGTGTGGTGGTTCTATAAAAATTTAAGTGCTGCAAGTGAACCAATTGCTTGGAGCCTCCACTTTCCAAGGGTCCTGAGGTGATTAGGAAGTACAGAATATGTTTAAATTGTTTTAAAACACATGGGTGGGGAGGGAGGAAGGGAGAGAAGTTGGAACTCAAAGTTTTGAAAATGAATGTTAAAAATTGTTTTTACATGCAACTGGGAATAAGACATACAGGCAATGGGGTATAGAAATCTGTCTTGTCCTACAAGAAAATAGAGGGGAAGGGGACAGGAAAAAGGAGGGATGTGATAGAAGGGAAGTAAGATTGGGGAAAGAGATAATCATAATGTACGCTGTCTTGGGCTGGGCAGAGGGGACAGAGAGAAAAATTGGAACTCAAAATCTTATGAAAGTGAATGTTGAAAACTAGAAATAAACTAATTAGAAAGAAAAAAAGAAAAAATTCTATCAAAAAATGAAAAAAATCACATGATAAATCAGAAAAGCTGAAGTGAGCCCTGAGCTGTTATTAGCGACATATAAATTTATTATTAATTATTATTAGAATTATGATTATTAGAATGCTCCAGTAATTGTAATTATAGCATGTTCCTTAAGAGTGAGGATTATTTCATTCTTTTCATTGGTATTCCCAGCACCCAGCCAGCAGCTGGCACACAGTAGAGGTTTAATAAGGCTGGCTGATTGTTTGTACTGTATTGTGTTTTTTGTGACATCCCTTAGGTTCCTATTGCAGCCTCCACTAGGCTGTACTCTCTCCAAGGTCAAGAGCAAAGTTTCTGCTTCTTTCACCTCCCTATCCCCTTTCCCCAAATACACGCAGCCCTTAGGATGGTGTCTGCACACAGTTTGTACTTGATAGATGCTCACTGAATGAATTTACACCTGGAATTTAAATCTGTTCTGTGAGAATGACATGATTTGAGTCACATGGAGCAGACTTTTCTCCAACTGAGGAGAAAATGTTTTATGTTGAATAATAAAGAAGAATAAAAATTGGAGCTCCAAGAAATCTCAGTTAAAGCCTCCTTCAAATGGATGGCGTCCTCAAGATAAGGCTCTGTGAGCCGAATTGGAAAACAGAGATTTGGCATCACCAGCCCCATGGAGGGTGGGGTGTGAGGGGAGTGGGGGTGGTGAGGGATGTTTCTCAACTGGAGGGGGTCACAAGAATACTGTTAGAGATGGATATCTGGACATTGTGTGTGTGTGTGTGCATGCACGTGTGTGTGTGTGTGTGTGTGTGTGTACATAGGGTACTTTTCCCCCTAAAAATGTCTGCTACTACTTTAATTGAAATAATCAGCAGAAAAATATTTAAAACGTTAAATATATCTTGCATAACTATGCATGGGGGAGATGAAAAAAGTTTTTTTGTTTTTTTTTTTTTTTAGCGTGGTTGACTAAGAGAAAGCATGGCTTGAAAGCTTGAAAGGTCAGTAAAAAGCTGGCCTTGGACTTAGGAAAACCTGAATTTAAGTCCTACCTCTGACATATGCTGACTTTGTGACCCTGGGTAAGTCAATCAACCTGTCAGACTCTTCTCTAAAATTGCAAATTGTGAGACAGGTGCTGCTCTATATTAACAGAGGGGTTTTCCTCAATGAGGAAATGCTTAAACCAATGAAATCACAGGTCCACACTCCTTCATTCACCCTCTATCCCGCCCCCCCAAAAAATTATGTGAGTTTGAACAAAACTTTAAAAGCACAAAAAAGAAAAGTTGTACAACATAGTGCAAACAGTCCTAAATTTGGAGTTAGAAGACCTGAATTTAAATCCTACTTGTACAACCTTGGAAGAGTCAGAACTGTTCTGGACCTCAACTGCCTCATCTGTAAAATTATAGGGTTGATCTCTTAGGTGTTGTGCAGCTTTAAATCGCTTGACTTGGCATTGATTGATGATTTACATCTTCACTTGCTTATTGAAGAAATGAATCACTAGAGGAGACAGTGAGAGGGTGGAGTGAGGACGGGATGTAGAAGACACATTTTTAAGCAAGATCTATAAGGAGAATGCACTTCTGGACTCATTAAGACATACATTCTTCTCAATTCATTTTCCTCATTCACTCGTTCTCAATGTAGCCACAAAGTGGAAACAACAATGTGCTGGTAGATTGATCACTTTTGAGAAGTTGGTGAATGTATTTTTGCTTCCTGCATGTGTGCTCATACATAACTACCTCAAAGCCTAAAGTGTCAAGCATATATGTGTGTGTGTGTGTGTGTATGTGTATGTATATATACATATATAAGAAATGTACACATATATGTATGCATATGTACACACATACTTGTATACACATAAATACAGATATGTATATGTATCTATATATTATTTTTCATTTGGTAAAAGTGAAAGCCACTTTTTTTTTTTGCAAGAAACAAGAAGACTAGACAATAAAGGAGCCGACTCTGCGGATCCCATTTAAGCTTTGGCTTTCAGAAGAACCAAAAAGTTGACCCGATTCGAAGATTCATGGTCTCAGTGGTCCCCTAGAAAGATACGTTGTTTCCTAACTCAGTTCAAATGCCACAGGTGTTATTTTAACACGCTTTGGGGAAACAAAAAGGCTCTTTCAGGACTTTCCCAGAGAAAGGGCTAAAATTAAACAGGATCTCACAGCATCTCAGACCTTTTTATCTTCAGTTTGATTCAGAGATGCGGCTCCAGCTGGTACAGAATGACTCAGTATATTTCTCCTTCCCCTCTTCTCTTCCCTTCAGTCTTTGCCTGAGTTTTTGAAACCAGACAACCCAGGCATCCGGGGAAGCTATCCGAGCTTCAGAACTTCCAGGTCATCTCCTCAAATAACTCTATCAAAAATTCCATGGACTTAGATGATGGGGCCATGCACTCAAATGCATGAGAGGCTTCGTTTTTCTGGTTTCTTCATGAGTTCAAAGGCTCGTGTGGTGCAGCAGAAAGGGCAATGACGTTTGTCTCAGAACCCCTGAATATAAATCCTGGCTCTGCCATTTCTGGCACTCCATGTCGTGATATAGCCACAGAATCTCAGAAATCACTTTGGAAGCCATCTAGCCCAAAGAAAAATCCCCTTAATGGATTTAATTCCCACATCTTCACATTCCCATGCTGCTTGTTATTAATAAAGTTTTCACTGGCATTAGAGAGGGTAACAGGTTGCCTAGGTTTCTAAGCAGAGACTTAAGTTGACTGGGATGCAAATTCCTAAGTAACTTGAAAAGTACCTCTGTCCACCCTCTTGTTGGTTGAACCCCAGACACACCAAGGTAATACTTGTTCATCTCAGTAAAATGGCATGATTATGTGATCATTCAGCAAATCTGATTCTTTTTAGGACCCTTTGGTTGTAACACAGAGGAGATAAGAAAGAAGGTGAGAGAGAGGCCTGTTCCTTAGGACTCCACAACTTCAAAGAAGAGAATTTCAAAGCTCTGATGGGCTCTTTTCATTCAGTCTTTACTCAGTGATTTTGATGGCAAGGTTATTTGATGAAAAGTCACAATTATCAGCTCTGAGAATGTCTTACCACTGGCTTAAGATTCCTTAATATAAATTGCCTGTAAAGTGCAATTCTGAACATAATCAAGGAAGAAAAGATTATATGCTATATCTCTTCAAAATGAAAGAGAGTAGTCTAGAGTTCTTCTCTTAAAACATTAAACAACTTCAGTTTGTCTTAAAGTGATATGTTAAGAAATCTATTGAACCCACTGTCACCAGATTAATCTTTGTAAAATATGGCCTAGGATAAAGTCCAAACTCCTTAGCCGGGTGTTTAAAGCCCTCCACAATATGTGTTGTGAAGCATGGTTCTCTGAAGCATAGTTTCTTCAACTCTGATGGGCTGGCCATGTTCAAATGCAAAATGTCCACTTGCCTAAAAGACTATTTCATGGAGAACTCACACAGGTCAAGTGTTCACATCGTAGTCAGAAGAAACAATACAAAAACACTTTCAAGGTCTCTCTCAAGAACTATTGACTTGATTGTGCGACATGGGAGACCCTGGCATAGGACCACTGAGAGTGGTGTGCCCACATCAGAGAAAGTATGTGCCCTATGAGCAAAGCAGAGCGGAAGTAGCTCAAAGGAAATGCAGAGTGCACAAATTTAGAGTATCCACCTCAGAAGTTCACAGGGACTGTATGTGTCCAGTCTGTGGAGGAACATTCCAAGCTCCTATTGGTCTGATCAGCCACAGATGGGCACATTGAAACTTGATTTTATCATAGTGAGGTCATTTTGGTCCTCTTTGAGAAGGAAGGACAGCCATCAATCTGTCCTCTTGTTCTATTGAAAGACTTCACTTAAGCTAAACTGGTATGCTCTCTGAACTCTGCTCATGTTTCATGTTTTTCCATCTTTGCTCACGCCCCTCTTTCTCCCTTCTGCCTACCCAGTCGCCACCCATCCTTCAAGATCCAACTCAAGTTCCACTTCCTTAATGAAATCTTCCCGGTCTTCTTCAGTCCATAATGATCTAACTTCCTTTAATGACTCCCATCATCTAAGAAATAAAGCACAAACTCATAGCTTGGAATTCATATCCCTTCACAGTCTACCTCAGCCTACATCTTCCACTGCCCCTCAGTGCAAACACACCATTCCAGTCAGACTGGTCTTTTTCTTATCTCTAGATCAGGTCTTGAGTTTCTTGGCCTCCATGTCTTTGATAGCATCATTATCTCTATCTAAAACACTCTCTGCCTTTCTCTTTAACTGCTATCTAGCTTTCCAAACCCAGTTTCCATTCTTTCTCTGTGACTTTTGACTCAACCTACCCCAGTCCCCAGGGGTATCTCCTTTGAGACTATAGTGTTTTGCTTCCATCTTTTCATATGACCCTGTCTCATATGGCAGAAAGCAGTCCTGGCAGGAAGCAAGGCCCAGTGGATAGAATGCTCTACTTGGATTCAGGAAAATTTGAGTTCATATTGGCTCTCAGACCCCTATAAGCTGTGTGACCTAGGACAAGTCACTTTAACTCTGTGGGCTTTGTCACGAAGTCAGAGGGTTGGACTAGAGACTCTTAAAGGCCCCTTCTCATTCTAAATCTATGATCATCTCATCCTGGAGAACCAGGACTTAATATTTTGTCCAAATGGACTATAAGCTTTTTGAGAGCAGGGGCTATTTTCATGTTTGTATTCATATACACAATGATTAGCTTAGTGCCTAGTACTTAGTAGGTGCTTAATAAATTCTTTTCAATTGTATTGAATTCATAGGATATCTCCCAAGCTGTCAGTGGATCTTGGAGATCTATGTCAAGACAATCAAAGCAGATAAGAGACAGTTCTGTTCTTTTTCTTGTAGCAGAACTTGTTCAGAAGCTATATCGCTTTAAGTAGTTTTAAGTACTCTATGTAGTTTTGACTTTGAAGTATTTTGTATTTATTTGGTATAAATTATTGAAACAGTGCACTGGCCAATAAATCCACTCTTTATAAATCTATACAAAGTGTTTAACTGAAGCAATCCTCACATGAACTTTGTAGCATGCATAGACATTCTGTAACTGGTTCCGGTTGGCTACCCGTGTGGTGAAGATGAGCCTGTTTTTTTCCCTGGGTAAACAGAAATAGGGTTGCATCCCAATTGTGTTGGTGGGCCGGAACCTCTTCTTTCTTTTCCACTTACTTCTTCTACCCTGGACACATCCTGGTGACCCTGCTGTTCATCCTTCACTCTCAAAGAGGACCAGAGACATGAGGAGGGTGATGTCTTGACTTGCAAGTGAATTGGGTTTAATTGAGGCAGAGCTGAGCATAGTCATCACCCTCACTCTTTCCTCCATAGTCATTAACAGTGCAGTGGAAAGACAGAATAGGCCAACTGGCAGTAGCCCAGATACAATGGGAGACCTTGGCCTTTTTAAGTGAAGGTCTTTCCCAGGTTTCAGTTTGTCTGAGGCAACACCCATTCAGTGACTAAAGGGTAGGTAAGAATTGAGGCGCAAGATGGTTTAGTTTGCCTTCTCAAAAGAAACAGTCTGGGAGGGGAAGATTCTCAGGGTTTCTGGCCAGAACAGAAACAATTGCTATTTACACTGGCTCTGAGACATCAAAACCCAAACAATGAGCAAATGCGGCTTGGGTTGGGACCTATTGTTGGACAACCAGTGAGAGCCAGGGTGATTTGGACTTAAAGGCATAGTCAAGTAGCTCCATATCAATCCCAAAGGGCCTTATCAAACCTTGGTTTTTCAGAGCTATATTTTTAGAAATCATCAGTGAAATCTATATGAGACAAAAGACAATGATGGAAGTGGAGAGACGACGGTGTAAGGTGAGAAGACTCAGGCCCTCACCATCTAAAACTGATATCTGTTTGAATATGGGTTAGTTCTTGGCCTCAGTCTAGACTGGACTGTCTGAGTCACATATAAGCTTGAGATAGAGGCAGTGCTGGAGCAGGTGCATTTTACTGGTACTTAAATGTATGACAAAGCCATATGCATTACATCAGATCTACTGCAAGGAGTCACCATGTTTTTAAATAGATAATAGGTAGATAGAGACAGATGAATGGGCAAACTGGCAGATAGATGGATAGAGACAAAAAGCTATAGATGTGAAGACAGATGGACAGAGAGACAGATAGGCATAGACTAGTGGAAAGACATAGATGGATGGATGGATGGATGGATGGATGGATGGATGGATGGATGGATGGATGGATGAATGGATGGATGGATGGATGGCTAGATAAAGATGATGAAGCCAGTAGTGATAATAATATCTTTTAAAAACTATTAATTAACTCCAGTAATCCTTTTCCCATCACTACAGACACAGTGATGCCCTGATTTCTGACCCCTACCCTACCCAAAATATTATTCTCCTTGAAAGCACACTTGAACTTATGAACAATCTCAGCCCTGGCCTTAAATCAAAACCCACTAGATTTATTCCACAACAAAGAGATGCCACTCCATTGTATAATTAACATGGAAATGGGAGAGAAAACTGGGGTGCAGAACTTACTTATCTAGGAGAATGGATGGCCCCTGGCGTTAGGCAATTTGCCGAGTCACTTCTAGGGACTTTGTCTACACAAAAATCAAGGGTCAAGTAGAATTTAAGAAAGTTGGTATTCAATCACTTAACAAATCATCTTTCATGCCCCTTCCATCTTTCCCCTGAGATGACCTTCAATTTAAAACATGTACGTGATATCTATTTTTCTGTGTACAATTCATTGCATGTTGTCTCCTTTAGAAAGTAAGCGCCTCAGGGCAGGGACTGTGTCTGCCTTTTTTTTTGTATCCTGAATACTTAGCAAAGTATCTGTCACATTTAATAAATGCTTACTGACTGACTGACCGACTGACTTCTTTGTGCCAGTCACTGGGCATACAAAGACCAAAAGGAAGCAGACCCTGACCTCCAAAAGCCTATATTCTACTGAAGAGTAAGACTTTCTTCAGGAGAGGAGAGGCTCAGAAGGGGGTCTTAGAGTTTCCCACAAAGGTAATTTGCAACCCTGAAACCAATGACAACAGTTAACATTTATACAAAAATTACAAAGCACTTTCCTCAGAATGCCCCTGTAAGGTAGTTAGTGCAAGTATTTTGGTCTCCATTTTTCAGATGAGGAAACTGAGGCTGGGAGAAGTTAAGGTAATTTTTTGTCCATATATATGTAAAATATTAGAGCTTGGATTCAAACCTAGGTCTTGAAAATCCTACCTTTCCATCTGCTTCTAGACTACTGGCAAAATGATGCAAAGACTTTCATCCCTTTTTCAGCATCTTTCCTCCTTCACTTGCTCTTCCCTCCTTTTTAAGGTCACGTCCCTGAGAACATGATGAGATACAAGGGTTGGTTTTATTTCGCTGAGAATTCTTTCAGCAAAAAGTAGCGGCACCATGTACCCTACGGGGTCAAGTCTGGCCAGAGAGCCAGGAGCCCTGAGTTCTAGTCTCAACTTTCAACTTTTGAGGTTGGGCAGGTTGCTTAATCTCACTGGTTCTCAATTTCCTCATCTGTAAAATGGGGCTACCACCCTGTTAAACATACAGGATTATTTTCAGAAGAAAATTGTATAGTAGCTGAAAAGGGGCCACCATAAGGCACACAATCCCTAACAAAGCCTGAGAGCTGGAGAAGGCCAGACAGAGGCCAACAAATACCATTGTTACTTCTATGGTGAAGGATAACTGTTTTAATCTCCCCTTAATTCTGGGGGCCAAGGGGAAGTGCAAGAAGTTCATTGGCCTTCTGTGCTCAATCGGGACTAGATTCCCAGGGCTTTTGATATCGAGTAATAAGCATTAATAGCAACAAGGCAGAACAATTCTCTAAATGCTATATCTGACTTTGTGGTGCATGTATACAGGTAAGTAAAGACAAGTTGTATAAAGTAATGAGTTACTTAGGGGAGGGAAGCCCTAATAACTGGAGAAATCAGGAAAGATTTCTAGGAGGTGGCACTTAAGTTATGGGAACCAGGGATTCCAAGGAGGTGGAAAAGAGATAGGAAAGCATAGAGGGGTGGAAAATGGAATATCATGTGTTGCTAACATCAATAAATAGGGTAGCTAGGTGGTACAGTGGATAGAGCACTGGGCCTGGAGTCAGGAAGACCTGAGTTCACATCTGGCCTCAGACACTATGTAACCCTGGGCAAATCACCTAACCCTGTTTGCCTCAGTTTCCTCATCTGCAAAATGAGTTGGAGAAGGAAATGGCAAAGCACTCCAGTATCTTTGCCAAGAAGACCCAAATGGGGTCATGAAGGATAGGATACAACTGTATAATAATAATAAATCAATTTTCTTCTGTGTCAAAGAAGACTCCAAGAGGAGGGCTTGTATGATCCAGATTACACAGGTCAAAAATGGCAGACCCTACGTCTTTTTACTTCAAAGTCATCACACTTTCTTCTATTCCTGATTACCATGAACCTTCCCAGAAATAACTGATCACCTTGAGGAGGCAGAGAGAAGTGTTGTCATCATAAGTGGAAAGGAAGTTTTATCCACTTAAGATCAACCATCTTTCCAAAGAAATTAATCACCCACATACTATAGATCATCCAAAAGCCAGGACTGTAGCTCACCCCCTCCTGATTAGCTCATGCAGGGCAGGGATGGGTAATGGATGGGATGCTCCGACTTTTAGCCTCAGTGGGCTTTTTCTAAAAGAATTGTTTTGTCCTTCATAAAACCAAAGCACTTGCATTTACTCAAAAGGGATTATGTTTGCTGAGCGCTGGGATACATTAGGACAGTTCATTAGTTACTGCCTTTCAGAAGGGGGCACCAAGGTCCTATTATTGAAAGGATCATTTGGTAGGCGGCTCTGAGAATAAATCCAGTGCTGGGGAGTCAGACATCCACCTACTCTTTGAAAAATGGACCTTTTCTAGGAGAGTCTGTCCCCAGGCCTGGAAATAGCATAAGATTGGTTGGCTTAAACAGAGAGAACTTTGAATCTTGTGGGAGTACCTTGACTTTCACAGTGAATGTGAACAACAAATTAAATCTGCTTTCTCTGGTATTTGAGAAATCAAGATGGATGGGTCCAGAATTGGGAGACAGCCCTGTCCTTCTTAGGAGCCAACATTGTCTAATTCGTTTAAATGACAGATGACAAAACTCCCTTTTTAGCTGCTTCTATTGTATGTACCTTAATGAAATAGATTTGGCAGTTTTGAGCAGTCCTATTTTGCAGAGAAACAATGAAAGTGCATTAATAGTAACTTTAGACCTCAAGATCATGCAATTATACCTTTAGAAGTGGAAAGGGCCTTAGAAGTCCTCTAGTCCAATTCCATCATTTTACAAATGAGCAAACTGAGTCCCAGTAAGACTAGAAGGATTTCTTCATGGTCAAATGGGATATATGTAGCAGAAAAAGGATTTAAATTTAGGTCCTTTGATTCAGTCTGATGTTCTTTTCATTATGTCTAATTTGGGCAGCTAGGTGGTAGAGTGGATAGAGTGCTGGAACTGGAGTCAGAAAGACTCATCTTTCTGAGTTCAAATCCAGTCTCAGACTCTTACAAACTAGGTGACACTGGGCAAGTCACTTAACCGTGTTTGCCTCAGTTTCCTCATCTGTAAAATGAGCTGGAGAAGGAAAAAGCAAACCGCTCCATTATCTTTGCTGAGAAAGCTCCAAATGAGGTCATAAAAGGTCAGACATGACTGAAAATTTATTGAACAACAATATTCCTTTCCCTCCCAATGACTCATGAAATGACAGTTGCTGTTAAAAAATCTTTAAGCATAATATATGAATATATATGTATAAATATATGAAAGAGACAGAGCCATATAAAGATAGTGACAGAGAGAGACAGAGAAAGACAGAGACAGAGTACCAGAGGCAGAGAGAGTACTGTATAGTGAAAAAACAGTTGGAAGAACTATAAATTGCGTAAAGGATGCCAATCTACATTGGTAAAGAGAATTTCTTCACTGAGAGTTCCTATGCCAAATAAGTCACAGATCCAACCAAATAAAAATTTATATATATTTTCTGTGGTCCAGAAACCCCAAGCTATGGGTTTATACAGATGAGGATGACTTTTCATGGCTGCTTCAAAATATCATAATTCTCTTCGGCTTGTTATACCCCTTCCCAGAGTTCATTCTGGGAAAATATCTGAAAAGAGCTTGTTTAGATCTCTAGAAGTGTGGGTAAAAATGTTCTCTAAATCTCACAAAAACATTCCCAATAAGAATACATGTGTTAGGTCCAGGGTATCCTTTATTCCAGTCCATAGAAATTACCAAGAAAAAAGCCAAGGGGCATCCAGAAGTCCATACAGTAGTGAATTCTCCACTCTCTTCAGTGACTCCAAGATCCTAAAGTTCTCCATTCTCACAGATGCATTAGTTTAAACTTTTCTTCCAAAAGGAAATAAATTTTGAACTGATAAGAATCGTTCAGGTAAGAAAACACAGAATACTCACTCCCTGCAGCCAGGCCTGGGGTAATAATGATCTTTACAACTTGCATTTCTATCGCATTTATTATGCTTTCCTCACAAACCTAGGACATAAATAGTTTAAGTATTATTATCACCCCCATTTCATACAGGAGAAAAATGAGTCTCAGAGAGAATGATAACACCCCTTGCTCCGACTCCTCGCCCCACACCTACAAGGTACTGCTTGGTTCCACTTCTTATGGTGATGGATGAATCTTCTGTATTCATAGTACTGTTCTGATTGGGAGGCCCTTCATAAGAGAAATGCACTTAAGCCTGCTATACTAGCCATACCCTGACATTTTGGTGAGGAACCTTTCATGATGGATAGATAAATAGATGGATAGACAGACAGATAGATGGATAGATAGATAGATAGATAGATAGATAGATAGATAGATAGATAGATAGATAGATGGGTAGATGGATAGATAGATAGATAGATGGATGGATGGATAGATAGGTAGGTAGATAGACATGAATAGATAGATCAGTAGATAGGTGGTAGATGGATACGCAGACTGATAGACAGATAGATAGACAATAAATCATTTACTAAAGGCTCACTATTACCAGGCACCATGTTGAGAGGTAAGGATACAAATTTAAGCAGACAGACTCTACCCTCAAGGAGCATATTATATTCCACTGGGGGAAGAGCTGGAAAAGGTGGGGGGAGGCAAGGAGAAGGGTACCTGAATGGGGCAAGTCTGTTGGTGAGTAGGAAAAATCTGGAGAGTTAATCAAACTGCTAAAATGGTGGTCCTGACTAGGTCTCCTGACCAATCAGGAGACTTGGGCCTTTGGTCAGAGGTTTCTGGGCATGAAGTCTCAGGGTGCTACCCTAGAAGTAAAAGCACTTGAGGGTACTAGATAGACAATTTCTTTTTCCTTGGACCCTCACCCTTTTTGTAACTCAGGGTAGTAATGGAGTTCGAAGTCTAGGTTCCCAGATCCTTATACTGTGACTTTTCGTTTCTTTTCTTTAGTTCCTTAATGCTGTGCTCCTCCAGCTTTGAGGGTCATGTGTATGTTCAGTTCTGGAATGATCTTCTCAGACTACTCATCCGCCATCTCCAAGGCCAAGAGGCAATGCCACCACCTCCCTAGGAACTCTCAATACCCTCTCATTACCCCAGCTATTGCCATCTCTTGGGTCAAGGGGCTGCCATTTTTTGTGTTCGCTCCTGTATGGTTCCTTTCTCTATGACTCTTATGGTTGAGAGCATGTAGCTCTCATGTACCTTATCTGAGACCGATCATTTAGGACCCTCCAAAGGACATATCCTTTGCCTCGTAGGAATAGACAAAGATCCTCATCAAGTTAATTATGGAACTTGTTGATTAGGCCCCTGTGCAGTACAATATCAAAGAGGGTATGAGGGTATTGTCAAAACAAAATTGGGACTTCTTCTTCTCCTTCTCCTCCTCCTTCTCCTCCTACTCTTTCTTCCTCCTTCACAGACTCTGCTCTCTCCCATTTTAAGTTTCCTTTTTCCTCTTTGAAGTTGCCCTTGAAGTTCACTTTAACCTGAATCCACCTGGAGGAGAACACACAACTGGGAAGTACACTCAGTATTAAAGAGAGGATGATGAGAAAGGGTGCTGGGCTTAGAATCTGGGAACATGAGTTCAAATTCCCACCCTGATACTTACTAGCTGTGTGTCCTTGAATGAATCACTTCTCCTCTATGAAATGGGGGTGATAATAATATTGATATTACCTATGGCCTAGGGTTATGAGGAAATCATGATAAATACTATAGAAATACAAGTTTTTGTGATCATTATGACCCTAGCCCCAGCTGTAGGCAGTAGGTATTCTGTGATTCTTATCAGAGGTGACCGGCTGGGTAGCCTACTCTGTACAAGCCCCCTGGAGTCAGAGAAGGGACAATGCAACAGCAGAGATCTGCAAAATGGGGAGAAAGGGAGGAATGAGGACAAAGATACCTGTCATGTCTTCAGACCAAATCAGCCCGGTCCAGCCATGCAAGGGCATGGGCCATAGGCAGGTGGAATTCTCTTTAGCCATCTGCATTTTCATTTTGAATTCCAGCGTGGTAGCCTTTTCTGTATCTCCAGCACCTGGTTGTTGTTTTATTTGGTTTTTTTGTTGCTTGTTTGTGTTTTGTTCTTAAAAACTTTGATGGGTATAAACCATGACTCTCTGTGCTTTCAACCTGTGAAGGAACAAATGCATCTTAGCCAGGACTAAACTGGATTTTCTGTTAGAGAGAATGTTTTTTGCTGTTTTTGCTCTTTTGGTTTATTTTTGATTTTTTAGAAAACAGCAGCAGAAATGTCTGTGTTGAAGCTAGGCTGGTGTGAGCAACTGTCTGATAAAATCCCTTTTTCAAGGTTTCTGTCTGCCCTTTTTAGAGGTTCTAGTTCAAATAGCATTTTAAATATGTTTCTAATGGCGAATTTCTCTGTGCAGGAGACAGGCCTTACACACTCACAGATTCCTAGGAGTGGTTTTCTGCTTGGAGTGATGGATAGGGGAGTAATACCCTGGATATTTGACAACATTTCTACTTATATTGGCACTTACTACTATTTTTTTGGAATGGGAATAATGCACACTCATTCGCTACTTCCTTCAAGTTATTATACTGAAGTAAAAGAGTATATTTATCTAGGCATCCTTTAGGATATTTACTTAGGAGCTAGCCAAAAGAAAAGGGAGACAGAGACAAAGAAGAAAAAAAGGAAAAAGAGAAAGAAGGAAATAAAGAAAAAGAAAGAAGAAAGAAAAAAGAGAAGGAAGGAAAGAAGAAAAGGAGGGAAGAAGGGAAGGAAGGAGGGAAGGAAGAACAAGGGAAAGAAATAAAAAAGAATTTAAAGAAAAAATAATTTATTGAGGTTATTTTTATTTTCCAGAAATTAGGACTGCATATGTCCTCTTGTGCTTGCAAATCCCAGAAACATTTGCCCATTGTGAGTAATGGGACTCCAATTATTTCATTTCTGTTGGTCCCTGTTTTTCTAAAACACTCATTTAGTTAAAAAAATTATCTCATGTTAGAGAACCACACACACACACACACACACACACACACACACACACACACACACACACACACACACACACTTCAAGAGCAGCTTTGGTGGTCAGCAAAACAGGGCTCTTAGCTCTCCCAACGATAGCTAATAGTAAAAGCCAGTGTTCATATAGCACTTACTGATTCCAGACATTGTGCTAAGTGTTTTCCAAGGATCTCATTTGATCCTGTCAGGATCCAAGACCAGCTCTTTCTTTTCAGTCACCCTGCTTTCTGGAGCTAAGCCCCAGCAAGGAGGCTGCGTCCTGAGTTTGGCGTAGCAACAATCCTTTGCAATCCCCCTCTGGATGAACTTTGCTGCAGCTAAGCGATGGTCCCTGAGCTTGGGCAAGCACCAGTGGGCCCAGACATGAAGTCCTGCAATGAATGCCCTTCTAGTCACTAGACTAGCTTGTCTCACTGTTGTGGTTGGGTCTCAATGCTGTTGTGACACTACGCTGTTTGATTCTTTATCTAGCCACAGACATATAAATCAAAGTTTAGTCCCACTGCCTTGGGTCTCTTCTAGAGAAGACACACATGTGTCTAATTTCTTTCCCCCAGTGACTTTTAACCTGAGTTCTTTGGTATGTTTGGATTTAACAGTGATTTCAAAATCTCTGTGACTCTTTGGTCGTTTGCAACCAGAGTTAACAGTCGTCACAACAATCCTGGGAGGCAGGCATTCTTACTGTGCCCATTTTACAAATAAGGAAACAGGCAAACAGAGGTTAAGTGACTTACCCAGGGTCACACAGTTAGGAAATGAGATCTCTGATCTTCCTAATGCAGGACCTGCAGGCTATCCACTGCTCCACCCACTGATATATCAGGCAGGCCACTTTGCTCTGTAAACAGAAATGCAGGAACACGTATGGATTTGTCAATGGCCTCTTTTAGACTATTGGAAACCTTGAAAGGAGGGTGCTGGGAAAGAGTTACTTTCTACTTCCAAGGACAAATCTAAGGTAACATCATTATCACAGATAGGAGAAAATATAAAATAGCAAGAAATTTGCCAGGACAAGGTCTGGTCATTTAATTCTCCCTACATCTGTGCTTCTTGAAGGTGGCACAGCAGGAAGCAGTAGAGGTTGGCACAAGATGGGAGGGGCAGAAGGACAAGAGAGAGACATTTCTTCCCTGATTTTCTAAGCCTCATCATTTCCTTATTCAGCTACTAAAATGCTCTACTATGATTTTCCTCCATTAAACCCCTAATTCCACCACACATCCCACTCCTTCTAACAATGTCCCAGTTTTTAAAAAACTGATTGAAATCAAGCACAGACAAAATCTGCATGACAATGGCAAGAGTTTCAAAATCGTGTTCTGAACTTTTGAATGAAATTGCCTCTCAATTCCTGGAAAATCCTGCTCATTATGAATCTTGCGCAAAATTCTAATCTGGTTTTCAATCAGGTCAAAAGAACATAATCAACCTGTGGGGCAGGGGAACAGTTTTTTTTTAAATCAGTTTGGTTTGAGTAGCAGTGACTGTGCTAGTGAGACATCTCTGCTGCATTGCATACCATGGACGGGTGGCATTTTACTGAACAGATTAAGAGCCTGGCTTGGAATCTCAAGACTTGCTCTAATTTTGTTTACAAGAACTACCACTTTTGTGGATTGTCATGACATTTGTCCCTAACTGCCTTTCCAATTTATAGCTTCTGATCTCATAATAATAACAGTTGTGTGGAATTTTAAGGTTTATAAAACACTTTATAAATATTATTTTGTCCTCACAACAGCCCTGGGGGTTGGTGCCATTATTATCCCCATTTTATAGATGAGAAAACTGAGGCAAAAACTTAAATGAAGTGACTCCCCTAGAGTTTGAGTGCCTGAGGTCAAATTTGAACTCAGATCTTTTTGACTGCTAGTCCAATTCCCTGTGCCACAGATAATGGGTTGTGGGGTAGAGGATAATGAGATTTCTTCCCAATTCCTCTGAGCCTGTATCACCACTTGTTTCAGTAAAAAGGAATGCTGGTTTTGGAATCAGAGGACATGGGTTTGAAACCTAGCCATGCTACTTACTACCTCTATGTCCCTGAGAAAGTAACTAAACTTCTCTATCTCCATTTTATCATTTATAAATAATAAAGACATGGTCCAAGATAGCCTCTAAGTTCCTTCTGAGCTCTAAATCTTTTGATATGATAGACTATGAACTAATCTGAATTCTAGACAGGGCAGTGATCTTTCAGGAGCCCCAGGGCCCAGCATAGTGCCTGGCATGTAGTGGTCACTTAATAAATACTTGTTCATTGATCTTGCATTAGCCTAGTTGGGGTAAGGAGTGGACTGAGAGAAGGCAAAAGTCATCACCTTGAATTTTGAATTCTCCATTTGTTTCCAGCACAATTCTACCTCAAAATAGAGTCAGAGTGATAGGGTCCTCAGGAACCATGAATAATACTGTTGGGTTTGGTTTTTTTTAACTTGATCTTTGGTTTCTACAGATTCGATTAAGGGTGGCCTTCCCTTGTCTAGTCTTCCACCACTCACTGAGTCTGGAATGTCATGGATCACCAAGCTTTGTGAACTACTCCAGGCAACAACAGCGGTGATCTAATGTGGATCTGAAGTTGTTTTCTTCCCGTGCTCCTGTCTCAGGGCATTGGTGGTCAGCATGTTCAAGGGAGACAAATACAAAGGGAGTTATCTCAAAAAGGAACAGCTAGCCCTTGGTCCTCATCATAATGGATGAATAATGTCTGAGTGCCCGCTCCTTGATATGCAGTCTATCTGGAAGAAAGGCCAAATATATAAAGAGATGAATTCAAGGTAGCCCAAGCTAGATGATCAGGAGAATGTTACAATACCTGCTACGGAAGAACCCAAGAACGGATGGAGTCAGAGAAAGAAAAGGATCCTGAGGAAGAGACTGAGGTAGGATATGAATGATATCTCTTCTCCCTTTACCACTACCCCCACTCCAAAGGAAAAATGTGTCAATTTTTAAAATTAAATTAAAATTAAGTATTTTTAAGTTAAAATTAGAATTAAAAAAGGAACTTGAAGGAGAAAATATATTTTTTAAAAACCTCTCCCAATTCATATTCCTCTTCCCATACACATACCTTTGGAGTACTTGGGAAAAAATTAGACCCTGTTCAAGAAAGTATGTTTTTGATAGATGAGTAGGACCTTGAAGGAAGGAGAGCATCTCAAAAAAGAACATGAGTTAGAGTATTCCAGGCATGGGGGAAAGTGTGAGCAGGGGCATATTGGCAAGGATGTGCCCAGTATATTTTAGGGAAAAATGATTACTCCAGTTTGGTTGGGCCTGGGGGTTGGTGTAGGGGACTTGTGGAAAAGTTGAGGAGGTAATGTCACAGAGTCATAGAACTTTAGAGTTGTGAAGGACTTCAGATGTCATGATCAAGTTAAAACTGGTTGGTACTTTCAAAGTTCTGTTGTTATTCAGTTCTGTCTGACTCTTTGTGACCCCATTTGGGGTTTTCTTGGTAAAGATACTGGAGTGATTTACCATTTCTTTCTCCGTCTCATTTTACATATGAGGAAACTGAGGCAAGCAGGATTAAGTGACTTACCTAGGGTCACACAGCTAGTAAGTGTCTGAGACAGAATTTGAACTCAGGAAGAGGAGTCTTCCTGACCCAGGCTCAGTGCTCTATCTACTGTGCCGCCTAAAGTTAACTGCTATTAAAGACCTGAGTTATTCAGTATTAGATTTTTCCAGAGGGTCCTCTGGCCATGTACATCACCACTGCAGTAGTTCCATGATCTCATTAGTGTGGGTACAGAAACTCAGCCTCCTTATCCTATTCAACGCCTGCCCAGGTCTTGCCCTAAGAACACCTCCCCACCCCAGTCCTGGGGCCCCTTCCTCACACTCTTTTCTAATATTTTGTGGCTTTCTCTGTTATTCTTCACTTTCAAGTCACACAGGGCTAAAAACAAAACAAAACCAAGTCCAAAAGTGGCTTTTGGAGGTCTTCAGCTACCAGCCTCCCCTAGAAGGGGAAGGGAGCGTTAAAGGGCAAGGAAAAGGGAGGCTGGAAGCAAACATTGACTATTGGCTCCTACTCTTTCCTGGAAGGCTCATGCCTCCCCTGAGGTTTCATCTGACCTTTTCTTCAGGTATAACTTTAATGAAGGAAGGCATCCTGTCTGATTGGAGCCAGGTTTTACCACCTGACATCTTAAACCACCAAGGCAACAGGATGTTGTGTGGCAGGATGACTGGATGTCCCTTTCTGTTTGTTATTCTTTCAGGAACATGTTTTTCTGCCCTCTTCCTTCATAACCTCCCCCACCTCCAGCTGACCTGCCTAGTCCATAGGATCCTGGGCAGTGTTTGCTGCTGAGTCATCCTGGCCAGCCTCCAAAAAAGGAAGCCCGCCTTCCCATTTGGTGTGACCTGGGAAATGGACCTTCTTCTCCCCGGTGGGGGAAGCCCAAAGCCATGATCCTCGAGACTTTCTATTCTGAAAAAAAAAAAAAAAAAAGACCGTTTACTTGAGGGGGAAACTTCCAGAAGAAACAGAAAAATTTTTATGGGAATGCTAGATTATTTGAAAAATTCCAGTATTTCCAATATTATACTTCCTGTGGTCTCTGAACTCATATAGCTAATTCACCTCCTTTTCCCACATTGTACACTTTTTTTTGATGGAACCTGTGATTTCATCTTTATGGGAACTCCTAGTGAGTAACTTTCTCAGCTAACACAGGTCAGCACCTCCTCGGTAACAAGTTTTGAGAGTTACCTAGGGGCAGAGAAAGATTTACTGACTCGTCTAAGGATACTTAAACAACATATAGCAGAAACTTCATGGCACAGTGGATAGGCTGGACCTGGAGTCAGGAAGACCAGAGTTCAAATCCAGCCTCAGCCTCTTATTAGCTGTGTGATCCTGGGCAAGTCACAACCTCTGTTTGCCTCAGTTTCCTCATATATAAAATGGAGTGCTATGAAGATCACTTGACTTAATTTGAACATACATACATAAAGGTGCCCATGACCCACAGGACTTCTTCATTTCATTCATTCAATAAACATTTCATAACTGGCTGCTATGTGCAGGTACTTGTACCTGGCAGGCTTCATGGGAAAAACAAAGTTTATGAAAGTTGGGCTTCTATCCTAAAGTATTTTATAATCCAGCAGAGAAGATGTCACATGTATGCAAATGGACATGCAGGGAGCTGATTAGGGGATTTCCCTCTTTAGGTGAGGTTGGATCAGACATCTTAAGTCTCATCAGCTGGAAATGAATTGTGAGCTTGTGCTCTTGGAAGATGGAGTCAGTTTTCTGAGTTCAGCCTATAAAAAGAAGGCTTGATTGATTGCGAAGTCAGACTTTCACCTTTTTGTCCCCTTCAGAGAACTACAGAGAGATGAGCATAAATCAGGGATCTGATTTTAGGACCAGTACCAGTGAACTCATTGACTAAACCCACCTCTGCCCAAGAGATGGCACAGTGAAAAATTTTGAGTTCCAGGTTGCACAGTTTGTGGACTCTGAGTATCTGTTCTCAGCCATGGAGAGGAAGTGACAGAGAAGCATGTTTGCTCCTATCACCTAGTCCCAGGGGAGAGGAGCTATATGGCTCCAGAACAAAAATTTTCTGAGTCTTTGCTGTCTAGTAAGAGAAGAGGGAGTTGTTGAATGATGTGAGTCTCAAAGTTGCTTCTCACACACTCAAGATTGAGAATTCTGGGATCCATGTTTTTAGAAGGAAAAGGGGAAGTATCTGTCTACACTGTGTCAACTTGGTGGAGAGAAGAAAATTGTACATGTGACCCCAAAGCTGGAGGAGTACAAGGGGCTGGGACACAACCCAAAAGACCAAAAAGTACTCTTTCTGCTATTTCCATGAATTATTTGATCAGTGGAAGGAGTGTGCCTTTCTAGCAACCCAAGGCCCTTTTTTCCTTCCAGGGAGAGTGCCTAAGCTATAAGGTGGAAAGTCTGTTTGTGCCTGTGGTGAAAGTAGGACACACCATGAGACTGTCAGAAGTGTAGCTGGTAGCACAGGAATGACTACAGCAACCTCTGTTAACCCCAAGACTATTTCTTCAACCATTCTCCAAATAGCCATATGTGTCCCCAATAATAATCACAGCTCCATATCACAACCCTTTACTATCAGCCAGAGAACTTTGAGGCTCCCAGTTGCCATCATTGTGGAGAATGCCAGCTTTTCCTCTCATTCCACATCCTCAACAAGGACTTTTACTTTTCCCTGAAAATCCCAGCTCTTCCTACAACTGAGAATTGAAGAATTCTGTTTAAGGTCTGCTGTGGCAGACACACAAAAACCAGGTCCTTGTGACTTTTTACTTGCTCCACTTGGGATGGTATCCTGATCTTCCAAGTGTAGCAGTGAAGTATAGAACCTGTTTGCTGAGAATACGAAGAAAAGTTATGTATACTGCCTCTTTTCATCAGCAGATACAACTGCCTGTGAAGGGAATTCTAAAACCTCATCTACTGAATCTTCTATGCCTGGCTATGGCATTGCTTTGCTGGTGATAATCTAGTCTACTTGCTTTGACAATTTTCCCTGACAGCCCTGGAAACACTGTGGACAGCTAGAGACCTTCTCATTCAGGGACTCTTACCATCCCATGAGCAAGTACCCCCCTTTATTATAGCCATGGCATACATGCCTCCAGGCAGCAGCAAACAGCTCCTATGAAGAGATCTCTCCCAGAAATGGTGGCAGTAGCCTCTTTTATGCAAATGTGGCAACTTCTACTAATGTGAATGGGCAGGGTGCCAACTATGCCAAGGCCCAAGCACTGTTGGGGGCACTTCCTCCATTTCTTGGCTGCCACCTCTCCCTCTCCTGGAAGGGTAATCAAGAAGGCTGAGTCGGTGGTGTCGTTAGACCCCCTTCTCTGAAGGCTCCTCAGACACAGCCCTCATTATACACTTCCAGATGGTGGTGCCAGAGCCTGCCTGCTGCTATCCTCCCCCATACCCTGTTCCAAAGGACAGTGGTACCTTCTGGCAGATAATGGAACTAGAGTGGATTGGAGAGGAGAGGGGATAAAGGTGCCTGTGACAATAAAATTGATGGTCCCCACAAAAAAAAAAAAGAAGTCATGAGCTATTGACGTTATGACTCCTGAGAGTCTGGCCATCTCCTTGTACTTTTTACTAGTACCTTCAACACTCCAGGCAATGGTCTGAGTCTAGTATACCGAATAGAGCCCTGAAGGAATGATGGGACTCACTAGAATGGGGGAAGAATTATATTTATCTTTTATGTGCTGTAATGAGTCCTTTATGTGTTTCCTGTGTGTGAAGTGAAGGCTATACTGTGTACTTGCTATGTGTTACCTTGAAAATCTATGTGGAAATTTGGGACCCCTTTTTCCATATGTGTGGGGAGTTATACACAAGCTATAGTCTGAAATTTCCCAAAGAGGATTCTAAGTGGGAACAAAATGATGTCTAGAATTACAATTTAACCTTCAGGATTGAGCGGACTCTATCCAAGACTAGAACTTGGAGTGATGAGCCATGGGTAATGAATATAATACAAATTACCATGGGATATGTGCCAAAGAGGAAAAATAACAGGCCATGAGGCAGATGAAGGTGAAATCACTTCCATGCAAGGAAATCAAGGTAGGCTTCATGGAAGAGGTAGTGAATGAACTGCATCTTAAAGGATGGAGCTGCTGGTAAATATTTAGCACCTTACTCTCCAAAAAATGTATGAGTGATACATTTTTAAGTTTTATTTGTGTTATTAGCATTTTCATTTATCACTTTCTTAAGTTTAGACATTCAGCAAACAATAACCCTGATTCGTAGCATTTGCATATCTCTGAGACATAAGATGCTTTCCCTGAAAATTTAACCATCAGCTCTTGTGAGCCCGAAAGAGTCGGCTTCATCACCACCCTGGATGTCAACAGATGTGGAGGGACTGGAGGGAGGGCATCTGTGAGTATGTGCCAGCCTCTGTATACATGTCCACATTCAGATATGTACGAACATAAATGTGCACATCGTGCTGTTTACATTTTTCTCCTACTTGTCTTTTGTCTTTAACCTGGTTGTAGAGGAAAGCAACCTTCTGTGTGTCTTTATTCTGTGGTTTATGATGACTCAAGGGTGTAGGTTGTAGAGATTTCATAAATTCCAGACAGGCTTCTAATTTCAGTGGCAGGTGTCCAATGCCTACAGTTTAACACCTTGTAGGCTGGGTTAGATCTTTAATCCCCAGGGAGAAAGAAAATGTTCAAGTAAACAGACATTTGATATTTAACCAAAAGGAGGGAGGGGAAGACACTTAAAACTGATTTAATTCAATTCAACAAATCCTTTCTAAATGCATGCTACATACACTATACCGTATAAGGAGCTGAGGGTATGGAGAGGGAGCACCTCGGTGATGCCTTATCCAGTGGGGGAGGGGAAATAAGATCTCCTTCACAGGTAGAAATGACATGAAGTAGGATTTTATAGGAGCAAAACAGAGGTCCAGAAAAAACGATCTAAGGGAATTTGAAGCAGAGAGAGGCTGATCGACCGGAGCAATCAGGAAGGGGTTACTTCTAAGCTGTGTTTTGAAAGAAGAGGATTTCAATTGTAGGAGTAGAGAGGGCATTCTTCTGGACATGAAGGATAGATGGCCTGTGAAAATACAGAGAGGCACAGGGGACCAAGACCACATCCAGAAATAATAAGGACTCCAATTTGCCTGTAACATAGAGGGTGTGATAGAGGGAAGGGTTAATGTGAAATAAGGCTGGAAAGGTGGGCAGGAGGCCAGATTGTGGAGGCCTTTAAGTGCCAAGGGGAATTAGAATCCTATTGATACCAGATGCTTGCCACTGTGGGTTTACATAGGACTTTTATCCAAGAATTTAAAGATACAGAATTTAGACTGCTGTACTGAATTTGTCTCCAGTACCCAATACACAGAGCACTTATGCTAAGAGGCACTACTGAAGCAATGAGGTTTCTTTCTTCCTCATCCGAATCAAATTTTAGTCATCAGACAGGTGTTAGCAAGGACCAGCACAGTACAAAGTTAATGTTAAAAAAATATATTTATATGTGTGTGTGTGTGTTCGTATGAACATAGAGAGAAAGAGACAGAGACAGAGAAACAGAGAGAGACAGAGACTGAGACAGACAGAGACAGAGGGACAGAGACAGACAGAGACAGAGAAAGAAAGAGAGAGAGAGAGAGAGAGAGAGAGAGAGAGAGAGAGAGAGAGAGAGAGAGAGAGAGAGAAAGCCAGTTTTATCCAGTCTACTAGCCTTTTCCCTGCCATGCAAAATGGATGTCCAAATGCCGTTAGTTTCCTCTGAAAAGACAAGGGATTGAGTTGGCAAGGTCTGTGTTCTGGAGCCTGGGACCTGCCTGCCATTTGGTCTTCTGTCAGGCATTACCAAGGAGGTCATCAATCTTCAACTTACTGCCCAGTCTTTTGGGGGATTTTGTATTTTCCTTTCTGTTCTTTGTTCAGCATTGACATTCAGGATTCCTTTACAGGGATCTGTGTGGGGGCAGGAAAAAAATACTCTGTGAATTATGTCCTCGTGAAGTCACCATCTGGTCAATATTCATCTTGCTTAGAGAAATAGCAAAGATATCTGCTGAACGCAGATGTTAATGCAGATCATAAGGCACAAGTGACCGAGGTAATAAACCAACATGCAATCAAGGGTAATTAATGCACCTGCTGCCCGATTTCACCAAGGGCCAACTCAGCTTTCATTTCATCTCTACTCTTAAATTTTTTAAGTCATTTCTTCTTTCTTCCAAACAGCTTGAATAAGCCTAAAGCACAAGGTGATCCTTTGGAAAAGGCAAAGGCATCTCTGGTTTGGAGGAGAAAGAGAGACAGACAGAGGGAGAAGGAGGGAGAGAGATAGAGGAGAAGGAAAGGAAGAAGGAGGGGAGAGAAAGGAGAGAAACAATAGAGAGGGCAAAGAGGAAGGGACAGAGAAATGGAGGTGGACAGGAGAGGAGAATATCTTGAAAGAATCCCTAGCATCCATGAGAAAGTAGAGTGTGGAGCCACATTTTGAGGCTTGAAAAGACCATTGTCCTGTGTCTGCCGGAGAGGCTGTACTGTTGGCAACAGCTCCCTATCCGGCTTGGCAGGACTACTGGCTTCGCAGAGCTTTCAAAGCAGATGGAGTGAGCAGAAAGTGCCCAAGGAGGGAGGTAAAAAATGACATCCTCTATCAGCTGGATTTCACAGCTTCCTTCCCTCTCCCCACCCACTCCTGGTCTGCTCCAATTTTGTGCTAAAGTGAAAATAAACAAAGAAAAGACAAATAAACAAAACACAATTGCCCTCCCCCTTCCCCAAACCAGGGATACCCTAAAAGTGCCTCCTTGCAGAAGGATGGGAGGGAGGAAGGAAAGAAGCTGGAAAGAGGGTGTCAGTAAAATGGAAATTTCAGGAATTTGTGTTCTATTTAAATGCTTGAGGTTTAACAACTCTCTTTCAACTGCTGATAGAAGGCGGACTTTGGGGAGGGAGTCATTGGGTGAATACTTCTCCAGGATGGTGTCCAGGGCCTGCACAAGGGCTGGGCTAGGGCAAAGTAGTGGGAGGATGGTCTCCACTGGGGATTTCCTGAGGAGTGACTCAAGCTGTCCAGGGGCCTTTTCTATTCTCTGGGGAATGAAGTTCTTAAAGTGACAGTGTGGGTCATCAGAAGGAACGCTGAAGTGGGAGGCAGAGCTAGGTTCTAGTCCCGACACTAGGAGAGCCTTAGACAAGTCACTTTCCCTCTTCAGGCCTTAGTTTCCCTGCCTGTAAAGCAAGAAATATAAGATCTAAAGAGGCCATCTAGCCCAACTCACTTATTTTAAACATGGGTAAACTGAGGTCAAGAGAGATAAAGAGATTGCCAAAGGTTATACAGGTACTAAGTCCAGTTTTCTTTCCATATCACCGATATCTGTTTCTCTCACAACATCCTGTATCCTAGGGTATTTGTGAGGAATAAATGAAAATACTTGGTAAGGCACTTGTAAAATATTTTGTGGTTGTTCAGTTGTGCCCTACTCTTTGGGACTCTATTTGGGGTTTTGTTGGTAAAGGTACAGGAGTGGTTTGCTATTTCCTTCTCCAGCATATTTTACAGATGAGGAGACTGAGGTTAAGAGTTAAGCAAACAAAGTTAAGTGACTTGCCCAGAGTCACAGAGCCAGTAAGTATCTGAGACTGGTTTTGAACTCCTGACTCCAGGTCTGATACTCTATCCATTGAGCCACCTCACCACCCCTACTTTCTAGAGCTATCTCATATATACATGATAGGAAGGCATATATGTGTAGCAGAGCCACTAGACTAGGAGTCAAAGATTCCTTCCAAGCTCTGCCATTAACTAGCTATGCAGTCTTAGGCAAGTCACCTCAACTCTTTGGGCCTTAGCTTCCTTATCTGTAAATTGGGGAAATGAGGGAAACTGGATAAGATAACTTCCAAAGTCTCTTTTCTAAGACTTCTCCTTCCCTCCCCCTTTCCCTCCCTTCCTTCCCTTTTTCTCCTCCATTATAAAAGCTCTTTCTGCTTCTTTTATGTGAGATAATTTACTATATTTTGTCTCTCCCTTTCTCTTTGTCCCAGTCCTTTTCTCTCAACATTTAATTTTATTTTTTAAGATATCATCCCTTCATATTCAGCTCACCCTGTGCCCTGTTTCTGTCTCTCTCTGCCTCTGTGTGTGTGTATACACACACATATACATATGTATACATACATGTACATATATACATGTAAACATATATATGTGTATATGTGTTCCCTCTAACTACCCTAATACTGAGAAAGGTCTCATGAGTTGCAAATATCATCTTATCCTGTGAGAATGTAAACAGTTCAACTTTAATAACTCCCTTATGGTTTTTCTTTCCTGTTTACCTTTTCATGCTTCTCTTGATTTCTGTACTTTAGAATCAAATTTTCTCCTCAGCTCTGGTCTTCTCAGAAAGAATTCTTGGAAGTCTTCTGTTTCATTGAAGTTCCATTTTTTTCCCCTGAAGTATTATACTCAGTTTTGCTGGGTGGGTGATTCTTGGTTTCAATTCTAGCTCCTTTTACCTCTGGAATATCATATTCCAAGCCCTCCAATCCCTTAGTATAGAAACTGCTAAATCTTGTGTTATTCTGATTGTGTTTCCACAATACTTTAATTGTTCTTTCTGGCTGCTTGTAATATTTTCTCCTTGACCTGAGAATTCTGGAATTTGGCTACAATATTCCTAGGAGTTTTCCTTTTGGGATCTCTTTCAGAAGGTAATTGATGGATTCTTTCCATTTCTATTTTGCCCTCTAGAATATCAAGGCAGTTTTCCTTGATAATTTCTTGAGATGATGTCTCAGATCTTTTTTTGATCATGGCTTTCAGGTAGTCCAATAATTTTTAAATTATTCCAGGTCAGTTGTTTTTCCAATGAGATACTTCATATTTTCTTTTATTTTTTTTCATTCTTTTGGTTTTGTTTTATAATTTCTGGATTTTTCATAAAATCATTAGCTTCCATCTGCTTCATTCTAATCTTTAAGGAATTATTTTCTTCAGTGAGCTTTTGAACCACCTCTTCCGTCTGGCCAATTCTCCTTTTTAATTGTTCCCTTCATTGGCTTTTTGGACCTCTTTTGTCATTTGGGTTGGTCAAATTTTAAAGGTATTATTTTTTTCATCATTTTTTGGGGTTTCCTTTAACAAGCTGTTGATTCACTTTTTATGATTTTCTTGCATCACTCTCATTTCTCTTCCCACTTTTTCCTATACTTCTCTTACTTGGTTTTCAAAATCCTTTTTGAGCTCTTCCATGGCCTGAGATCAATTCATATTTTTCTTGGAGGCTTTGAATTCAGGAGCCTCAACTTTGTTGTCTTCTTCTGGTTGCATCCCTTGATCTTCTTCATCACCAATGATGTAAGAAAATACCTTTCCACTGAGAAAGTAAGAATCTGTAATCTGTTTCCCTCCCCCATTTGCTCATCTTCCCAGCCAATCACTTGACCTTTGAAGTGGAGAACTGCAAAAGGAGCCCCTGCTTATGCAATGGTTGCCACTGCCCTGGGGCCAGGACCAGGCTGAGGCTGAGGATGGACCATGCTCTCCTCTCAGCCAGGTGAGCAATCTTTCCCACTGACCTTCTGAGCTGTCTTTAGTGTTTGTGGATTGAGAAGTCTGGAAACCACTGCAGCAGCCCCTAAGACCTGCTCCAGCTCTGTCCATGCAGGCACATGGTCCACACACCAAATTGGGTTCAGCTCCCAGCCTGGTGTGATAGACCCTTCCTGACAACCTTCCAGATTGTGTTGGACTAGAAATTTGCTTCAGTCTGTCATTTTATGGCTTCTGCTACTCTAGAATTTGTTTAAAGTCATTTTTTACAGCTTTCTTGAGGGGTTTGGGAGGAGAGCTCAAGCACATCCCTGCTTTTACTCCACCATCTTGGCTCCACCCCTTGTCCTTCATTCTTGAAGAGGATCATGACATCAGAGAGGTGATGGCATGACCTGCAAGTGAATTGGATTTAAGTGAGGAAGGGCTATGCAAAGTCACCAGCTTCACTCTCTCCTCCTGAGCCATCTGGGTTTGGTGGCCAGATATAGATCAGGATGACTGGAGATGGCCCTCCTCTAGAGAATATAAATAGAAGTGATGGGTGGGATTTGCAAAGTGGTAAATTTAGAATCTACATTAGGAAAAACTTCCTAATTATTAGAACTACCTAAAAGAGGAATGAGCTGCCTAGAAGGGTAGTAGATTCCCCATCCTTGGAGGTCTTAAAGCAGAGAATAGAGTTTAGCCTAGACAATCACTTATCAGATATATTATAGTGGGAATTTCTCTCATGTATGGGTAAGACTAGAGAACCACTGAGATCCCTTCCAGCTTTCAAATTTTGTGATTCTGTGAAAAGTAATCACATTGGGATCCCTACCCTATTGTGTGATGAGATTTCTCTGAAGCCATTAGCCAGGAAGGCTCCTGGATAGTCTGTTGCTGGATTTGTATTTAGAGTCTCTATAACTTGGTAGGACGTACAAAGTTTTGTTTTTCATTATAAAGGCTTTCAGGAAACCAGGGTCATCAATATAGCACCATGAGGCATCATAAGACGACTTGAGTGGGCATGCTTCAGTGTCTGCTCCATCTGCTGCTCTGGCCCATCCTAGCCTTCTGATCCTTTTCCATATTTACTGATCAGTTTTCCATAGATGAATCTACTTAATATGTTTTTGGATGCCTTCTTGCAGGTCCTTTAACATTCTATAGGTACCAGGGAAGTTCTCAGATTACATGTTTGTTAATCCCGTGTTCACACTTCATGATCAAACCACTGTCTTTCTTCATCATACATGACCCCACTGATCTCTCTCCTAACTCAAAAAGAGATTTAGATTTGGAGTCAGTGGAGTTCAAATCTTATCACAGATCCTTATAATCTGTATGATCTTGGACAAGTCACATAACCTGCCCAGGCCTCAGATTACTTATCTGCAAGATGAGGATGTTGAACCAGATGGCCTCTGAAGTCCCTTCCAGCTTTAGGTGTATGATTCAAATATGATTCCAGGTCCACATCACTGCTCCCCTGATGGCCCTTTCCAACTTAATGAACCATAGACTTTTCAAACTCAACTTGTTGAAAACAGATCTCATTTTCTTATCTCCCTACAATACTTCCCTTTTCCTAACTTCTTTGTATCCTTTGAGGGCCCTACCATCCTTCCAGATACCCATATTTGATACCTCAGGATTATCATCAATTTTCATTCACCCCTAGAAACCAAATACAATGCCAAATTTTATCGATTCTACTTCCACAAAATACTTTGCATCCATCTCCTTGTCTCTTTTCACATAATCACTAACCAGATTCAAGCCCTCATCACTATCAGCTAGACTACTGCACGGGACTCCTTATTGGTCGACCTGCCTCCAGTCTTCTCCTCACTGACCTTTCATCCTCACTGCTGTTAAAATTATTTTTCTAACACAATGGCCTGACCATGTCATGCAGATCTACTGAAGAAACTCCAATGACTCCCTTTTAGATCTGGAATCCAATGCATCATGACTCCTCTGTTTGACCTGAAAAGTCCTTCCCACTCTGGCTAAACCGACTTTTCCTTATTGCTCATTAGTCTCCTTCATGCCCTGTGGGTTCTATCCAAACTGACCTATTTACTGTTCCTTCTACAAAACAAGCCATTTCTTGTCTCCATGTGATGGTCCTGTCTGTCTTTCTTACCTGAAATGTATTCCCTCCCCCTTCTGTCTTTTAGGATCCCTAACTTCCCTCAAAACTCTCCTCAGTTGCTAGCTCCTAAAGAAGGCTTTTCTTTAACTTCGCAGGAGTTAGTATCTTCCTTTTAGAAACTACTACAAATATACATACATACATACATCATAGGGAATTTTTTCATTTCATATCCCTGGTAGCTAGCACAGTGCCCAAAGCATAGTAGGTACTTTTATGTTCCTTGAATTGAATATCTTTTATGCCACTTCTTGTATATCTCTTTATTGGTAACATACTATACAAAACTTGCCAATGTCCACCGCACAGCTTTCTATTGTTTATTAGTTGTGTAGAATTTCTAAAATAACTTCCAATGTAGAAATTTCCTCCACTGTTATAGAATCACAATTTATCTGTAGCTTGTAATCCTCGAGTTGCCTAGGTCAGAGGCAAATTATTTAGGCTAAATACTTCCTATGTTCACACAACTATTGTATCAGAAGTAGAATTTGAACTCAGGCCTTCCTGATTCCAAGACTAGTCCTTTGCCCATTATGCCAACCTATCTCTCGTATATCTTTTTAAAAAAATAATACGATATTGTTCTTAGGTTTTTAAAGCAGGGAGCTGACATTATAAAAGGGGTAGAAAAGCATCCGGAATTTATTATTACTGTTTTTATTCAAAGCTGACGATCCTAGCTAGCAGCTTTGGTATCCATGGAAGCAGGTGTGACTGGAAAGACTGATGCATGCCCGACAGTCCTTCCCACTGCGTACACTGTGAACACTGTCCTTTGTTTTGTGGCCATAGCTGCTGTTTGTAGAACATCCAAACCAAACTCATGCTAAATGTTTGGATACTCTTCAAAGAGCAGCCAGGGTTGGACTGGCAAGGAGAGATGTCCTTGCTAGGAACACTGCCAATGAGGCCCCAATCCCACAGAGAGGACATGAAGGGACTCAAAGAAGCCAGAGATGGTCCCACTGGCAAAATGTGGCTTTGTCTGTTAGACTCATTCAAAATCCACAAGGTCAGAGCTGGAAGTGAGCTTGGAGATCATTTCATTTTACAATGAGGGAAACAGAGACCCAGAGATAGAAAGTTATTTGTCCAATGTCACAGGCATAGTAAGTAGTAGTTAAGATTTTAACTCTGTTCCCATGGATCCTGACTTAATACTTAAATCAACCCAACCATTATAACAATTTTAGGTTGGAATTTAGGCTCTGCTACTAAACAATTCAATGACTCTTCCTGGACCTCATTTGTAAAATGGGGAGAAAATGGGGAGATCTGATCTGTGACATGTGATGATCTAACGAGATGAGAAAATGTGAGGACTCTGCATACTCTTTTCAGAGTTGAGAAGTCTTCAGATCTGGAATATGGGCTATAATTTTAAGATTTTGTTGATGCACTCATTTTTTTTATTATTATTTTTTCTCTTCCTTTCCTTCTTTTCAAATAATATTCTTTGCAATATTTTGCTATGTGAAACATTCTCTGGAAGAGGGAGTAGTGGGGAGGAATGCATCAGCAAAGTTAAGTGACATTAAAACAAAAGATGAAAATTTATTTTAAAAAACAAAAAGCAATTCAGTTGTAAAGTGTATTGTACCATACAACATGGTACAATTTATTTCCAGTGTTTTAGTCTAGGGCTTTTGTTTCAGTTGGCTTATTCTATTTTTGTTGCCATAAGTGGTCCTAGCCAAAAACTATCTGAATAAGCCAAAGATCCAGATGGGCTCAGGCTGCACACTTGACATTCTATTGCTGCATGGTTATAATTCGCTGATGTATTAGAGAAAGGACATGGAATTGAATCCTGCCTCAGAACTTATATGACCCTAGGTAAGTCATTCAACTCTGAGCCTTGATTGTCTCATCTGTAAAATGAAAATAATAATAACTAACTCACAGGGTTGTTGTGAGGATATGAGATAATGTGTGCAAAGTCTTATGCAAATCTTAAGGCATTATGTAAATATGTTATTATCATATGCCTATCCCTGCACATTCCTGTGGTAGTCCCGGGAAATTATTTTAATGGCTCATACTTGGGTAAAGCTTTAGAATCTAATATCTACTTTCACATAAATCATTTTCTTCTATCCCTCACAGCTATTTTTTGAAGTGGGTAGTACAAGGAAAACATTATAATTTCCTATCTCTGAGTTGAGGCCCAAAGAGTGATGGAATTACTGCTACGGAAAGAGAGTGAGTTCCCCATCACTAGAATTCTTCAAGCAGTGACTAGATTACCACTTTTCCTTTCCAAGAACATTATAGAGGGGATTCATCTTTTAGCTGGGCTTTGGTTTAGATGACTTCCTTTAAAAAAATGTTTTATTGACATCAGTTTTTTAAATGACTTATAACTCCATTTTTTTTAACTCCTTCCCTCCTCTCCAACAGAACCCTTCCATGAAAAAGTAGACATAATAAAGTAAAATAAATTAAGACATTGATTATGTTTGCAAATGTGTGCCTCATTCTATGTTTGTGGTCCACCACCTTTCCAATGACAGGCACAAGCATGGGTATGCTGGTAAAATGGTTAGCAATAGCCTCAGAGGGAGGGGGAACTGATATGGAACATGCTTTTAAATTCAGTCTGCATTATTAAAATTTTCACCATCATTTTCTTAAGTCAAGAACATGAAAAATAAATTGATTTGACTTTTAGTATTTGCTAGCTATCTGACTTCTCTCCATGTCTTCAGTCTTCCTTGGTAACCCACATGCCACTGGTGTTGCTGGGTCAAAGGGTCTGATGAATTTAGTGACTTTCTTGGATGACTTAGATGCTCTCTGAGGTTCAGAGTTAACATAGCTAGTGAGTGGTAGTGCTGGGATTCGAATCTGAGACCTATGCCTTTTCTACAATACCCTCCTTTCCTGTCAATGAAGCCAGAATGCTGTTAATGTTGAGAGCGGTGTCCAAGTTGAAATCAGGCTATCCGGATTCAGACTTGCTCATTTGACAAAAGCCAGTGAATTGACATCAGATGGGTCTTTCTTTTCTGTTGACCCTACCCTGGGCTGCCTTCCAGCTAGAAGCCTGTCTGGTAGAAGACTCTCTGGCCTGTCAACTAATCTCATGAGCCAAGCAGTCCTCAGCATGCTGATATTTTTAGAACCCTGGCACAAGCAAGAAAGGAACAGAATTTGATATTTACCAAGACCTAGTTTTCCTCTCTAAATATCAAGTCCCTGTAATTAGTACCCTAACTATTTACTATTTAGTCAATCATTTTAATGACTAAAAATACCATTTGTTACCATTTGAAAAACAAATAGTGTCCATATGGTTTTCCCTTGGGGAGATCTGGCCCTTTATGATACATCATGATTTTAAATTTAGAGAATAACAGTTTATTGTTTGTTGGCCACATAGTGGTTAGAGATAAGAAAACACACACACACACACATACACAACACCTATCATCTTGACTGTTAAGGATCATGGTGAGAGATAATGTTATTTAGCAATGATGTTGATGATGATGGTGATGAAGTAGAAGAGGGCAACTCACATTTGTCTAGGTTTGCAAGATGTTTTTTCTACCATTTTGTTCAATCTGACTTTAAATCTCCCAAATAATGTCAAATCTCCCACTTCCCTGAGAGCAAAATTCCTCAATTGTACCATTCTTTCATGTAATTACTGGTCACTGTTTACTTTCCCTTTCTTAATTTCCTTCTACAACTTGGGATTCATCTACTTTGTTTTTTGTGTAAGTACTCATCCCCTTTGGTATGTATATCAGATATATATATATATATACATATGCGTATATATATATATATGTAATATATCTTTTAAATGGTCATAAATTTTTATATCCAAACTACATACATTTAAAAACTAGACTCTCAGAACTAGAATGGACCTTAGAACAGAGAATTTGGAATGTTAACATTGGAAGGGACTTTCAAAAATAGAATGATGAGGATGGAAGGAACCTAAGAACACTGAATGTTAGAACCAGAAGGGCTTTTAGACAGAACATAGAATGTCAAAGATGGAAGGAATTGTATGACATAGACATGTTTAAAGACCCTGCTTTGCCTGTGAATTTCCATCATTCTCCAGACACCTTGGAGTTGAACATGTCTTGGGACATTTCCTCCCAATGCCCAAACCTCTGTGGGCAGTGATCACCTACCTGAACTCGTTCCTCGCTGATTAACATATATTTACTCTATCATAACCAGAGATGCTGAACCACTGGTTACCACTGTTGAAATCTTGTTTTCCATCTCCCACTGACTACTCTCTTATTCCTATCCCTCTCGATCCAACCCTTTCTCTTTATGGATGATGGCAAGATGACCCATTTTAAAGCTAGGGAACCCCTCCACTGTGCTTTCTGGAATGCCTGCTCCATAGATAACAAAGTAGATCTTACCTTAAACCTTTTCCTTTCTAACTCTCTCCATCTTTTTCCACTCACTGAGAGTTGGCTCTCCAGTTTTTCTGGCTATCCTTTCCAGCACTGGTTGTACTTTTACTTATTTCCCCATTCACTGATTTAGGTGAGGGAGTTGGAACGTTCCTTGCTTCCCATTGGATCAAATGAGATATTTGTAAAGCACATAGCACAATGTTTAGCTTATTCAGTGCAGTGGATAGAGCATTGGGTCTGGAGTCAGGAAGATCAAATTTCAAATCTAGCTTCGTCATTATTCTCTCCCCTCATCCCCCTCCCCATCGCCAATTCCTAGCTCATCTCACTCAGTAAACTTTCCTCCATTGAGGTTCATTCAATCCATGTTTATCACACAATCAAGATTCTGGGAGTTATAATCTACAGATCACTAGTACACTATCCTTCCCTTTTTTTTGTTTTCTGTTTTCTGGAGGCAGTTGGGATTAAGTGCCTTGTCCAGGGTCACACAGCTAGTAAGTGTCAAGTGTCTGAGGCCAGATTTAAATTCTAAGACTGGTGCTTTATCCACTTCACCACCTCATTGGCCCTTTCCTTCCTTCTTCAATGAATTTAGCACCGGTATCATATTTTTTTTCCCCTCCAACTCCTGCCCTCCTACTACAAAGTTGGATATTCCTTCAAACCCTCTAGCCTCCTAATAACGTAACTTATTCATTTCCCATGGCCTCATCTTCCACCCCACCACAGCTACGCAGGTCATCCTCCTCTTGATCTTCCCATCATCCATAAGCTTTTTACATAAATGTTCATGAACTCTAAAATTCTTTGATGGGATCATAAGGATCCCCTCTCATGTAGGGATGAACCTTAGAAAACCATATATTAACATTAGCTATGTTCTACTATATTTTTATTTATTTTGTTAAATGTTTTCTAATTAATTACATCTTCAAAGGGTCCTCTAGGAGTGTTGCTGGCCATACGAATCTGGACATCAATGATGTGTACCACCCAGTAACCCTGAAAATCTTTGTTTCTTTTTTTAGTCAATAATGGTGAGGTAAATATTCACTGGTAAATCAAATGCGGTAAAAAATAAAGACCTAGGAGTGAATCCTGGACTCCCACTTGCTAGCTGTGTTAGTTTAGACAATCCAATTAACCTTTCTGAGCTTCCATCATTTCAACTAAAAAATTAAGAAGTTGAATTAAATGACCTCTAAGCTCCTTTTCAGATTAAAATTTAGGATTCTTTGGTCCTAAAGGGAAGTGGTGTAGTATAGTGGAAAGAGTATCAAAGAACCTGGGATTGAATCTCCATTTTTACATTTGGGATTGTGGGAAAAATCACATTTTCTCCCTGGACTAGAATTTCTTTATCTGCAAAAATAAAGTGTTTGGTTTCATAGTCTCAAAGGTCATTCGAGTTCTAATGTTCTTCTGTGGTTATAATAATGGATGTTAAAAATACTTAGACCAAGCACTAAAGTGGGGGATGGGGAGAGAAGGGAAACCAATTAAACTGTCCATTCTTCTTCCCAAAATTTTTTATTTGTAGCCTCAGAGTAAGGTAGAAATAAGCTTTTCCAAACCTGTCCACTTGAACAAATTTCAAAGTAAAATCTCATAAGCCTCCAAAACACCTCCTCCCCATCATACATATATACATCTGGATGTGCATAAAGCAGTGGCTTCCCTGCCACGTGCTCATTATATCGCTCTCAGAATCTCAGATCCTGTCTGTCTGGCAAGGCTCATCCTCCATGAACCAGCCTCATCTGGGAATAGTTTAAGTTTGCTCATTGCCACTGTAGAATCAGCAGATGGTGCATCCCGACATTGTGTTTTATGAGCCTCTCCACCCCACCCAAAACACTCACACACAAAAAGAGGCATCTGTTTATTTGTTTAATTTCTTTGTGAGGGAATGGTAGGTTAAAAAACCAAACCATGCTTAGGTCGACCTTTGGAATTGGGGAGGACCTCCCCTGACACAGAACAATCTACTGAAATTAGATACATTGGTGTTTTTAAGGACTTTAATAATGAAACTAATTTTAGGCTTGCTGTCAGGGGGAAAAATTGACAATTGGAGCTGTCCACATTTAGAATGGACTGCTTCAAGAGGTGGTAGGTTTCCCTTCTTTGGAAGTCTTCAAGCAGAAGCTGGTTGAACTGAGTAGGTATATTATAATGATGATTACTTTCACCTATGAATTGGACTAATCCATGACATCCTTTTTCCTTTCAATGTCTATGATTCTGACTCTGTAATGACCCTAATACCTATTACAAACATAAAAATAAGCTCTTACAACACAGCAGGGGGCCATATGAGTCATCACTTAACAAAATGCTTAACAAAATGCATAAGAAACTTGTTTCTGGATCAATCAGATCTGGGTTTCAAGTGGTGCCTATGAAGTAGGCTTATGTGTGACCTTTATCAAGTCACTCCTCCATGGTGCCAGGCAACTCTCCAAGACTTAGTTGTTGAGTAGATAGGTTCCTGATTTGAACTGGTACTGGGAGCTTCCTACACTGATGAAATCATACTTAAAAAGCAAAAGTAAACAAATAAAGGTATGGGGACCCTGTCAAGCCTCAGGTTAAATACAAATCAAACTTCAGGAGTCTACCAAAAAAAGTAATAATTTACTTCATAACTCATTCAAAAAGACCTTCTGAAAGATTTACTTAGGAATCAAAAGTTTAAATGGAGGTCACCTTTCCTCGATTTAAAAGATGCTAAAACTGAAGAGGGCTTTGTTTATTTATATTATATATTTATATAAGATATCCTCTACTATCAATCTGGAGTCTTGTATGCTATTAGAAACATTGAATTTAGAGATGAAAGGGACCTTAAACACACAATGTAATCAGAAAATCCTAGGATTATGGAATGTGAAACTGGAAGAGATCATATAAACTATTTAGTCCAATACTTTAATTTTATAGATCAAGAAACTTACATGAAAGTAGCTGAAGGAATTAACTCAAGTTTCCCTCAGATGATAAGTAGCAGAGATAAGATTTTAATCCTATTTCTCTGGCTCCCAAGTCCAAAGAGAATGTAAAATATGACTGGGTTTTTTTTTTAATGTTTTTAATATTGCATTGCATTCCCTAGAACAAAGGCCACCTTGAAGGTTCTCCTTAGCCAAAGCTATCTCATATATACAGTAAAATATTGGCATTGTTGTTGAGTCATGGACTCTATGAGACCTCATGACCCCATTTGGGGTTTTCTTTATTCTCCAGCTCATTTTACAAATGAGAAAACTGAGGCAAACTGGCTTAAGTGACTTGCCCAGGATCATACAACTAGCAAGCATTGAGGTCAGATTTGAATTCAGGAAGATAAGGTTTCCTGCATCTAGGCCTGGTGCCCTATCTACTGTGCCACTTAATTGCCTACATTAAAGTATGCAGGATGAATAATCTAGCCAAAAAAAAAAGAATTATTTCTAATTGAATTCAATAAACACTCAAACATAAATTACCTGGGAAAGAGCTCCTTGCAAGAATGCTAAGAAAACTGGAAAGAAGTCTAGTAGAAATTAAGTTCAGAGAAATATCATAATAAATGATCTGAATGTTAAAGATCATACTACAAAAAAATTAGAAGATAAGCAGATCATACATATACCTTTTACAGCTATGGAAAGGGAGTAAATTCTAATTTAAATAAAGTATAAAGGCAACTATAAAATATACATTAAATTAAATTTGAAAAAATTAAAAACCTTTCAAAAACACAATTAATATATTAATATAATAATATATACATATAGTATATAGCTATAATATAGAAAACATAAAATAAATTAAATTACAAGAAATTAAAAAGATCATTCCAAAACAAAATCAGTGCAACCAGCATCAGAAGGGAAGCAGGGGACTAGGAGAAAATTTTTAACAAAATGTTTGTAAGGGTATGATAATGAAGTCATATAAATGACTTGAAAATTTTGTATGTTAATATATATGTATATATGTGTGTGTGTATCTATACACACATATATGTATTTATATATAAAACGAAAAAACATGCCCTAATAGAAAAATGATCAAAGGATATTAATAAACAGTTCTCAAAAGAGAAATTGCAAGCTACAAAAGACTGTTAAAATCACTAACAATGAGGAAATTAAATCAAAAGCATTCTGAGGTTTCCTCCCACACCCAGAAAATTGGCAAAACTGGAAGAGAAAAAGTTGTAAATAGTTAATGTTTGAGAAGTTGTGGAAAGGCAAGCACCTTAATTGAAGGTGGGTAGAGCTGTGAGTTAGTTCAACCAATCAGGAAAGCAGTTTGGAATTAGGCAAAAGGAGTGACTAAGATGTAAACACCCTTTGGCCCCGGGGTTCCACTGCTGGGCACATCCCCCAAGGCCCCATGAAAACTTTGAAGCCCTTTAAAGTATGGCTCCTTCTAACCTTTTCCCACTTAATACACACATTCTATCTTCTTCCACTAGTTCCATGGCTCAGCCAAATGGGCCAACTGGTTCCCTGGATGCAATACCTCCTCTCCAAACTCTGCCTTTCCATGAACTGCTCCTACATCTAGACAGGCAGCTAGATGATGCAGTGGATAGGGCACCAGTGCAAGAGTCAAGAGGAGTTCAAATCTCACCTCAGACACTTGACACTCCCTAGATGTGTGACCTTGGGCGAGTCACTTAACACAATTGCCTCATCCTGGCTCTCTCCAGTCATTCAGATGAATATCTCATCCCTGAATTCAGATAGCTCTGGAGTAGAAGTAGCTGGTGACCTGCACAGTCCTCCCTCACTCAAAACAAAGTTAAGTGCAAGTCATGTCATTATTTCTCTGATGACATGGTCTTCGGCAATGAAGGACGAACACACACATTCATCAGGACGACTGGAGATGGTCCAGGATGCAATGGGAGACCCTGGTCATTTCTTTGAGTGAGATACACCTGTTCAATGAATAGGAAAGACCCTCAGGGTTGCTCTTCCAAAGAGAAACAGTTGCTATTGATATTTACTGTAAGCCACGAGGGCCCAAAATAAAACCACTAAGGCTTGGGCAGGGACCTATCTATGAGCTTCAGAAGGAGCAGGAAAGGAAGGAAGGAAGGAAGGAAGGAAGGAAGGAAGGAAGGAAGGAAGGAAGGAAGGAAGGAAGGAAGGAAGGAAGGAAGGAAGGAAGGAAGGAAGGAAGGAAGGAAGGAAAAAAAAATCTAGCCAGTAAACCCCAAGTTAACTGCGCAGCTTCTGGCCAGACGGGAAGAGGGAGAAGGAGAGGATGAACTGAGTTACCCAGCTGGCTGGGTCCCCATTCAGGCAGCTTGGTCTACTCACAGATTGTGCTTGTCCTTCATTTTTGAAGAGGACCATGACATCAGGAAGATGATGACATGACTTGCAGTTGACTTTGATTTGAGTGAGGGAGGGCTGTGAAAGGTCACCAGCCTCATTTTCTCCTCCAGAGTCATCTAAGAGGGGGAAAAAATGGTCAAATTGGCTGATGCAGCAATTCTTTTCATTCCCGAGAGGAATCTTGTTCTGAAAACAGCTGCTGTCTGGGTTCCCTGGCTTTCCGTGTGGACTCTGCCCAGAGCTGCTGTCCTTTGAGCAGAAGTGGGACAGCAGCCAGTGGCAAAGGTCACTATTGCCTTTACCACAGTCTGGGAAATCCTTCCCTTGTCACCCTGATCAAAGAACAAGTTGTGTAGAGAAATAGATATGCATGGGAGTGAATAACTAGCGTCAAATCTATATCAGTCTGGAAGGACATGCCACATGTCGCTGTCCTATTCAACTTTTTATTAATAACTTGAATAAGATGTAACTAATTCAACCTTGTGCATCCCTTTAACGCCTGAAAATTGCTTTACACACATCATCTCATTTGATCCTTACAGGAACCCTGTGAGGTAATTACTGTAATTATAAGCCTGTTTTACAAACGGGGAGATTGAGATTCTGAGAGGTGAGGTGATCTATTCAGTGTCACATAGCCAGCCAGTCAGTTTGAAGGATTTCCTCTAACTGTAATGTTTTACAAGACACAATAATTAAACCTGCATATTCTCCAAACCTGAATTAGGGGTCTGGAATGGAAAAAATAGCCAATATCTTTGATGACAAGACTAGAATTTCAAAAGATTCTGAGCTGTTTTTTGGTCTGGTGAAAATCATGACTCTAATTTTTTTAAAATATGAAATTAGCAAGATTTCATGTAAAGTAGAACTCTGATGAATTCAGTGATCAATCTCAACTCTAGAGGACTCATGGTGAAGCCTCAAAAGCCTCAAACTCCTTGGTAGAGAAGGGACACACTATAGGTACAAAATGTAGCACGTCATCAAGACACAGCCAAAGTATTAATGTTTGCTTACCTTTATTGCTTCATTACAAGGGAAGATTTGATTGGGGGAAGAGAGAAGATCATTGAGAAATGATGGAGATGTTAATAAAAAAAAGGAACATAGATACAAAACCTATTTTTAAAAAGAATGTCAGATTGGATACGGAAGAATCCAAGATCATGGAACTCAACAATTTAGTGTTTCCCCCAAACATAAATTAGTTGGGGAAGAATTTCCTATTTAACAAAAACTACTGGGAAAACTTGCAGTTTGGAAGAAATTATGCTTAGAACAACATTTCACATCATGTACTAAAATTAATTCAAATAAGATATGGAATCTGAATATTAAAAATTTTTAAAGAGAAACATCAGGTATCTTTCACAGCAATAGTTAGGAAGAAAAGCTTGTAATTTAATAAAGAATAGAGATGTTCATAAAATAAAATTAAATAATCTCTCATAAGAAATCTAAAAGCTTTTGCATAAATAAAATTGATATAAGATATAAAGAAAAATAGATTATTGGGAGAAAATATTTACATCAAATACCTCTGAGAAGGATATATTCACCATCTATATTGAAGGGACTAAGATGCCAAAAGCTATTCCCAGTGGGTAAGTGGCCAAAGGGTATGAACAAACAATTCTCAAAAGAATTGTAAGTTACTACCAATCATATGAAAAACTGATGAAAATCACTAAAAATAATCACTTCACTAAATAATAAAATCACTAAAATGCAAATTGAAAAAAAAACCATTGCATTTCATCTCACAACTAACAAATTGGCAGAGATAATGAAACATAGGGATAGTCAGTGTTGGTGGTGGTAGAGGTGGTGGTGGAGATGGTGGTGGTGGTGGTGGAGGTGGGGTGTTATAGAAAGACAATTGGTGTTGATAGAGTTATGAATTAGTGTAGCCATTCTCGAAAACAGCTTGAAACTACGCTAAGAAAGTGACTGAAAAGTCCATATCATTTTGCCCTTGAAAATTCCCCTGCTAGGCAAATATCTCAAAGAGAGCAATGTTAAAAGTAAAGATCTCAAACATACCAAATATTTATTGCAGAACTTTTTGTGATAGTAAAGACCTATAAATAAAGTAGGTTCGTACTGATTGGGGAGTAACTAAAATTATGAGGCACAAGTGTAATAGACTCTATATTTTAAGAAACAATAAATCTGATGAAGAAACACCAAAAACCACCATTGGAACTGATGCAGAAGAAAGTAAACAGAACCAAGAAAACAATATGGGCAACTATAACCAATTCATGTTTTAAAAACAATTAAAAGACTGTGTCACAAAATTAATACAAATAAGATAAAAAAGGAAGCATTTGACTAGCAAAGAATTTTTTTAACAAAATGTTTGTAAAGGTATGACCACCAACAAATAAAGCTTGAAGAAATATATAATATCAAAAACTTAATAGATAAATGACTACAATGATGAGAATGGAATGAACGATAATACTTGAAATTAAATTCTGTTGAATTATAATGATGAAGCTCCAAAAAGAGAGCTCCCCAAGAGACCCAAAGAGAGTTAGGAGAATGCCCTGCTCTTCCTTCTTTGTGGAGCTGGGGAAACTATAGGAGTACATCGATGTACATATGTTTCATGTGCTGGTTACTTGTACTAAGCTATCTTTTCCTATTTTTTATTCTTTGTTTAACGTGAGGACAGTTTTCTGGCACAGCTTCTTCATAACATGACCCCCCAACACATACACACAATACACACACACACACAGAGGCATTATAGCCATGCCTACAACCAACAAAATAATTCTTTGGGACAGAGGAAGGAATGTGTTACACTAGGAAATAAAGATGATGAACAAACAAAAGAATAAATATTTTGAAAATAGATTAAAATAGATTGAATGTAAAGTATTGCAAAGGTTCAAAAGGTTGCAGATCTGACTTGATAACAATTCATATAAAAAAATCTGGTAGTTTTAGTTGATCACCAACTGAACAGGAACCACAACGTATTACTAAGATACCAACACCATCTAGGTTGTATGCCTATCCATTCATAAATAGTGCCCAGATTAGGGGAAATAATTGTTTCTTGCACTGAGCAAACAACATATGGGGCATTATAGTTTAATTTTGAAAATAATATTTTAAGGGGCACATTGATGTTTATATTCTAGTTAGCGTTTCTCTGAAAAGAGAAAAGTCATTGGCATATCGAGGCAATTTTAAATTGTCATACAAGACATACAATACAAGGTTAAAGAAAATGACGATGTTTATCTTAGAGAATAAATAAAGAGAGAGTGTAATGTAACAAAAAGAGTGCTAAACTTGTAGTTAGAGGGTATGATCTCTGTTATTTACTACCCATGTGACCTCAGGCAAACCATTTAAGTCCTGCAGCCCTCAGTTTCCTTATCTGTAAAATAAGGAGATTGGACTATGTAGTGGCTAAGGTCCCTTCTAACTCTAAATCCATAATATAATTAATAACTGTGTTAAAATACCTGAAAGGTTTAATTCTGTTTAACCAGGGTATGTGAGTTGAAGATGTAGAACTATGGGCTCAATATAAGGATGTCCTTCCTGAAAATAATACATAATATATTATATTACTAATATTAAACACATTGTTGTTGATGATGATAATGATGATGATGGTGATGGTGATGACGTCCCAAGTGGGTATGGGCTATTTTGGTGGAGCGTGAGTTGTCTATCATTTGGTGACCTTCAAAGGTCGAATGCGTTAAGGATGTTGTAGAGGCAATGTCTACAATTACATCTGAAGATATCTATATCTTCCACCACGAGAGGTCCTATTTCTGAGCCCTCTTCCTCTGATTCATCAGTTCTCCCCAGAATCTCCATGCTAAGAGAGTCTAGGCCAGCCATGTTCCCTCTTTCATTGATTTCCCAGCTGCACTCCTGACTGTCCAGACTTCTTTTCCTACCACAGCCCAACACAGGTCCTTTTCCCCCAGCCCCTTAAAGTTTCTGTTTATTTGTTATCTTCTACCTTTAGAATGTAAGCTCCTTGAGGACAGGGACTTTGTTTCTGCTTACATTGCATTCCCAGCTTTAGCACAGTGCCTGGCACATTTTGTAAATACTTAATAATGCTTGATGACTTGACTACATTAATGTGCCCAAGTCTCTTCCAACTCTTAAGATTCTCTGATCCCATGAAATACACTCATTATCCAGTGACTGTCTGCAAGATCTTGGTCTATGAGAAATATAAGAATGCTGAATATTCCTCTACTTGGGTCAAGGAGGTGTAATTTTTTTTTAAATGGTTGTTTTAGAAAGCAATTTAGGAGTGTGTTCCAATGTTTCTAAGCTGTCTGTACCCTTTGACCCAGCAATTCCACTACTGAGCCCCTACCCCAAAGAGCTCTCTGTAGTGGCAAGCACCTGGAAATGGAGAAGGTGTGTCTAAATTGGGGAATGACTATACAAATTATGGAGTATGAGTATGGAAGACTGTTATGCCATAAGAAATGATGAAAGAGATAGTTTCAGAGAAACCTGAGAAGACTTGTGCAAATTGATATGAGTGACCAAAGCCAAAGCAATTTATATAGTAACAGCAACATTGTAAAAATGAAGAATTTTTTTAGACTTAAGAACTCTCAACCACACGATGATGAACTATGATCCCAGAGGATAATGGATGAAGAATTCTGCCCACTTCATCACCACAAGATGATGATTTAATATACAGAATGAAATGCCCATTCTTTGACACGGATAATGTGGGGATCTACCTTACTTGATTATGCATATTTATAATAACAGTTTTGTTTTCCTTTTTTTTCCAGGGCAGAAGGGAGAAAAAATGTCTGATAATTTTAAAATAAAATTTAATTTTTAAAGAAATGTTGAATTTGGGGTCTTAAGACTTGGGTAAAAATCTATACTCTAGCACTTATTACCTGAGAAAGTCACTTAATAATGTTTCCGGGTCTCAGTTTTCTCATCTATAAGAAGAGAAGGTTAGACCAGAGGACCTATGAGGTTCCTTCCTGCTCCATTTCTGTGTTTTTATGAATCTATGGATGCCACTGCTAGAAAGGTGGTGGCGGGGGATAAAACTGGGGAAGGAGGTATGAAGCAGGCAGGCAGGTTCACCTCAGTATAATTTGTGAAATGAATGACATTAATCTTTCTGTACTTCATTCTCCTTATCTGTAAAGTGCTTACAGTTATATTTGCTCTGCCTACTTCACAAGGGTGTTGGGAAAATCTGAGAAGGTGCAAGACATATAGAAAGAGAGAAAAACGAATGATTGGAATATGAGGTATCACTATTTTCTCCCCTTCCTTTTTTCCCCTTTCCACTTCCCCCATCCTGCCAATTATATTTTGTAATCTTTACCTAATCATACAACCACAGTATTTCAGAATAGGAACAGGCCTCAGCATCCATTTAATCCCATACTTGAAGGAAGAAAAAACACCATAATATACCTATCAAGTGTCATTTCTTAAAGACCTTCAGTGAGGTTGAACAATTCCTTCTCAGGACAGTCCATTGCATTTTGGGGTACCTCCAATTTTAGAAGCTGACATAAGAGTAACACAACCCAGAATCTAAGGCCGTGTATAAGTATGCACACATATGCATTTGTGTTTGTACTACTGTACTTAGGCCTGTGATATATACCACGTGGGACAGAAATTCTCCTGGATTACAATTTTTTTGTGGCTCTCCTTAAAATCTAGGAGTTGAATTTTAAAAGGGCAGGGGATCTGCATGAGAAGTTTCCGAGTAAGTTGTCGTGGTTTCACCAAGTTAAGAAAGACTCAGTGAATCCAGAATCCCAAGAGTTTTGTAGTCCAATGTAGGCTGCCCTGCTCCTTGAAGAGTCCAGTTACTTACTTGAAAAGCCACAGTCCAGACAATGCACGCCTTATACTGTGTCAACTAATGTGACATCACCTTCTGACACCACCCCCAGATGAGGGGACTACATGTAATCTTTTACAGTTGACAAAGTAACAAAGGCCAGTCTATTTCATCTGCCACTGGAGATGCCATCAGAGAAACAGAGCGTGTTTTCTTCAAAGTTAAAAAAAAAAATCCGTTTTTGTCCAGAACTCAAAACTTGTTGAACTGGGAATTGAAAGGGGAGAGGTGGGTGGTAATACAGGGAGAGGGAGAAGTCCGATGGGGAGGTGTTGGCAGGTTTTCCAACCTTGGTTGGAAGTTTGGGGGGAGGAGGGGACTATGGGAAAGAGGGTGGAAAAGAATAAGTCTGCCAAAGTATGGGATGGCTCAGAACATGAGCATTCTTGGCAAGAAAAGGGGAGACTTCTGATGGACGGTCTTTGCAAGAAGTTGAAAAGTAGAATTCAATATTTTTCTTGACTTCTTTGCACTTCGTACATCTTTGGAGGTAATAGTATGGTTTATTGGATTAAGAGAATGAGTTTTTCTGTTTCAGGAAAACCCTTAAAACAGGCTATCAGCAAAAATGGTCATCTTGGCTAACATTAGGCACCTTGTTTCTGCCTATTTCTCAGGTCTTGAACTCTGGTTTGCCTTAGAGACTCATTTTTAACCTTTTTTTTCATTGGTTAAACAGGTTTCTGCTGAGTTTTCACACCTTCAGATAATTTTGGTTTTGCTTGTTAGAGGTATTGCTCATGTTAAGAAATGCAGTTTGCTTAATCCTTCCGTGATCCCCTGGTCAGGCTCAACCTTCTTTGAGAATGATTTGCCAGTGTTCCCCACAATTTACAAATCTCAGTTCAGACAATAGGTGTTGGTTAAAGTAGCAAAAAGTTTACTTCCAGAGTTTTACTTTGTCTTTGAAAGAACACCTCTAATAAACTATATACATATGTGTGTATATATATGTACGCACATATATATGTATTTATTTGTATATGTGCATACATATATGTGTGTATGGATATGTACCCAAGGGAGTCAGAGGCAAGTTTCAATTTGAATTTTATAGCATTACCCATTTAAACCTGATTAGAAGAGGGATAGGCACTGAACCTGTGATTTCAATGGTGCAGAGTACACTCCCTCTGCCAAGCAATGTAGCTTAGGATGTTCTCATTAACCTACATAGAGTCTTAGAAAGTTTAGCCCTGAGAGTTAAATAACTCACCCTGGGTCATATATGCATATTCATACACACTTTAACATATACCTATGTGTGTATATGTGCATGTACATATACACACATACATGCATACACACATTTATACACATGTACACATATATAGATATATACTAATCCCTTTGCTATATATAGATATCGATATATGTGTGTGAACATATGTGTGTGTATATATATACACACACATACATATACACATGTGTATACTGTGTACACACATATATATACACATAAATGTATCTATATATGTATATATGTGTATGTGGGTGTGTATACTTGTGTGTGTGTATGTATACTAATTCCTTTAGTTCAATGCCTGGCCCATAATAGGTGCTTAATAAATATTTATTGACAGACTGAATCCCAGTTGTTAGCACTCTCTCAATCCCTTCTCCCCTGAAAATGGCTGTTTATTCTCCACATATGTTTGGAATTTATTTTTTATAATGCCTTCATTAGAATATAAAATCCTGGAGGAAAGGGACTGTTTTCCTTTTTGTCTTTATAAACCCAAAGTGTCGAATCCCCATCTATTAGGCCAACTTCCAGCCCAACATAGGTTAGGCAATTCTTTTTCTGAAGGCCTGTAAAGCTGTCCTCAGGATTCCATTGGCCCAGAGGCTCAAACTGGGCTTGATGAAGCCTCCTGTTAGACTCTGGCCATATTGGCATGGCTTCCTGGTCACCTAAGGTAATTGCTTTTCAGACTTGGTGAGTGGCTGAGACAGTGAGAGTTTCTATTCTCTGTCCTTGGTGGGGAGGAGCATAGGGGTGTCCAATGTATGTGCTGGAACACCTTTGTTGAACAACTTTTCTATATTATGGCTAAGTGAACCTCCTTTTGTTAACTGTGAATGAAGTGCCGCCTTTAGTTTCAGCCTCAAAACTGAATAAACAGGTTAGGGGCAGGCCCGCCTTTTACTCTCAGCCTTACCCTTACAGTGCCTTGCTTACTAAATTCTTCTTGAACTAAGTCATATTTCTTCACCCAGAAGTGAAACTCTCACCATGACACTAAATGACCATGAGTCTTTCAAGGCTACATCGGTATACTGCAAGCTCTGGCTGAGCCTAGGAGGCTGGAAAAGCTTCAAGGACAAACTTCTCATCTACCCCTCATGAGGACTGGCCAAGCTGAACGCAGAGGCAGAGGTTCACCACCAGAAGACTGGCCTGAACGTGTTGGTTTCTTCAGCCACAGCAATTTAATAATAACATCTGTTGAGGTGAAGGAGGTGGCTATAATCTACACTGGTTTTGGCAGGACCCACATGGATGAAATCTCAGGTCTCTGAAGACCTGATATTGGGTACAACAACCTTGATTTCTAAGTGATAACAAGCAGCTGCAACAGCCAGCATTTTTATAGCATTTTGAGGTTTGCAAAGTATTGTAGAAATATTATTTCATTTTCTCCTCACCATAGCCTTCAGGGATTTAATGTTATTCTTGTCCTCATTTTATTGATGAGAAAACTAAAGCAAATAGAAATTTAGGGACTCAGGTGACTAAAAAATAGGTGTTTTCCCACACTGTTAAAGCCAGAAGAAATGTTAGAAACCATTTAGTCCTTATTCCCTCATTTTTCAAATGAAGAAACTGAGGCCCAGAGAAGTTAAAGGGACTTGCTTTGGGATCACACAGCTAAAAAATGGAAGAACCAGGATTTAAATCTAAGTCCTCTCATTTCCAGTCTCTTGTTAGATTTTAAAAGATGGGTAGAATGTCAACAGGTAGACATGGAGTAGAAGGGCATTACAGACACAGGAAACAACTTCAGTGAAGGCAGAATGGCAAGACATGTTAGGGAAACAGAGTCATCTAGTTTAGTAGATTGCTTGAGTTTTGTGCACAAAAAGAAGGGTAGCGATTGCAAGTATGGGTTGGCATATGATGATGGAGGGTCATTTATGCCTGGTTATGAGGTTTAAATTTTCATTGGTAAATTATTGATAAGGTAAATATTCACTGGTAAGGAGCCACAGGAGTTTTCTGAACAGGGTGTGTGTGTGTGTGTGTGTGTGTGTGTGTGTGTGATCATATTTATACTTAAGGAAGATTAGGACATGGCAAAAGTGTGAAAGATAGTACCTAGCAAGTGCTTAATAAATATTTGTTGACTAACCTATGGATAGATAATGGATAGATAGATTAATGAATGGATGCATAGGAGCATGGAGAGATTAGAGGCAGAGGGAGAGAGATTGTCAGTCAATCAACATTTAGTATTAATTATTTAAAGGATTAAGCAATCAACACCTACTATGTGCTAGGCTCTGTGCTAAATAGGGGGGGGGATGTAAAAAGAGGCAAAAGACAAACCCTGCCTTCTAGTAACCTACAATTTAATGCAGGAGACACCACACAAACAAAGAAATTCAAAGTAAGCTATATACAGGATAAATAATAAAAAGAGGGAAAGCACCAGAATTAATAGGGGTTAGGGAAAGTTTCCTAGAAAAGATGGGATTTTAGTTGGTATTTAAAGGAAATCAGAGAGGAAGATCATTCCAAATATGGGGGATGGCCAGAGAAAATTCCTGGAACTCAGAGATGGAGTGTCTTGTTCTCAGAACCACCAGAAGGCCAGTGTAACTAGATCAAAGATTATGTGTTGGGGAAGATGATGAAGAAGACCGGAGAGGTAGGATGGGGCTAGGTTATGAAGGTCTTTGAATGCCAAATAGAGCATTTTGTATTTGCTCTGGGAGGCAATAGGAAGTCGAGTCTACTGAGTAAGAAGATAACATGATGACACCTGTGTTTTAGGAAAGTCACTTTAGTGACGGAATAGAGAATGGATTCGAGTAGGGAGAGACTTGAGGCAGGCAGACCCAATAGTCTATTGCAATAGTCTTATCATGAGATGATGAGGGTGAGGAGGGGTGAGTCAGAAGAGAGAAAGGGGCATAATGGAGAGATCTCACGAAGGTGAAATCAGCAGGAGGGGGCTTATCAGGTTGTTTCTGCATTTCAAGAGAGAGGTGAAGAGAGCCTATGTTGAGCAACACATTGTAATCCTCTGAGGATATCTGCTGTACTGACTGTATTGTATGAATATGCATTTATGATTCAGCTTTTGCAGCCCTTTTTCTGACCCACATTGTCTTTGGTTCTTTCCCTCTCTTTTCTTATATCTAATATGTTTCCATGTTCTGTCTTCAAAAGAAAAACATATGCAAAATGGCAGCATAGTCTATGAATAGGCAAGACCACTTAGTACATCTCCATCTGCCTTTAGGATAATGGAGGGGAATGGCTGGCACACACAAATTTTCTATAAGGGGACATTCTAGTGGAAGCCCTGAGAACCACACACTTGCCTATCTGTGATAGCGTCCTGCTAGTATTTCCTGCAAGTTGTGACTTGTCCTCACTACTTCTGAGCCAGCAGTGGCTTTTGTTGCTGTTCAGTGGATCCAGACTCTTTATGATCCCATGAACCATAGTACACTGAGCACTTCTATCCCCCATTATCTCCCAAGCTCTGTTCTTGCTTCCATGACATTATCTATCCATCCCATCCTCTACCATCTCCTTTTTCCTTTTCCCTTTAATCTTTCTGGTCTTTTCCAATGAGTTCTGTCTTCTCATTATAGGACCAAAGAATTTAAGCTCCAGCTTCAGTATTTGGCTTTCTAGGGAATAGCCTGAATTAGTTTCTTTAAATGGTTAATGTCAACCAATAACAAAATGCGGTAAGTATTTATTTAAACTCCTGCTTATATTCAAGACCTTGTATTAAGGGCCAGGAATCCAAAGACAAAATTATGCAGATCTTACTCTAAAGTAGATTTTATTCTATTGGGAGCTAAAACAGATCCATAGACAAGGAAACTCAAGGTAATTTGGGAAAGGAGAGAGCATTAACATTAGCTGACAGAACCAGGGAACCATTAACAGAGGAAGAGACCCTGTGAGTGGAGTATTGCAAAGGGATGCACATCTTAAGAGGCAGAAGTGATGAATGAGTATATTCCTAAGTATGAGTGCATACTTAGAGCCTATGCAAAGACATAGAGAAGGAACATAACATGCTGAGTTTGAGAAGCAGAGGCTAGTAAATTTTTTTTTATAATTAATTAATTAATTAATTTAACTTTTTACATTCATTTTCACAAAATTTTGGGTTCCAAATTTTTTCCCCCTTTTATCCCCTCCCCCCACCCCAATACCCCAAGCAATCTAATTTTCCCTATCTCCAGTCTGCCCTCTCTTCTGTCATCCCTCCCTTCTCTTGTCTCCATCTTCTCTTTTCTCCTGTAGGGCCAGATGACTTTCTATTCTTCATTAACTGTATGTCTTCTTTTCTAGTAGCAACAACAATACTAAACAGTTGCTCCTAAAATTTGAGTTCCAAATTCTCCCCATCCCTCCCTCCCCACCCATTCCCTTTGGGACGGCAGGCAATTCAATATAGGCCATATCTGTGTAGTTTTGCAAATGACTTCCCTGATAGTCGTGTTGCGTAAGACTAACTGAATTACCCTCCATCCTATTCTGCCCCTCATTGTTTCTCTTCTGTCTTTTGATCCTGTCCCTCCCCAAGTGTTGACTTCAAATTGCTCCCTCCTCCCTTTGCCCTCCCTTCCATCATCCCCCACTTGCTTATCTCCTTCTCCCCCACTTTCCTATACTGTAAGATAGGTTTTCATACCAAAAGGAGTGTGCATTTTATTATTTCCTTTAGTCAAATGTGATGAGAGTAAACTTCTTGGTTTTTTTTTTTTCCCTCAGCTCTCCTCTTTTTCCCTCCACTAAAAAGTCTCCTACTTGCCTCCTAAATGACATATAATTACCCCATTCCATTTCACCCTCTTTCCTCCCACTACATTTCTCTCTCACCATTTACCTTAATTTCTTTTAAGATACGGACCCATCCTATTCATTTCACTCTGTGCTCTCTGTCTCTGTATGTGTGTGCATGTGTGTATATGTGTGTGCGTGCATGCGTGTACATGTGTGTGTGTGATCCCACCAACTACCCAGATACCGAAAAGTTTTAAGAGTTACAAATATTGTCTTTCCATGTGGGAATGTAAACAGTGCACTTCTGGTAAGTCCCTTATGACTTCTCTTTGCTGTTTACTTTTTCATGCTTCTTCTCATTCCTGTGTTTGAAAGTCAAATTTTCTTTTCAGCTCTGGTCTTTTCATCAAGAATGATTGAAAGTCCTCTGTTTCATTGAAAGACCATATTTTCCCCTGAAGTATTATACTCAGTTTTGCTGGGTAGGTGATTCTTGGTTTGAGTCCTAGTTCCTTTGACTTCTGGAATATCATGTTCCATACCCTTCAATCCCTTAATGTAGAAGCTGCTAGATCTTGAGTTATCCTGATTGTATTTCCACAGTACTGGAATTGTTTTCTTCTAGCTGCTTGCAAGATTTTCTCTTTGAGCTGGGAGTTCTGGAATTTGGCCACAATGTTCCTAGGAGTTTCTCTTTTTGGATCTCTTTCAGGTGGTGATCGATGGATTCTTTCAATACTTATTTTGCCCTCTGGTTGTGGAATGTCAGGGCAGTTTTCCTTGATAATTTCATGGAAGATGATGTCTAGGCTCTTTTTTTGATCATGGCTTTCAGGTAGTCCCATAATTTTTAAATTGTCTCTCCTGGATCTATTTTCCAGGTCAGTTGTTTTTCCAAGGTGATATTTCACATTCTCTTCCATTTTTTCATTCTTTTGGTTTTGTTTGGTGATTTCTTGGTTTCTCGTAAAGTCATTAGACTCCATCTGTTCCATTCTAATTTTGAGAAAACTATTATCTTCAGTGAGCTTTTGAACCTCTTTTTCCATTTGGCTCATTCTGCTTTTGAAAGCATTCTTCTCCTCATTGGCTTTTTGAACCTCTTTTGCCAATTGAGTGAGCCTATTTTTCAAGGTGTTATTTTCCTCAGCATTTTTTTGGGTCTCCTTTACCAAGGTATTGACCCGTTTTTCATACTTTTCTTGCATCTCTCTCATTTCTCTTCCCAGTTTTTCCTCCACCTCTTTAACTTGCTTTTCAAAATACTTTTTGAGTTCTTCCAAGGCCTGAGCCCATCCGACATCCCCCTGGGATGTCTGGGGTACTGCGGCCCCGCCCTCCACGTCTTTCCCTGATGGCACGAATATTTCCTCGTCAGATCCGGAAGTCGGGATCATTTGCATCTGTTCGAAAAGACTCTCTATAGTCTTATTTTTCTTCCCTTTTCTAGGCATTTTCCCAGCCAGCTACTTGACTTCTGAGATTCCTGTCCACCCCCGCCTAGATCCGCCCAGCCAGTGCTTGGGGTCTGAGGTTCAAATGGGCTTTCCGCAGCAAGCTTTAGTTCAGGTGCTGGGGTGGGGGCAGGGCCACCTCCCAGGCTCAGTTTCCTCAGGGGCTTTATTCAGAGACCTTCAGGAATGGAGTGCGTGGGGGTGTGGGGGGGCCCCACCTCCCAGGCTCAGTTCCCTCAGGGGCTTTATGCAGAGGCTTTCAGTAATAGAGTGGAGTGGGGCAGGGCCAGTCTCCCAGGCTCAGCTCCCTCAGCTTGTTTATGCAGAGACTTTCAGTAATGAAGATTCTTCCTGCTGCTGGGGGAGTCCGGGCTGCTGCTGCCGCTGCCTCCGCTGCCGCCCATGCCTCTGCCTCCGCCGCTTCCTCCCGAGGGGGCCCGAGTCATGGAGACACTCCACTCCCCCTCTCGTCCAGCTCAGGCTTCTCTCTCACTGACCTGTAGCTTCTGTGGGCGGAGGGACTTTCCCGGCTGCCGGAGCTTCCGTCCCTGAAGCCTGCTCGGATCAGTTTCTTTGGGGCCTCGGCCAGGGAAGCGCTGGGGTGGGGTCCGCTTTCCGGGGCGCGGCGGACCCTGTGGACGGCTCTCCAGGGCTCACTGGAATGGAAATCTCTTTCCCTATGTTTATGCACCCCCTGCAGTGATTCAGAATTTATGAGGATTTCTTTTTACCTTAATTCTATGGGTTGTGGGTTCGGAGCTCGTAAACGTGCATCTTTCCACCCCGCCATCTTGGCTCCGCCCTGAGGCTAGTCAATTTTGTTTTGTTTTAAAAAATGGGGGAGAGAGGGATCATTATTATAAACCAGGGAGCACTGTGATACTGCCTGTTTGTCTCAGGATGCTAAGGGCTGCTGCTTGTCAATCATCCAATCACTCTACTATCTGCATTTGACAATAAGTGACATCATAGGATCACAAGAGTTTAGAAGGGACTTTGGAGACCATTAAGTCTAGCCCCATCATTTCATAGGTGCGGAAACTAAGTACAGAGAGATAAAATGATTTGCTCAGGGTCACAGAGCTAGTAAGTGACAATCCTCATATCAGTCAAAAAGTGTGTGTGTGTGTGTGTGTGTGTGTGTGTGTGTGTGTGTGAGTGAACACTAAACACAGAATCATAGCTCTAGAACTTGGAGAGGACATTAGAGACCACCCAGGACAGGTCCACAATGTCCCCCCAATAGTGAAAGAAGCCAGATGGGATTCTAGGATCTCTTAACTCCAAAGCCAATTTTCTTCCTGTTGTACTATGCCTTCCTAATCAAATCTCCTGGCTTTGTCCATTTACTAACAACTCTTTTCTTCTCTTCCTAGATATCAATCAAATGCCCCTCCATCAGCACCCTGGCATTTAAACAGTTTAATTGGATTTAAGGTATTAAAAGCATTAAAAGCATTACTCACATGTACCATCCAATGTACATTCTATTCGAGTCCCAACCTAGCTCTTCTCAAGGGCAGAAATCTCTTTGACCCAAGCCTGCCTGTCTTTTATTGCCCCGGTCACAGAATAAGATCAAGGATAAGTGTTATCCAGAAGTTGTGTCCTATTACAGACTCCCCATTTCCTTGTGAAAGGGAGGAATATATGTCTAGTTAAGTCATGACTAGTTTAGAAAGCACTGTAGAAACATCTGTGATTCTTTTGATTTTCTGCACAGGCAAACAGGACAGCAGGATATTGACCCAAGGGTCTGTAACAGCAAGGACCCTGGCATACACAGGAGGGCCTGTTGTACAGCTTCTTAGACCTGCTTTTCTAAAAGAAAAGCAACTTTTGAGAGGTCAACAATCTACTTCAGTCAAGCACAGATATCATTACTTAGTTCAGGGGAGAAGGTCAGCACCCTGAACCTTAGAGAAACACTGAGAAATAAAAATCAACAGACAGGGCTTCCAACTATCTGACCATAAGCAATACATACATAGTTACTAGAGAGAGAAGGACCAACATCTGGGTTTTCAAAGCCAGGCGGCGTTCCTTAGAGGTTAATCAGAGTCTCATCTGGCCAAACAACTTCAGAGCCAGAGGGAATCACAAGCTTTGAGAACCAGTGCCTCATTAGAAAATAGCGAAAGGTGTGGGCCTTCCTACAAAACAAATCTCCCATAATCAAACTTCCCTTAATGGGCAGGACTGTTAATGGGTGGGGATGATCTTTAACTCTCATTATTACTATTACAGGGACCCAGGAATACTACTTCCCAGGATATCTAGAGTAGTGGATAGAAAGCCAGCCTTTTAGCCTCTGACATGTCTTAGTTGTGTGACCCTAAAAAATTCACCCTGGGCATCTCTGAAGAGGGAACATAGTATAGCAAATTGGGCACTGTACCTGGAGTCAGGAAAACTAGAGTTCTGATTCCATCTCACACAGATGTGAAGCCTGGGAAAGTCACTGAAATTCTCTGTGTTTTAGTTTCCTCATCTTTGAAATGAGGACTCAGGGTAGAAGGTCCCTCCCATCCCTGAATCTCCAATCCTATGATCTAGAACTTTACTCTCAGACTGAAGTCTAAATCCCAGTGCTGAAAGAAAGCACTGATAAAATTACCTATAGACATTATGACTCTCCAGAAGTACAACCAGACTGCTATAAATCAAATGATGTCAGAGACAGAGGCCCAGGCCAACTCTGGTCACCATTATATCTGTCTCTTTCATCTTCAAAGGCTCACCTGTAGGGACGTGTATCCTGCATTAACACCGACCAGCCAGTCCTTCAAGCAGGAGGAGTGCAGGGAAGGAATACAAGAGACATTCAGAGTTAGAAGGACAAGACTTGGTAACTTATCAGAGATGGTGTATGAAGGAGTGACGTTAAAGATGGCTCAAGTATTATAAACCTTGGTACTTGGGAAGACATTAATGACTTTATATAGAAGCAGGTTGAGAGGACAGCATGCCTTCTGTTTTGGACTTGTTGGGTTTGAGATGTTAATGGGTCAACCAAATAGAAATGATGAGCTCCAGTACATTTGACCCAGATTGCAAACCATAATTACTGAAACTGCTATTGTTACTGATGTGACAATTCCTTTTTCTGACTCTTTGGCTTTTGACCTTTGGTTTCCTTTGCGTGCTTCTTTTTCCTTCTGACTCTATTGCCTGGCAAAGCTCAACTCCATATTATCTCTACATCTAACTAATGTACAACTCCATACCCTCTGCCAGACTAGGCAATTAACCTTGCTTGGTTGATTCTGACTACCTGGCTGCAATAGCTAACTTCCTTCTTTCTGTTATTTCTTTTCTTTTAAGCATCTAATGACTTTATGTTGCTTCCTGGAGAAGCAAATCTTTGGTATCTGATCCACTTAAAGCTTCCCTCTTTAATGTCACCCCACATTTTTTGTATACCTTTCACCATCATCAAAAATTACCTATCCTGTGTCCTCAGCATAAAGAACCATATTTTCTGCTAGGAACACTCAAATAGAAGGAGTTAAGGTGTTACTGGCCTTTACCAAGGTGTTAAAGGTTATAAGATATTAATATGTTCCTATATGACATAAAATTTATATTGTAATGACTACTTTGGATGCTTAAAGCAAAATAGTGAACTCCACCTAGTCTTGGTAGGAATTCAGTGGATACTCAGTGAATTTACGAATGAACGAATGATTTTCACGTACTATAATAGGACCAGCAAGGAGAAATTCTTTTATAGAGGAGACTTTGTTCAAATCTTATCATATCAAATCTTATCATCTACTTGGTCTATGTGTAGAATTGATGCTGGTTATAACCTCTTTATACTTTTGTTATTTCTGCAGACGTAAGCAAGGAAAATAATTAAACATTTTGTACCTGCATCATTAGAAAAGCCCCAAATCCTCAAAGAAGTAAGCAAATATGTGAGCACCTTTTATTCATTCATTCAGCTGTGAAACAACTATTAAATGTCTAGGATAAGTATGCACAGTGCTAGGTACAGGGGAAGAGACAAAGATCTCATTAAAAATCAATAAAATATGATCTCTCCCCTCAAGGAGCTTATAATCTAGTGGGGAGGGAAACATGCATGAAGATGAGAAGAACACCGGTGAACATGAAAAGTTAGAAGTCATTGTGTCTGGATAGGATAAGGTGCAATGAGATAAGATTGTCATTAGAATATTTATAACTAAGGGGATTATGAAAGACTTTCTAGAAGTAGTGACATTTAAAGTCAACTGCAAGTCATGTCATCATCTTGATGTCATGGTCCCCTTCTAGAATGAAGGACAAGCACAACAGTCTGAAGTATGAGTGACGTATCCATAAGCAGAGACACAGGGCATGGGCTAGTGACTGGAACCTGTGGCCTCTTCACAGAAAAAATCCCCTTAATCAAAAAATTTGTTCTGTAAAACTTGGACTCAGTCAAAAGGCTATGTATGCCCAAGGACCTAGAAGGTCACGCATGGCCTTGAGGCTTTAGGTTTCCCACCCTTGCCTAGTCCAACCATAGAGAAGACTATCTGTGAAGGCTCCCAGATGAGAGAGCTTGTGATCCATTCAAATAATCCATTTTAAACAGAATGCCAATGTTGCAATTATAGCAGAAAGGGCTGAAATAGTAGATTTCAGCCACGTTGTATAGGATCCTTTGGACTCCGCCCACTGGGCATGAGCAGGTGGCAGTGGGGGTAGGAGTCATTACAGACTTTTAGTTAAGACCCAAGCTTGGCACTATAGGGGAAATACAAAGACAGTAGAAAATACTCAAAAAGAAAAGAAAAGAAAAGAAAAGCAAAAGACACACAAGAATGGCAAGAAGAAAAGAGAGTTTGGCATTGCCCAACTGTGGGTTCAGGGAAAAATGAGACATTGCCAGACACTGAAGTCAGAAGCTACAGAAGCCAGGCCACCCTCCTCTCTCCCTTACCTGCAACCTGACAACATGCAGAGACAACATCTTATGTACTTCCCGAAAAACATCAACTTCAACACTGAATTTATGTTTAACAAGCTCTGAGTGAGAAAACACAGGTCAGTCCTGGATCATAAAAATTTATTAAAGGCTTATCCTGCTGGAATATGCAGTCTCCTGGAACAAATAAGATTTTATTATAATTGAGAAAGAATTGCTTCTTAAAGCATTACTTATGGCTTCTCTAACAGAAGGGCTAAGCACATAGGGTAGGCTTTTGAATGATGCACAGAGAACCAAGTAGTGGTCTGGGCACCATAGTGAAAAAAGTCCATTTTTACTCAGAAATAATGAGCTTTCTTGTGACATGTTTTATTTACCAATAAACCCTCTCTGAGTCTCCAAATAATTTCTGCAGTGGTGGCTTGGTTATCTGGTAACTTGCTCCAAAACATGCTCACCTTTCCAAGGGAAGATTCAGATTCATGGGAATCTATGGACAGCTTCAATGACCTATACTAACCAATACCTAAAGATTACTTCTTTTCCTTCTCAAAAAGATGCAATACCCCCTCCAGTCATTCTATGAATATTTCTCAAAGGATGGTGGTCATTCCGCAAACATTTGCAGAACTGGGGGAGCCACACTGAAATATCTTTGGTGGGTTGTTTTGTTTCATTGGATGTTGCCACCAAAGAATGCATCATCTTGTGGTGATGGAAACTCTCCGCACTCGATGGCCTTGGATAGCAGACACAGTATGTCACTGGGACAGTATACTCCAAGGCATTCCAGTTTGTTAGAAATTGCTAATGCTTGTGGTTTGTTTCCTCTCGAAACCAGAGTCACTTCTATGACCCTATGAGGCACTGGGATTGGATTTTTGGATCATAATAACTCATATACTAATGTCTAATGAAGAAAGGAAGAGTAAGAGAAATTCTAAGCTTCATGAGGTCCTATAAACCAAGCAAATGTGTCCAGTGGCTTCAATAAATGAGTGAATTAAAAAAATTGAAGGTGCAAGCTATGTGTCAAATATGGCCATGCAAAGCATTACAGATGCAGTTTGGAAGGTGAGAAAGAAAGAAACAGAGACAAGGATAGAGAGAGAGAGAATGACTGAGACAGAGATACAGAGACAGATGCAGAGACAGATATAGACTGAGACAGAGATACAGAGACAGATGCAAACAGAGACAGAGACAGACTGAGACAGAGATAGAGAGGCAAATAGAGACAGAAAAACAGAGACAGAAAGAGACTGAGACAGAGGTACAGAGACAAAAGCAAACAAATAGAAAAACTGAGACAGAGAGAGAAACAGACAAAGACAGAGATAAAGACAGAGAAATGGAGACAGAATTTCAATGAATGAATGTAGTTTCAATGAATGAATGAATGAAAAAAAATGGAAGTGCTTAGCATGTTCAAGCACTGTGCTAAGCAGACAGATAGAAAAAAAGAGCTCTCTCTGTCAAGGAGTTTCACTGAAAGGTTCCTAAGCATAGTACTTTGCATATAGTAAGCACTTAATAAATATTTGTTGAATGAATGAATGGGGTGCAAGCATGGGTCAGTGAAAAATATCTTGAATTAAGAAATTAAAGAAGCTAACAGTTTGTAGTCTACTTATGCAATCACGGACTTGGAGCTGGGGATCTCAAAGGCCAATAAGTTCAATCCTTTCTACCCCCAACCCATATTTATAAATTAGGAAATACAGAGATGAAGTGACTTATGCTAAGTCATAAAACCAGCAGCTTTTAAGACAGGACTTGAATTCACATCCTTCTGTCTCCAAGTCCAGAGTCCTATCCTCTATGTCATATGATTCTCTACCATAGTTCTTTTCCTTAAAAAAAGGGGGGGGAGGGCAAGATGACAGAGTAAAAGCAGGGAATTACTTGAGCTCTTCCCAAACCCCTTCAAATACCTGTAAAAAATGACTCTAAACAAATTCTAGAGCTACAGAACCCACAAAATGACAGAGTGAAGCAAATCTCCAGCCCAAGACAGTCTGGGAGGTCAACAGAAAGAATCTATCACTCTGGCCTGGGAGCAGAGCACAGTTCAGCATGGGCCATGCTGGTAAAGACCAGGCCTGCATCAATTTCCGGATTTCTTGACCCCAAAATGCCAAGGACAACTTGGAAGGTCAGTGGAAAAAGTCTGTCTGACCTGTGTGAAAGAATAGCATGGTCTTCCCCACCCCCAGGGTGGCAGAAGGGACAGCAGATCCTGAGCTCTAGGCTCACAGATTGTGCAGATTTGGAGCAGCTGATCTGAGGGGGATATCAGGGATCTCTTTGCCAGTGCTGAGGTGGGATTCTCTTGCTTTGCCCTGCTTAGATCTGGGTCAGAGTCCTGGGTGACAGTCCTAGGGTGAGGAGGGATGCTGGTGTGGTAGTCCTTGTAGCATCAATGGAGAGGGAGTCCTCACTGTCCCAAGGCAGAAAAGAGTGCTTGAGGTCAATCACAGACCAGAGCACAGACCAGGAGAGGATTAAACACCACTCCTTTCATCATATAAACTTAGAAGAGCTGAAAATTTGCAGGTCCCTAGAAGTATTTCTGCAAACAGCTGCACAAAAACCCTGAAGCTTGGGACAGTACACTCTTCTTCCCCCTCTGGAAGCAGAGAACTACCTTGACAAAGAGCCCAAAAATCAAGTAAATGACTGGGGAAATGAGCCAATATCAGAAAAAAACAATCAGACTACAGAATCTGACTTTGGGGACAATGAAGATCAAAACATATAACCCAAAGAAGACAACAAAGTCAAAGCTCCTATATCCAAATCCACCAAGAAAAATATGAATTGGTCTTGGGAAGAGAAATAAGAGTAGTGTAAGAAAATCATAAAACAAAACAAAACAAAACAAAAAAAAACAAGTCAACTACTTGCTAAAGGGGACCCAAAATTGCTGAAGAAAATAACACCTTAAAAAAATAGGCCAACCCAAATGGCAAAAGAGGTCCTAAAAGTCAATGAGGAAAAGAATGTCTTAAAAAGCAGAACTGGCCAAATGGAAGAGGAGGTCCAAAAATTCACTGAAGGAAATAGTTCTTTAAAAATTAGAATGGAGCAGATGAAAGCTAATGACTTCATAAAAATCAAGAAATTATAGAAGACAATGTGAAATGTCTCATTAAAAAAAACAACTGACCTGCAAAATGGATCACGAGAGATAATTTAAAAATTATTGGATTACCTGAGAGCCGTGATCAAAAGAAAGATCCTAAACTTCATCTTTCAAGAAATTATCAAGGAAAACTGCCTTGATATTCTAGAAACAGAGGGTAAATTAGATATTGAAAGAATTCACAAATTGCCTCCCAAAAGAGATTCCAAAAGGAAAACTTCTATGAATATTATAGCCAAATTCCAGAGGTCCCAGGTGAAGGAGAAAATATCACAACCAGCCAAAAAGAAGCAATTCTAGTATTGTGGGAACGTGATCAGGATAACACAAAAACAAATTCTACATTAAGGGGTTGGAGGACTTGAAATACAATATTCCAGAGGTCAAAGGAGTTAGGATAAAATTCAAGAATCACCTACCCAGCAAAACTGAATATAATACTTCAGGAGAAAAAATGAACATTCAGTGAAATGGAGGACTTTCAAGCATTCTTGATGAAAAGAACAGAGTTGAACAGAAAATTTGACTTTCAAATACAAGAATCAAGAAAAGCATGAAAAGGTAAACAGGAGAGAGAAATCATAGGAGATTTGCTAAAGTTGAACTGTTTACATTCCTACATGGAAAAATAATATTTGGGGAAGAGGGGAAAGGTGAGAGGGAATGAGTGAACCTTACACTAATTGGATTTGGCTTAAGGAGGTAATAACACTCACACTCAATTGGGTATGAAAATCTATCTTACCCTACAGGAAACTAGGGGGAAGGGAATAAGAAGGGGAACATGATTGAAGGGAGGGCAAATGGGAGGAGGGGGTAATCAGAAGTAAATAAATACTTTTGAGGAGGGTCAGGGTCAAAAGAGAGAATAGAGTAAAAAGAGGGCAGGATAGGACGGAGGGAAATATAGTGTCTTTCACAACATGACTATTAGGGAAATGTTTTGCATGACTACACATATATAACTCCTGTATTGATAAATTTCTTGCCTTTTCAATGGGGGTGTGTGGGGTGGGAGGAAGAGGGAGAATTTAAAAACTCAATGTTTTAAAAAAGGAACATTAAAAATTCTTTTTTGCATGCAACTGGGAAATAAGACATATAGGCAATAGGGTATAGAAATCTAGCTTTCCCTACAAAAATTTAGAACTCAAAATCTTGTGGAAGTGAATGTTGAAAACTAAAAATTAATTTTTTAAAAAAAGACAAAAAGAAAAGAGTCTTAGGATGATGATTTGAGGCACTGGAATAGAAACATGGCTATTCCCAAGATCCTTGGGTTTAGGGTTGGCTTTCCTATTCTGTACCAGAACTCAAGCATGGTGGAAAGAACCTTAATTCAGGAATAAGAAGATGTAGGTTCAAGTCTTATCTCTGCCCCTTATTGCCTATTTGTCTTTGAGCAAATCACTTTATTTTTTCTGAACCTAAATGTCTTTATATGTAAAATGAGGGATTGGATGAGTTCTCCTGAGCTTCCTTCCAACTTTAAACAAATTTTGAAAAGAATATTAATCAAGTACAAAGGTCATGTAACAGCTATCCTTTGATCTAGTCCCATGACCATCTCTTTCTTTTCTTCCTGGCCATACATCTCTCTAATGGGGTCCTTGACACAACTTCTCCTATGTAATTCTTTGTTCTCAATATGTGGCAGCCTACACAGAACAACCATTTACATAAATATTGTCCTTTGGGCAACTCCCAATTTTAATTCTTCAGAGACTAAAGTATTCCATGACTCAGCATCAACATCTCTACAAGAATACTGTTGTTCCACTTATTGGCTACTATGTTTTGAAAGAAATGTAGGGTAATTAAAAGGCATTGAGCAACTTTCTAAAAGCATTTCCACTTTCTCTTAAGTTCTGAGCCTACATCGTTGTTCAAAATATGTGTTTCTTGGGATTAACTCTATGGTCAGAGAGTTTAACTGCATTTCAAAATCTGGACAACAGGCATTCTTCATTCACTGATTGGTTCCCATGTGGATATTTAAAACTAAACTCTTAGAATTGATTCTGAATCTCATTTAGGGGGTTCTTCGGTATTCCGGGACTTGATGCCTTCAGTACAATGTCATTTGTTGAAAAAGGCAATTAAGACAATTACAACATGCTTCAATTTGAACTATTCAAACAAACTCAAGCTATTAAAGCTAAAAGAAATGGGAAATGATAAGTAAATTATAGATTGAGAGATGGAAGGGAACTACTCAGAGGCCATTGAGTCCAACCCCTCATTTTACAGATGGGGAAATTGACATTCAAAGAGTTTAAGTGACTTTCACCAAGGTCATGGAGCTAATGGGTGTCATGGATGGGATTTTAGTCTAGGTTTACCAACTCTAAACCCAGCAATCCATCCACTACATCCTGCTGCCTCTCTTAAAGGAAAATAGATTCATTCTGATATCAACACTTGCTAAAGAAATTTAAACAACATTGTGATGTGGAGGCCAAAGTATGTACATGTATGTATACATGTATACACATATATAATATATGTGTGTATGTATATATGTGTGTATATATGCACACACACATATATACTCAATACATACATACATATATGTGTATATGTATGTATATGAAATATACTTACATACATATATGCCATGTGTCTGTGTGTATATGTATCAGAAACCACCCAAGTTAGTAAATTCAATCTCCTTACTTGGTGGAGTGACATGGTACATGAGAGAAACAGAACTTGAGAAAATAAACATATTTGGAAAAATACTACAGAGAAGAATGTTAGAAGATAATGAACAACATTGTCTCATAAAATAGAAAGCAGTGATGGAAACTGCATAATCTTTGGCATGAGACCCATTAAGCCAAACCATTCTAAGAGCACTGACAGATGAAATGGAAAGGACAAAAAAGATTAAAATAATAAATTCACCAGCATTTCTATAAAAATCTATATTTTTCATTGATATTAATAGAGGCACCAATTTTTTTTGCATTTTGTCTCCCATATTAAACTGTGAATTCTTGAGAGCAGGGACCATCTTTTGCCTTTTTTTTTTATTCCTAGCATTTAGCAACAGTGCCAGGCACATAATTATATTTAATTAATATTTATTAAGTGTGAATAACTCAGGTAGTTACTTACCTGTTATATGCTATGTGAAGAAATAGAAATGATGCTCAGGAAGTTTTAAATGAGGAAATAATGGCTAGATTCGACCAAATACATGCAAAAGAAATTTCTAGAAGCATATAATATATATGTACATATGTATAGATATATAGAGAAATATATGGAGAAATATATGTATGTATATATACACATATATCCTACAACTTTCAAGTTTACACACACATACATGAACACACACTTATAAAAGCCAACTTTCAAGGCATAAGAAATTGATTTTCAAGATAACTAAAAGGAAGGGACAGTACTAAATAATTGCAAAATATCACAGATGGTATTATTATAAAAAGGTGATTGAAAGAATACCATGAGTGACATGCAAATATTTTCTCAATTTGATAAAATCTTTATAAGAATATTGCTGAATCACTTGCATCAAAGTCACTTGATGAAACAAAAGAAGGGAAAAGGTAGCCTTTTCCAAACACTTTTCTACAGCAGACCACATCTTCATAATAACACAGTAGACTGAGAGGTAGTTAAAATAGGATGTCCTGATGTATTTATTTATGTTTTACTGATTGCAAAATAGCATTTGACTTGGTAGAATAAGATACAACACAGAATACTCTCCTCCAATACAATGTCTAAAGCACACATGCTAAGATCTTATAGTATTCCTCCCTAGAAGATGTGACCAAAGAGATAACTTTATTCAACAGTTTTCTGATTATGAACATCAAAGGAGGTATAAATTAAAAAATGACATCTAGATGCATGCTCCTCAACAGTGTTTCAGTCATGGAGGATGAACAAAAATGAAAATAAGAACGCTTTTCAGTAGATGATGAGTTCCTTCAGATGTGCTTATTTGCAGATGGTATCATGCTGCCCTAGAATATTGTCTTGCTCCCAGAATACTGCAGAGTCTCCTCAATGAAAGGTCTGGCTGCTCAAAAGAAAATGTACCTAATAACTCACACAGGGAAAAACATGGATGAAGAGAGCCTTTCATCTTGGCTATAGCCTGGAAACCCAGAGGTAGCCCATTGAATTGGACCATCAGCACTTATATCTTGGATAGCGGCTGAAGGCAGAAAATGAACTAATCTGAAACTGGAATAGGAAGAAGAGAATGGGCTGAAATGCATTTGGGAAATTGGACAATGCTTTCAAAGACCCCAAAGTGACAAAAGAGTCCATTTTATTTAAATACCAGTATTCTTCCATTGATGTCACAAATCACTGGGCAATATCTTTGTTAAGGAGTTATGGGAGAATATGGATGAGAATAACACAAGATGAGAAAACGTAGATTGATTAGGATCCACACTACTGAAGGGAGTACCTAGGGCTTTGGGAACACAGATTTATTGATATATTAAAGTCACCTCACCTTTCTGACTCAGTTTCCCCATCTAGAAAATGAAGCATTGGAATGATATGGGTCTCCAAAGTCCCTTCTAGGTCTACATCCTGTGGCATAATAATGATAACTTCCCACATTTCTATTATGCTTTAACATTTATAGATTGTTTACCTTACAATAACCTTGTGAGATGGATATTGTAAATCATAGTAGTGGCATTTTAAAGACAAGGAAACTGACACTCAGACTTAGGCAAGGTCTCCTGGTTAATAGGTTGAGATGCTAGATTTGAACCCAGACGTCCCTACTTGGAGTCCAAAAAGATGTTATCTTCCTTCAATCACTGTTTATAGGAGAAAACAGCAAGAATACCATTCTCGGGGGCGGAGCCAAGATGGCGGAGTAGAAGGACGCACGTTTACGAGCTCCGAAACCAAAGCCCATAGAATTAATGTAAAAAGAGTCCCCCATAACTTCTGGGTGTGCAGAAGCAGAGTGGAAGAGATTTCCGTTCTGGGGAGCCCTGAAGACCCGTCCCCAGGGTCCGGCGCGCCCCGGAAAGTAAACCCGACCCCCAGCGCTGCCCTGGCCGGGGCCGCAGAGAAGCTGATCCGAGCAGGCTTCAGAGACAGAAGCTCCAGCAACCGGGAAAGCCCCTCCGCCCACAGAAGCGACAGGTCAGTGAGAGAGGCCGGGCTGAAGGAGAGGGGAAGCGGGGTGTCTCCGTGACTCGGGCCCCCTCGGGAGGAAGTGGCGGCAGCAGGGACGGGGGCAGGAAGCAGCTGCGGCAGAGGTGTGGGTGGTGGCTGAGGCGGCAGCGGCCCAGGACTCAGGAATCCCCCAGCAGCAGGCAGGATCTTCATTATGGAAGATTCCCGCATAAAACCTGACGGAGCTGAGCCTGGGAGACGGCCCTGCCCCCATCCCGCTCTGTTGCTGAAGGCTTCTGCTCGGGACCCCCAGGGGAGCTGAGATTGGGAGGCGGGCCCCCCACCCCGCCCCCACCCGCTCCATTCCTGGGAGTCTCTGCATAAAGCCCCCCGAGGGATCAGAATCTCAGAGGTAGCCCTGGCCCCACCCCAGCACCTGAACTAAAGCTCACTGATTGACAGCCAGCAGGAGGAAAGCCCATTTAAATCTCAGAGGCCAAGCACTAGCTGGGCGGATCCAGGCGGGGGTGGAAAGGAATCTCAGAAGTCAAGTTAACTGGCTGGGAAAATGCCTAGAAAAGGGAAGAAAAATAAGACTTTAGAGAGTTTTTTCCAACAAATGCAAATGATCCCGACCTTTGGATCTGATGATGAGGACGTATCCTTGCCGTCAGGGAAAGACGTGGAGGGCGGGGCCTCAGTACCCCAGACACCCCAGGGGGGTGGTGGGTGGGCTCAGGCCCTGGAAGAGCTCAAAAAGGATTTTGAAAAGCAAGTTAGACAGGTGGAGGAAAAACTGGGAAGAGAAATGTCAGAGATGCAACAAAAGTATGAAAAACAGGTCAATACCTTGGTAAAGGAGACCCAAAAAAAATGCTGAGGAAATTAACACCTTGAAAAATAGGCTCACCCAATTGGCAAAGGAGGTTCAAAAAGCCAATGAGGAGAAGAACGCTTTCAAAAGCAGAATGAGCCAAATGGAAAAAGAGGCTCAAAAGCTCACTGAATTTAATAGTTCTCTCAAAATTAGAATGGAACAGATGGAGTCTAATGACTTTATGAGAAACCAAGAAATCACCAAACAAAACCAAAAGAATGAAAAAATGGAAGAGAATGTGAAATATCTCATGGGAAAAACAACTGACCTGGAAAATAGATCCAGGAGAGACAATTTAAAAATTATGGGACTACCTGAAACTCATGATCAAAAAAAGAGCCTAGACATCATCTTCCATGAAATTATCAAGGAAAACTGCCCTGACATTCTACAACCAGAGGGCAAAATAAGTATTGAAAGAATCCATCGATCACCACCTGAAAGAGATCCAAAAAGAGAAACTCCTAGGAACATTGTGGCCAAATTCCAGAACTCCCAGCTCAAGGAAAAAATCTTACAAGCAGCTAGAAAGAAACAATTCCAGTACTGTGGAAATACAATCAGGATAACCCAAGATCTAGCAGCTTCTACATTAAGGGATTGAAGGGCGTGGAATAGGATATTCCAGAAGGCAAAGGAACTAGGACTGAAACCAAGAATCACCTACCCAGCTAAACTGAGTATAATACTTCAAGGGAAAATATGGTCTTTCAATGAAACAGAGGACTTTCAATCATTCTTGATGAAAAAACCAGAGCTGAAAAGAAAATTTGACTTTCAAACACAAGAATGAGAAGAAGCATAAAAAAGTAAACAGCAAAGAGAAGTCTTAAGGGACTTACCACGAGTGAACTGTTTACATTCCTACATGGAAAGACAATATTTGTAACTCTTAAAACTTTTCAGTATCTGGGTAGTTGGTGGGACCACACATACACATGTACACGCATGCACACACATACACACATGCACACACATACAGAGATAGAGAGCACAGATTGAACTGAATAGGATGGGACCATACCTTAAAAGAAACTAGGGTAAATGGTGAGAGAGAAATGTAGGGGGAGGGAAAGGGAAGGGGGTAACTATATGTCATTTAAGAGGCAGGTAGGAGTTTTTCTTAGTGGAGGGAAAAAGAGGAGAGCTGAGAAAAAAAAAAACAAGAAGTTTACCCTCATCACATTTGACTAAACGAAGGAGTGAAATGCACACTCATTTTGGTATGAAAACCTATCTTACAGTATAAGAAAGTGGGGGAGAAAGAGATATTGCGGGGGGGGGGGGGATGATGGAAGGGAGGGCAAAGGGAGGAGGGAGCAATTTGAAGTCAACACTTGGGGAGGGACAGGATCAAAAGACAGAAGAGAAACAATGAGGGGCAGGTTAGGAGGGATGGTAATCCAGTTAGTCTTACACAACACGACTATCAGGGAGGTCATTGGCAAAACTACACAGATATGGCCTATATTGAATTGCCTGCTGTCCCAAAGGGAATGGGTGGGGAGGGAGGGATGAGGAGAATTTGGAACTCAAAGTTTTAGGAACAACTGTTTAGTATTGTTGTTGCAACTAGGAAAGAAGACATACAGTTAATGAGGAATAGAAAGTCATCTGGCTCTACAGGAGAAAAGAGAAGATGGAGACAAGAGAAGGGAGAGATGACAGAAGAGAGGGCAGATTGGAGATAGGGAAAATTAGATTGCTTGGGGTATTGGGGTGGGGGGAGGGGATAAAAGGGGAGAAAATTTGGAACCCCAAAATTTGTGAAAATGAATGTAAAAATCAAATAAATAAATAAAAAAAAAGAATACCATTCTCAGGGACAATTATGATTGTATTATGGGGAAATGCTAGTGATTTTCAGAGAGTTAACCCTGAAGCCAATATGATTACTGACCTGGAAACTATAAAAATGAGTCCAGTGCCCTTTCTGGGATACCTCCCCAACTCAGCAATCTCAAGTTGAAGGTTGAACCCCTAGGGGGCAATTACATTTTAATCAACTTCTCTCATGCCCCCAATACACAAAAGCACCTGCTGAGCCCCTCCCCACCTCCCACCTCTTACACTAGCCTAAGTATGATTTCCCAATGATCTCTGCTCTTTCCCTCTGGCTTGCCAATTATATTTATCTTCTGTGTGATAGTGGAAGGAACCTCTGTTCTTGTCACCAACATGCACTTTCATCCACATTCTCCTCCTCCAGTGATATTGGTCTCCTTTCTATTCCTGGAATAAAACCCTCCATGTTTCACCTCTGAGCATTTTCACTGGCTATCCCTCCTGCCTGCAGTTTCCTCCTCATCTCTGTCTCCTGACTTCCTTCAAGTCTAAGTTAGTCTCACCTTCTGCCAGGTGGTACAGTGGATAGAGCACCAGTGCAGGAGTCAGGAGGACCTGAGTTCAAATCTCACCTCAGACATTTGACACTTACTAGCTGTGTGACATTGGGCAAGTCTCTTTACCCCAACTGGGTCATCTTCAGTCATCCTGATGAATATCTAGTCACTAGATTCAGATGGCTCTGGAGGAGGAGGGAGGCTGGTGACCTGCTCAGCCCTCCCTCACTCAAAACAAAGTCAAGTGCAAGTCATTTCATCGTTTCTCTGATGGCATAGTCTTCTTTGGCAATGAAGGATGAACACACACAAGTCTCACCTCCTGCCAGCAGCCTTCCCAGTTCTCCTTAATCTTAGTGCCTTCCCTCTGAGAGGGCATATTCTCAATATATTTTGTTATATGGCTTGTTTATTTATAGTTTTTGCACCTTGCATTCTCCATCAGACCATGAACTTACCAATAGCAGAGACTATTTTTTTTTTGCCTTTCCTCGTGTCCCCATTACTTAGCACAGTCCTGGCACATAGTAGGTGCTTAATAAATGCTTATTGACTGTGACTGTTTTAGAGAAAGTCAACAAACTCTTTGAACTGAAAACTTTCCCATGACCACTATAGTCACCCAAAAAGTTATAAGTACAGGCACAGGAAACCCTGAGTCGAAGGACAGAGAGACTAAAGATGGCTATTTTTTCTTTCAAATGTTATTTCTCCTCTGAAAATAGCGCACAGGAAACTGATAAACACTAATGTTCCCGTGGTCCTATTTTTGCCTTCTTCATGTTTTGCTGTGGAATAATCAACAGAATTAGCTTCCTGCTTAAGAACACAGCCCAAATAAAGGTCTGCTGGTTCCTTTCTTTCTTTTGTAAGAAGGACTAACTTTTGAATATATTAGCTATATTAGTGCATTTATCACTATGATCTCTCTCTCTCTCTCTCTATCTCTCTCTTTCTTTCTCTCTCTGTTTCTGTCTCTCTCTGTATCTCTGTCTTTCTGTGGTTCTATCTCTGCATCTCCCTCTGTCTCTCCCTGACCCCTGTCTCCAGTTCACAGAATCCAAAACTTAATGGTACCAAAAAGCTCATCTAATTCAGTCTGTTCATTTCACACAGGATGAAAGCTAATGGAAGAAGACAACATACAAAAGAAATCTGAAAAGTAGGAGAGTAGTGGAGTATGCTGGAGCATCAGGAGCAGTGCTCAGATGGAAAGCTGTATGAAATGATGTAAAATCAAACAGGACTGAAAAAAACCCCAATATACATACATGGAGAGCTAGGTGGCACAGTGGATAGAGCACTGGCCCCAGAGTCTGGAGGACTTGAGTTCAAATATCATCTCAGACACTTACTAGCTGTGTGACCCTAAACAAGAGCCTTAATCCCAGTTGCCTCAAAAAAACCAAACAACCATAAAACAGTGTAAATGGAAAGAAGAAATAAGTTAAAACTGAATTCTCTTTGATTACAGTGACCAAACTTGATACCAAAGAAGAGATATAAGAATGAACCTCCTTTCTTTGAAGAGTTGAGAGACTATGAATAGGGAGCATTACATATACTCTGGTATATAGTTGATGTGTTGGTAAATTTTTTTAAAACTACTTTTCCTCCCCCCTTTTTTTTCTTTCTTCTTTGTTATAAAGGATGACTCTCTGGGTATGAGAGACGATGGATACACTAAGAAATTTATGAGATAGAAAAAATATATAAATTTAAAAAACTAAAGAAGGACAAAGCATGGTACAATATTTTGAGATTTGTGAAATTTGAGGCTTTTAAAAATGTATTCTTGAAAAGCATAAATTTGAATTTCTTTTAAAACTCTTCTATTATTTAGAGTTTTTATTATTTTGGACTAGGGACGTTAAATTCAATTAGACAAACATTTAGCGTCAACTATGAGCAAGACATCGTACTAAGCACTAGGGATACAAAAAGAGACAAAAACCTGCTCTTGCCTTCAAGGAGCTTATAATCTAAAGGGGGAGGCAACATGCAAACAAATGTATGCAAAGCGAGCTACATACTCGTATATATACAGTATATATATATATACATAAGTATACATGTAAATATATAACCTTATATACATATGTATGCGTATATGTGTGTGTGTATGATAATAAAAAGAGGAAAAGCACTGGAATTAAGAGCGGTTAGGGAAGACTGAAACTGAACAGCCCATTCCAAAGTGAGTAAATTGAACTCATTTGCTGAACCTTACTTAAAATCCAAACAAAATTTTAATTTTTAAATTGAAATACACATTGTTTAAAATGACAACAGGAAGAAGAACCATACATTAAAGTTAGAAGGGACACTGGAGACCGTTTTTCAAAGACCATTTTATAGAGGGGGAGTCAACTTTACCAATTTGAATGGAAACTCGTCTAACGTCAGGACGAGTGTTAGCCTCATTTTATGGTTGACTTTATGAGAGTTGACTTTGTGGTGATTTTCCAAGGTCAATCAGCTATGTAAGGATATAAGGTAAGGATATAAGCCCAAGTCTTCCAACCTTAAATCCAGGCCTCTTGTTATCAATCCACCATATTGCCCTTGGCCTGAGTCAGTAGCTTCTTTTATTCCAAGCTGCTGAAGTATTACCAAATTCTGCATCAAGGAGGAAGGCAATATGTCATAATAGAAAGAGCATTGGTTCTGGAAGCAGAGGTCTATGTTCAGATCTTGCCTCTGAGGCCTACTTGCTATATAACCTTGGACAATTTACCTGACCTCCCTGGAACTCAATTTCCTCATCTATAAAATGAAGAGCTTGGACTAGATGACCTCTGAGTTGTGATTCCATGATTGACTTGTCTGGATTAGCAGTATCTACTACATATTAAATCAGTTGTGATTCATGTTGTTTTGGGGGACAAAAACAACATTTTTTTTATTTATGATCATTTTATTTTTTAAGTTATTTCAAAAGGAATGTTAAAATATTAAGTGACTCATAAAAGCATATATTCTAGGACCACCGAATCCAAGGTTTGCTCTAAGGCATTTGAGTCATGGTTCAATGTGGCTTCAAAAGAGAAATATATGTCCAGCCACTCTCATACTAATGGCTTAAAAACTTGATGAGTATTAATAAATCTCAGTGCCTGCCTCAGGTTCCTCAAATGATCTAATCTGGTCAAGGATCCAAGCTGGTAGACTGGGAACAGCCTGTGACCCTGGTTCTTCTTTTAGGTCTAGATCTAATCTGGTCAAGGATCCAAGCTGGTAGACTGGGAACAGCCTGTGACCCTGGTTCTTCTTTTAGGTCTTCTTTTAGGCCTGTGACCTCTATTACTTGGAGAAACTATAGATTTAGCTGTTGTTTTTGTGTTCATCCTTCGTTGCTAAAGAAGACCATGCCATCAGAGAAATGATGACATGACTTGCACTTGACTTGGTTTTGAGTGAGGGAGGGCTGTGCAGGTCACCAGGCTCACTTCTCCTCCAGAGCCATCTGGATCCAGGGACCTGATACTCTTCAGGATGACTGGAGATGGCCCAGGATACGATGGGAGACCTTGACCCCAAGGTCTATTTAGGTACTCACTTAGAATGAGGTAACACCCATTCAGTGAATAGACCTGTTTAAGAAGCAGCCCAGGGTATGGCCTCTTTAATGAGGCAAAGAAAAATAACTACATCAGACTGGGAGGGAAACAGCAACAGTTACTATTGATAATCACTCTTAAGCCAGGAAGGTCCAGAAAACAGTCCTAAAGTGGAGCTTGGGCAGGGCTCTAGTGTTGTCCGATCTATGGACTTTAGAGTGCAGTAGGTTTAAGGTTTTGGGAAAGGGAGGGGAGGGAAAAGAAGGGAAGGGGATTACCTCACTCTAAGTGAGTACCTGAATAGGCCATGGTCTCCCATTGCATCCTGGGCCTCCTCCAGTAATCCTGATGAATATCTGGTTACTGGATTCAGATGACTCCCTCATTCAAAACCAAGTCAAGTGCAAGTCATATCATCATTTCTCTGATGGCATGGTCTTCTTCTGCAAGGAAGGACAAACACAACAATCTGTGAGTAGACAAAGCTGCCTGAATGGGGACCCAGTTAGCTGGGTAACTCAGCTCCTCCTCTCCTGTGTGTCTCCCCCTCTCCTTCCTTCTCCTCTCTGAAGGAAGGTAAATTTGTATGGCCGGAGGATGCCCAGTTAACTTGGGGTTTATTGGCTAGATTTTTCCCTTCCCAAACTCACTGCACTCTAAAGCCCATAGATTGGACAACGTTAGACCCCTGCCCAAGATCCACTTAAGGCCAGTTTTCTGGACCCTCCTGGCTTGAGAGTGATTATGAATAGTAACTGCTGCTGTTTTCCTCCCAGTCTGATGTAGTTATTTTTCTTTGCCTCATTAAAGGGGCCATCCCCTGACTACTTTTTTGAACAGGCCTATTCACTGAATGGGTGTTACCTCACCCTAAGTGAGTATCTGAATGGACCTTGGATCCCATCATATCCTGGGCCCTCTTCAGTCATCCTGATAGATTTAGCAGAGTCCCAGAGAATGTTCTCCCACTGGGTGGCCAAATTCCCAAAATCCCAGCACCTAAGAGTATGAGACTCTAGACTTCAATAAATAAAGATAACCTCTCAGACCAGGGGTTCTCAACATTTTTTGCATCATAACTCCCTTTGACAGTCTGGTAAAGGCTTAAGGATCCCCTCCCAGAATAATCTTTTTAAATTCATAAAATAAGATACATAGAATCTGGGCAGTTGAGTGGCATAGTAGATAGAGTATTGGGCCTGTAGTCAGGAAGACTCATTTTCCTGAGTTTGAATCTCAGACACTAGCTGTATGACCCTGGGTAAGTCACTGGACCCGGTTTGCCTCAGTTTCCTCATCTGTAAAATGAACTGAAAGAAGGAATTGCAAACCACTCCAGTGTGTTTGCCAAGAAAACCCCAAATGGAGTCACAAAGGATTGAACACAACTGAACAATCACTGATTTCCCAACTCCAGGTCCAGGACTCTATCTACTGTGCCACTGAGCTGCCTCTGATGGGAAGCATGATTCTAGACATAGAAAATAGCATCTCAGGGTAGTCCCACTTACGACACTAATTCACTACATGATTTTACGCAACTCATTTTTCTGTTCTTCGATTTCCTTCTTGACAAAACAAGAGGATAAAAGCTAGATAATTGCTAAGATCCCTTCCAATTCTGATGATTTGTGATTTGAATTCAACTGCTGGTGTTGTTTTCCTTGCTTGCCACTGGTAGCTCGATTTTTTAAGCTTGCCTTTACCACTGACAAAACCATCCTCTTCCAGTGATCTCACGTAGCTAGTGTCTCAGCGCATGAAAGTACTTCTGTTGATATCAAAACATCACTGACTATACAAGGCTCTCAGCATGTTGGATAGGCTTGTGTTGACACTGAAGGCCTGGGATCAGAGCCAATGAAACCTGACAGGCCAAGGAGATATGTAGCATCCAAACCCAATTTGACTAGGAATTCAATAGAAGCAGCCTGGTTGGGGGTTGGTCCACACATCCACATTGGCTTGGAAAAAGCCAGGCAGTGCCAAAGACAGAAAAGTGAACCCAGGCCAAAGGAAAAAGGGACAAAGGAATGACTTAGAAACCTAGTTAGTGTTGATTAATTTCATGGAAAAACCAAATTCATTAGCCCGGAAGCCAATTAAGTTGGAACATTTGTTTGTTAATAAAAATAGCACCTAACAAGGACCCCCTTTGGGGATGATAGAAATAACTTGGCTTCAGAAATGGCAGTGTACAAGTATTGTTAGCTCAGAAAAATAAATAATACTGACCTAATTATACTGTGCACATAAAATGTCAGACAGAATCTTAGAGCTGGAAGGGGCTTAAGAAAAGAGAATATAAATTGTAAGAGAGAAAAGTGACATGAGGAGGTAGGAAATCCCTACCTGGAAGGAACCTTAGTTTATAGGATGTTAAAGCTGGCGAAGACATTTGGGATTATCTAGCAAGGCTTAGAAAGGTTAAATATCCTGTCTTAAATCATATAGTGATGGGCGCAGATGGGACCAGAGCCCATCTTCCTGCTTCTGGTCCATTGGACTTCCTGCTATACTCTACTGTTGTCATGGCAGTATGGGCTGTGGAAAAGGCATTTATGAAATGCCTACTATGTGCCAGAGCTGTGTCGCAACTGTACTGAGCTCTTTACAAATGTTACCTCATTTATTTGATCATAGGATAAGAAATTTTCCTCAATCCCAGTCTTTTTATTTCTATAATACAAATTACATTATAGATAAATCTCATGGCACAGTTGACAGTAAAATCCTGCAGAAAGAAAAATCTTTATCTTCAAGAGAAAAATGGATTCTATTCACAACCAAAAGGAATTAAACCAGTTTCTCTAACAGGTGGGTCAAAGAGCAATCCCAGGAGAGAAGAAAAAAGAAAATAAAGCCATAGAGTGGAAAATGTGAGGGGAGATGAATGATTATAGAAGCAGAAATAGAAGCAATAATTCCTCACGTTTATACTGTGTTTCAGGGTTAGAAAGCACTTTTACATTCATACCTTACCTGATCTTCACCAGGACACTGTGTGTCAAGTTAGGTGGGGCAGATGTTTTTATTCCTATTTGAGAGCTGAAGAAACTGAGACCCGGCGGTGATCAGTGGCTTGCCACATCCTACAGTTTAGAAGAGGTTGAGCTGTAACTCAAATTCAGATCTTTTGGCTCTAAGTCCAGCTCCCTGTCCTCTGCACAGGCATGTTCTCATCATGCTGCCATGTTCCCCTCTGCTTGGACTCTTACCGAGCACTCTAGCTCCTACCCTGGGGCCTCAAACTCCTTTTTGGCAAGGGTTTTCCATATTGGGTCAACCTCAAACACAGCATACTCCATTTCAGCCTTCTTCACTCCATGCTCTACCTAGCCAATACTTTTTCTTCTAACCTTAGGAAAATTAATTAAATCAACACTACCACTCCTGGAAAGGGAATGTTAATGTTTTGCCCTATGGCACTACTCACTGTCTTAGTGACTTCTCAGGGCAAAGCAATTCTCTCTGATTAGTGCTCACATATATGTAGATAGATAGATAGATAGATAGATAGATAGATAGATAGATAGATAGATACATACATACATACATACATACATACATACATACATACATACATAGATATTGGTAGACAAACAGATATAGATATGTAGATAAAGATGTATGGATGTAGATGCAGATATGTAGATACAGATATAGACAGATGTATATGTGTGTATATTGTATACATACACATATATGTGTATGTATATGTTTATGTGTATGTTTTTGTCTCTTATTAGAATGTAAGATTCTTGAAGGCAGGGACTGTCTTACTTAGACTTTGTCCACTTAGCTACGTGGCACATGCTGGACCTGGAGTCAGGAAGACCCTGGTTCAAATATGACCTCAGACACTTAGAAGCCATGTGACCCTGGGCAAGTTTCTCAACCTCTCTGAGCCTCAATGACCTCATCTGTAAAATGGGGATCATAATGGCTCTTCAAGAATTGTTAAAGATAATATTTGTAAAGTGCTACAATAACAATATCATGAAGACAAACAACTTTGAAAGACTTAAGAATGCTTTTCAATGCAATAACCAACCACAATTTTAGAGGACCAGTGTTAAAGAGTGCTGTCCAATTCCCGATAGAAAAATGGTGCACTTAAGGGGTAGAAAAAGACATACTGTTTTGGACATGGCCAATTTGGGGGTTCTGTTTTATTTGGCTAGTCATATTTGTTATAAGGGTTTGTTATTATTTATCTCCCAAAAAGAGAGAGATAGAAGGGAATGAAAATAAATGCTCATTAATGGAGGGAAAATATTTTTTATTATTTTATTTATTTTCAGTGTTCTACAATCACTTCCATATATCTTTAATTTTTCCCCTCCCTCGTCCCCTTTTCCCCTACCTCCCCACTCCCTCCCTGAGATGGTATACAGTTTTATATAGGTTTTACACATATATTCCTACTAAATACATTTTCACCAGTCATGTTGCATAGAAGAATTAAAATGAATGGGAGAAATCATAAAACAAACCAAAACATAATACAAAAGAAAATGATCTGCTACATTCTGTGATTGAATTCCATAGTTTTTTCTCTGGATGTGGAAGGCATTATGCCTTAAGAGATCACTGGAAATTATTTAAGTCCTTGCATTGCAATGAAGTACTACATCCACCAGAAAAATTCCTCTCACACTGTGGTTGTTGCTGTTTACCAAGTTCTCCTGGTTTTGCACCTTTCACTCAGCATCGGTTCATATAAGTCTTTCCAGGCCTCCTACATATTAATTAGCACATATGAAATTAATTTGAGGTTTTCTTGGGAGGGGGTGGGCAGCTGGAAGGATCAGGACAGTTTCCTTGTAGTGGCATTTGAACTGATTTTGGAAAGAAGAAACTGAAATAAAGAAGATATTCTAGACATGTTTCATGTCCCTGTCTCCTGCACAAAATAAGGCAGATGATGGTAATACCGGTCTGTCTACTTAACAGGGATGTCTGGAGGATCATCTGAGAAAGACGTCTTAGGTAAATATACTTTGAGTCTTTGGTTATGCAAACTCTCTATTAGCTGTGGGATTTCATTTGTACTTCCTGGAGCACACACAGACCCATGGACCTTTTAAAAAGAGGTGGGAATGCTCTTGAACCTGGTGGCAGTCCTACCACACAAAATCAAATGAATAAAATTATCCAAGCAACAACAAGAAGCCAATTTTCCTCAGAAGAAAAAGAACCATCGTAGCCAGCAGATGTCAGTTGCTTTTCTATTTTCCAAAAGGACTGGGTCAGAACAATATGCAAATGATGATGTGCATGAAGCCATGACACATCTGTCACTGTGTTTATCCCAAGGAGTCCTACAATTCACAGCTGAAAAGGGCCCTGGGAGTCATTAAGACAAGTTCCCCTCTTTTTTATTGAGGTGCTTCGCAACCTTGGGGGAAGTGACTTACCCAAGGACAGAAGCAGAACGATGTTTCAAACCTGGCTCCTCTAATTCCACATTCAGTGGGATTATTTGACTCTATCTCTCATGTTCTTTTATTATTCCTCATTTCCTTCCAAATCTGGTTTCCCTAAAGATTTTATGTGTTTGCCCCAGATTATGTTGTCTTGTCTGGAGGAATCTGCTGAATGCTAGCAAAATCTCCAGCACAGCCATCTACCCAAAGAGCTACCCAAGTCAGGGGTCACACTCCGTCATGGATTTCTTCTGCTCAATTTGAAGAACACAGGTTTTTGAGTTTTGTTTTTTTCTATTTACACTACCTTGCCAACCAATGAATGAATGAATGAACCTACAAAGGTTCTACTATTAAAGTCAGGTGTCATGCTAAGTTTGGGGTACAAATTGTAAAAGTAAGACAGAATTTGGTTTTGAGAAGATTATATTCTAATGAGGGAAGATGACAGATGAAGGAGTGGTGGCCAAGGAGATGTCACTTAGTCTGAGAAGTTGTTGGAACAGTGAGCAGAGCCACAGGGCAATGGATGAACATACTTGTTCAAGAAATGATAGTTTATATCTGAGAAGCAGAGTCAGAAAGTGTTTGGGTATGTTATAGGAAGGGGGTTGAAGACAAGAGATGGAGAGAGAAAAGGAAGAGTGGCATGAAGGTGGCCAAAGCATCAGGCATTCTGGCAAATCAGGGCTAGGGAAGGTTTGGAAAGGAGCAAGTTGATGACAATTAAAGGTTTCTCCCTAGCTTCCCTTGAGGGCTGGAGAAAATCAAGTCATACCATTTCCTTATTGTCCATGTCATCTCACAGAAAGATGACACTCTGAGATTGTTCCTCTGGGTATTCTCACAGTCCGAGAATGTCTGTGCAGCCCATGGACTCAACCATGGCCTCTTTCTCCATTCATGACTATCCTCTCTCCATTTCTGATGGTACATTTTCTCGATGAGGTCTTATATCATACTTATATTTAAATCACCACTGGTGATTTGACAGAGTCTATCATTTTCCATTAGGTTACTTCCAACATTGATTCTTTAAATATCATCCAGTTATCATTGGGTACAATTTAGTCTTGTTAGTAGAATATTAGACTTGGAGTCAGAAAGGCCAAGGTTCAAATCCTACTTCAGGCACTAGATAGACATATGACTATGCGCAAGTCACTTGGCCTCTGCTTGCCTCAGTGTCCTCATCTATAAAATGGGGATAATACCACTAGTCCCAGGGTTGTTGTAAGGATCAAATAAGGTAACAAAGGTGAATTACTTTGCAAATCTGAGAGTGTTCTATAAATGCTAACTGTTCTTCAAACAAGACCCTCCATCTCCTGTCTGTCCATTTTCACTGACTGTTGCCAGACCTGGAATTGCCCCTTCTTCATCTCTACCTCTAGGCTTCCCTGGCTTCGTTCAAGTCTCAGGTGATTTCTCACCTTCTGCAGGCCTTTCCCAGACTTCCTCAGTCTTCTTAAGGCCTTCACTCCCAGGTTGTCTTCAATGTGCTCTGTTTATATTTTGTTTGGACATAGTTGTTTACCTCATGAAACTGGGAGCTCCTTGAAAGCAGGGACTGTTTTTGCATTACTTTGTATCCCTAGGACTTAGCACCCTAACTAGCACACAGTAGGGACTTAATAAATGCTTTTGCACTCCATTGGGCTTGACTTGTTAGTCTGTACCAGGTTTCTCCAACTGGCCCATCCATTTGGCATATCCCTCAGTCAGATCTTGTGACCCCATCGACTTTCTAGTGCTTGCCCCCACGCCCACCCTCACCCTAACCCACCCCTTCTGGCAGAAAAGGAATTAGTGCACAGTCATGTTCTCACTCCCTCTTTTATTCCATACAGTTATTCCATAGGAATCACCCCCTAGGCTTGCATTTATGTGATTAGAAGACATCTGGGAGACAAAACCAACTATAATAACTCACAGTTATGCGGTTTACAGAGAAGGTTTGGTGCCCCTGAGGTTAGGACTGTCTTCCACTGAATGCTATAAACATTTCCAAAGTGTCTACTCTATACCAGGGCCTGTGCTCGGCACAATGTGACCAAGACACAATCCTTGTTCTCCAAGAGTTTCTAGGCTTGCCGGGCTAAATAAGGCATGTGCAGGCAATAGAGGATGTGTCATAAGAAAGGGATAAAGTCCTTTGGGAGCTGGGAGGAGGTATTTCAAGGTTGTGCTCTGGATTACTCCAAAGGTTAGGTTACCCAGAAAGATCTGTGAGAAAGGGTAGGGTAAAAATAACTCCTGTTTCTATATCACTCATTATAACCTAGAGACAACATTGACTTCTTCCTAAGATGAGGAAATTGAAGCCCACCTACTTGAGTTAGCCCAGGGTCATCCACCTACTTAGTTCCAGAATCAGGGTGGAGCACAGGTTCACAGACTCCAGATCCAGGACTCCATCCAGTATACCACTTTATAGCCACAGTTCAAATCTCTGGCCAAGCCTATACTGCAATGAAAACAACCTAGGAATCCTGTGCTGGGGAGAATTTTGCAGATCAGCATGTAAGGCATCAGCTGAACCATTGTTCCTCTCTCGGTTTCACATCCCCCCTGGGCTGTGATGTTTATCCCAATCACATGCTAATGTGGGGCAAAAGGGCAATGGCAGCACAGGATGATTTGGAGGCTTTTGGCTGGTGGCCCAGTGGAAAAACACAACAAGAAAACCTCTGGAGGAACAATGCCTCTTGTAGGGAAAGTGCCAGTGGGTGGCAATCAGTTAAAGCCCTAGCTTTCCGTGATCAGAAAAGCAGAGTGTTGGAGCTGGGAGGGATCTTGGAACATCCAAGATAGAATTTAATGTTTGTGCTTAGAACATAGACTAGAGGCTAGAAGGGAACTTTAGAGAGGAGAGCAGAGAAGGTCAGAGCTGGAAAAGACCTCCCAGTACAGAAGAAGCAATATCAAAGCTGGAAAGGACGGTAGAACAATCCAACCACCATGGATCAAGGACCCCGAGGACAACTCAAGTGCCATCTTCTGTATGTGGCTTTGACTGCTTCTCTCCCCAAAAGCTGCTGTACTCTTCCTCCCAAATTACTTGGTATTTAACTATTTACACATACATCTATTGATTTATTTTGTATTTAGGTCTCCCCCATTAAAGCATATTCTTTTCAAGTAAGAATTGTCTAGTTCTTAGCACCTCTACCTCTAACACTTAGCACAGTGCCTGTTACATCCAAAGCATTTAATACTTGTTGGCTGATGGATTGATTAATAGATATTGTATCAGTACTCAGGACTCAACTCTCACTTGTATCTCCTTAGGAGCTATAGCATGCACAGCAGCCACACCCTGGTAAACTGTCTCCAGGCTGAGGATAACCAATGGGCCATCAACCTGTTGGTGAATTACAGATGTGTCTAGCTCCAGTAAATGAAGACATCCCTCTTGGAATGGACAGATAAGAACAATTTTTTTTTTCCAATGGCTATGAAACTGGCTAAAGCAGGTACCTTGGAATGCTTAGAGCTTGGTCAGAACTGAAGATGCCAAGATCATCCATTGCAACCAAAAGCATGGCCACTTGTCTTGACTTTGGTTGCACCACTGGACTTCAATGACTCTGGAAGAGAGTGAGGCTGACAATTCTGTGCAATTATGCAATTCTGCCTCATTTAAATCCAATTCACTCACCAGTCAAGACATCACCCGATATCATTGGTCTTCCAAAACAACGGCAAAAAACATCAATCAGGCATCCTGCTAGGGCCTGGGAATATAAAAGTAGAAATTAAAAATCCCTAGTCTCAAAGAGTGTACACACTGTCCCAGACCTAAGGAAAGGGACTGATTTCAATAATATATATGATCATATATATGTATGATAACATAATGATAATATATTGATAATGCATGATACATACGTATGATAATATATCGTATTGATAATACATGTACTATGACAATATAATGTATTCACCTGTGTTAACTAGATTACAGGTAGCCCCTGATATCAGACATTTGCCACGCAAAAATTTTTTTGAAAATTTTAAGGATCAGGTAATTAATTTGCTGTACATTCCCTGAGGACTCATAGCTGCAGAATTATGAATTTCTTATTTCATCAAGTCAGTAAGATTGAAATTCCTTTATCAGGCCTAGCAGTTATGAGGACCCTGGAGCCCATAGAAATTTGGAGTTTGTTAAAAAGAGTTTCATTTAATGTTTAACTTCAAGAGAATTCATATAATCTAAGTGGTCACAAATGTATCTTGTATCTCTAGCAAATATCACAGTATCTAGTGCCTGATGGGTACTTAAAAAATACAGCATTTAGCACAATGCTTGGTACATAGTAGGCGCTTAGATGTTTGTTGACTTTGCCCTTTCTCTCCACCCCTACTCCTTATTTTTGAATAGTCTCCTTGGATTGAGTCAGTCCTTCATCAAAAATAAATAGGTATTTATTCACTCTTTTCAGAACAGTTGTCTGGATGTGAACTAAGAAGATTCTCCTTGAAAATTGCTGATCTGGTCTGAGTATGCCAGAGTCAGATAAACAGGAAAATGCAGTCTGGATCCAGTACAGATATTCTCAATAGTGCTACTCTCTGGTTTACCTAATATCTCCATGACTTCCCAGTATTTTATTAAATACATCCAGAGGGGCTTGCTCAATTGATTTAGGGTTTGTATCTAGGAGAACCTTTTAACTTCTTCTCTCAATTTAGCAAATAACCCATTTAAACCATTGTACAGTACCTCTAGGATAATGTGTGTATATAGGGGTATGTGGGTCCATATATGTCCATATGTAATATAGGTAGACAGATTAATCACCCATCCAACCTATTGATGTACTTGAAAGGTTACATGACTTGCATGTCCACATAAGGTTAAGAGAATGAGAGCAAGGTCCTTAAGCAGCTGGGTGGGCCCTGTGGGATTAATTTACTGAAGGAAGACAACGAGTTAGTGAATAGGCAGAGCAAGTGGGTTTGCTGATCAGTCCTGTTGGGGAGTATTTCACATCAGTGAATTCATACACTCATCAAAGTATCAAGCACTTGAAAATTATGCCATTGACTAAGACATAGTTGATCTGTAGTATGTCATTCATCCCTGAGGTAAATGAATTGGAAACAACCTGCCAAAGTACTATGAACTAGTTCTTTGGGTTTGCAAAATCATCATTTCATCTACTGGTTTTCATTCGTGAACTGTGGTATCTCATAACTTTGTTGAAAAACACACAGAGAATATGTTCAGTCAGTTGTTTCCATCACTTATGTTTGACTCTTCTTGACCTCATTTGGGATATTCTTGGCAAAGATACTAGAGGAATTTGCTATTTCCTTCTGCAGCTCATTTTACAGAGAGAATATGCATGCATGCATGCATGCATGTGTACATATACATATGCATGTGTGTATAGACATATGTAGAATATGTATGTGTAATGTGTACATACAAGTGTGTACATACAGAGACACATTTTTATGTGTGCGTATTCACACTCACACACTCACACACTCACACCCTCCTGCTCCCCCCTAGTCATTCTTTTAATGTTGTAGCTGGGTGGTGCGGTGGATAGGGCCCTAGACATAGAATCAGGAAGACCTGAGTTCAAATATGGCCTCAAAAACTTAGCAGCTATGTGACTTTGGACAAGTTGCTTCACCCGTGTCTACTCCAGTTTCCTCAAATGTAAAATGGGGATCATAACAATAGCTACCTCCCAGGGTTGTTGTGAGCATCAAATGAGATTATTTACCTTTGGTGTCCACCTGTCACTCAACTCTCACCTGTGACTCCAAGAAGCTGTAGCATGAACAGTGGCCACCCCCTGGTAAAACTAAGTTAATTGAGATAGAGGGTAACTGACAGGTTAATTAGGGGGATGTCTACCCCAAGCATGGGAGGACTTCTTCATTGGAAAGGGTGGATGAGAACACTTTGCTTCAAAGGCCATGAAAGCTACTGAATCAGGTACTGTGAAATACTTAGAGTTTGGTCAGACATCAAAGGCACCAAGGTCATCCATCCACTGCATCCTGGGCCATGGTCAGTCATCTTGACTTTTGTCCTGCCACCGGATTTCAATGACTCTAGAAGAGTGAGACTGACAGCTTTGTGCAACTCCGCCTCACTTAATCCAATTCATGCAAAGGTCAAGACATTTCCCTGGGATGTCAATTGTCCTCTCAAAAAACAAAGTATGAACAACATCTGTAAAGCATTTAGCAGTGTCTGGCACAGAGTAAGCACTTAAAAGATGACTGTTCCTTGGAGCTCCGTCATTCTTTCTGGTTTTCTTGAGAGACTATGCCTACGGGGAAAGGCCTCAAGGCCTGCTTCCCTTCTGAGGTCTGATAGGCCTCAAGAAATGAACCTCACTGCCCTGGCCTTTTTGGTATTTTTTTTCCATTCTAGATTCTAGATGTAGTGCCATTAACATTGGGAGAGTGAACCGTAAGAATTGGGATTTGAAATCCAAATCATTGGTTCATGAATCTTCTAGGGTACATAGGTTATATATCATTTAGATGTCTCAACCATCTTTCTCCTTTCACAAACCCCAAAGACTGGTCTTGTTCTGATGGAGATAGATGCTTGGGATGGCAGAACAGAGGGATAGTATACCCAGTCTAATTTGAACAAACACCTTTGAGAAATAGACTTTTATGACCAAGTAATCCCATCCTTGGAAAGTTTTTCAGTAGCGCAACAGAGTCAAATGACCAATTTTATACAAGGACCTGATTACCTGTCCCAGGACCACATTGATAAGAAACAGAAAATTAACTGCTTTGGACATTTTGGTGTCTTGGTTTTGAATAGAATTATAGAATGTCAGAATTGGAAGATATTTGAGAGATCACATACCCATTCCTCTCATTTTACAGATGAAAAAATGGAGATGAAGTGATTGGTTTAAGGTCACCGAGCTAGTTGTGGCAGAACTGAGACTAGATGCGAGGTCTCCAGGATTTCTAGCTTATCCTTATCCTGATGTTTCCCATGATAGATGTACAGTGTTTCCAGGACCAGGAAAAATCAGAGTGGGCAGCTCGGTTCAGTCTTTTCCTTAACCTTGCCTTTTTGTTAATAGCAGTGTTTCTTCAGCAAAACAGATAGTTATAGTCTTACAACAATATCTTGGGACTGATATCCTTCATGAATAATAAGAACAGTTAACATTTATGTAGCACTTACTATGTGCCAAGCACTTTCCCCAATTATTTCATTGGATTCTCACAACCACCCTGCAAGGTAGGTGCTATCATTAATCCCATTTTACCCTCGAGGAAAGTGAAACAAACTGAACCTAAGGGCTGGCCCAGGATTGCACATCTAATATGTGCAGGTCAGATGTGAACTCCCATTTTCCTGACTCTAGGCCCAGCACACTATCCATCATGCCACCTTGCTGCCCTGGTGTTATTATGATGAAAGAATAGAAATGCCAACTGTGTGTCAGGCACTTTGCTAAAAACACTAAAGATACCAATACAAGAAATCAAGGAACTTTATTATTCTAATAAAGGCAACCCAGAAAGAGGAGCTGGAAGGGGAATGAACCCATAACGGTTTGGAAATAGCTAGTTTGGGGCAACAGGAGTTGAAAGCTCACTTATCAGAGTCCAGGTTCTGGTAGAAGGGAGATAGCTGGGTGGTTTGCTTTTATTTTAGTCTTTTTTTTAAACTTGATTCTCAGAGGCAGAAGTGACCCCCAGGGAGGTATCTAGTCCATTCTGTCATTTGTCCTTCCTTCTGGAAGAGTACTGTAGCAGGTGGTTATCAGGCTTCTTGGATATGTCTAGGGAGAACCCATTATTTCCAAAGGTAGCTCATTCTTTTTTGGAACTGTGTAAATTCTTTGAAGTTGCTTATTTCAATCCCAATTCAGCCTCACTGTAACTTCCCACATATTAGCCTTAATCCTGTCTACTGCTCTCCCTTTCCACAAGAGTTCTATGACTCATTACTGCAACTACAAGCTGCTCTCTAAGGAGCCAGGAGCTTGCAAATGTCTTGCCATCTGTAGCTGAGCATTCTCTCTTATTTAGCAATGGTGACCCAAGGAAGAGAACACAGCTTGATACGGCTTTTAGAGAGGTGGCTGGAGGGTAAAGCAGGCAGACCACTTGCTGGTTTAGGAGACTGGCCCTATTTTCTTTTATGATCTTGATACCTGATATCATTAAACTTCTTGAGAGTAAGGAATTTACTTTTGTATCCTCCGTGTCTAGACTAACACGTAGTAGGAACATAATAAACACTTGTTGATTGAGTCCTACCAGGAACTAGGACAATAATGAATGACTATGGCCCAGTCAGGTATAGCTCTCAGAGCTATAGGCTAAGACTAGAATATATCCTCTGAAACTGATGCTGGTTTAATTCAGATGCAAGGCAGCTAACGGAGTGATGGAGGGAGGGCTGGGTCTGAAGTCAAGACACAACAGCTTTATGGACCAGGGCTAGTCACTTAACCTGTTTGCCTCATTTTTCTTATGGAACAGGAAATGATAACACTATGTGCAAAACCAGTATGGTTTTGGAGACAGACAATATTTATATAGTGCTTAGCAAGTACATGTCACTTAGTAGGTGTTGAAAAATGCTTATTGCCTGTCTCTTTCCCCCTTGCCTCTATTTACCAGCCCTAACCTGTCTTCACCTCCAAGTCTCCCAACTGCCTATTAGACACCTCTAAATGGATGCCCTGAAGACATCTGCAACATACAACTCATTTCTTTCCTTGCAAATCCCTCCCCTCTTCTGAGGTTCCCTACTATTGCAGAGGGCCTCACCATCCTCCTGGTCAACCAGGATGGCTACTTTGGTGTGTCGCCCGTGACTCTTCACTTGCACTCACCACCACCAACCCTCCCCTGCTCTATCTAATCTCTTGCCAAATTTTGTTATTTCTATCTTCACATTGCCTATGTCCCTCATCTCTCCCATGATGCAGCTGCCATATTGGGGCAGGCCCTCATCACCATTTGTGAGCGTGAACTATACTATAGTAAATGTCTGCTAACTGGCCTTCTTCTTGTATCCTTCAAACCAGCATTATTGACCTTCTGAGCTGTTTCTCCAGCCAACACTCCATTAGCCCTGCCTTTTCCCTGGTTGAATCCAGGCCTGGAATGCCCTTCATCCTCATCTTTCTTTCCTGACTTTGTACACCATTTATCTCAAATCTTACCTCCTGCAAGTGACCTTTCCAGGAACTCTTTCTCCTTTGCCACCTAGCATCTCCTTAAGAATCTCCTCCATTCATTACATGTCTTACATGTACAAAACTCAATACTGGGAATGGAGCTGCCAAATTTAGCTGAAACAGCAAATTTAGCTGAAACAGCACATGAATGATACTGGCAAGAGACAGAATTTGGAGTTTGCATTTCATTCTAGCTCTAATAAGGAGCTATTGAAGTTTATTTTTTCTGAACAAGGGAATAACAACATGGATGAGACCTATATCTAGAGAAACTAATTTTCTAGCTGTGGGAGAGTAGAGAAATTTGAGACTAGAAGTGATTCTGTAAAACTTACCACCTCAGCATTCTAGGAATTTAAAAAAGTTTGGAAAGGTTTACCTCATTGCATTGATAAATAGGGTAAGTTTCCTTACTGGGAGTTCCAAATGTGGATGAAATCACAGATTCAGGCTAAAAAAACCCAAACTTCCCCCACCCCTGAAAAGAGATACTTGCACTACTTCATAGGGTTTTTGTGAGGATTGTTTTGTATGGTGAATGGCACGTAAGATGACATTAATAAATGTTTATTGGCTGCCTGCAAACCTTCAAGTACTATCAAGGTATGTCACTATTTTGAATCTGACAGATGGTGGTGGAACTCAGAAATAGGGAAATTTGGAGGTATAGTGAACATAGGAGGGAAGATGAATTGTTTTTAGAAATATTGAGTTTGAAATGTCAATAAGCCATCCACGGTGGAGAAATTCAACAGATGATGTGGGACAAGAACCCTGGTGAGAGGTGACTTGGATAACATCCCACAGGATCATGAGATTATTTAAGGAAACCATGTAGGGAGAGAAGGGGGCCTAACACAGGCTGTGGAAGATTGGGAAATAGATGACTATACAGCAGAAGGAACTGAGAAAGAACAGTCAGACAGAATTAGGCGAAAACAGTGTGAAGGAAACCAAAAGAGACTATCCAGGAGAAGGAAGTGGTTAAGGTTAACATACAACATTACAGAGACTTCAAGAATGAAGACAGAGGAACGCAAGTCAAATTTAGGTCTTGATCAAACATTCATTAAGCATTTACTATATGCCAGGCACTCTTCTTAGTGCTATGTAA